>BLSF01000030.1:3583-522895 GCA_012862575.1 Parietichytrium sp. I65-24A
ACGAGGGCGCTGCTGAGCCAGGCTCTGGAACAACGATTATGGGGTACGCAGGTATCTGCGGTGACAACGACGTGCAGGCTCACTCGGATCCATACTTTGGCTCAGTCAACCTTGATCAAATGCGCACCTTGCTCGAGAGTAAGGTTGGCACCAGTGGTTGCGGAACCGTGACGCAAACCAGCCTAGCCAAGCCTGTCGTTCAGCTTTCGACTTCGACCTGCAAGGTTCCAGTCGGCAACTACGTCGGACTCAAGGGTGTAGCGACTGGTTCCTCCACGATGTATTACGCTTGGGATCGTGTGGATCTTGGCTACGAAGATTACTCCGGCACAGGAGGACGTTTTCGCCCATACAAACCAAACCAGACTCCGGAGCGAACCTTGCCAAACATGTACTACATTCTCAACGGCCAACCTTCAGCGCAGAGCTTGTGGGAGCGATTGCCGACCTCATCGAAATCGATGACCTTCCGTTTCATTGCCCGCTCTTTGTACGACACTGACGCTACTGCGGCTTCGCTCAACCTCGGCCTCATTGGCGCGTTCGATTTCCGTGATGTTGACATCGAATTCAGCAGCTCGTACTCCAAGCTCGCCATCACTTCTGTCCCTGCTTCTGTCACCGCAGGCACTCCATTCACCGTGTCTTGGACGGTTGGCGGCACTGCCTCTCTGTCTAGCAGCATCAAGATTGAGGCGGCAATCAACACCATGGCAAACGTTGGCAGCAGCTTTGACTACGAAACCCACTACCAGGAGTTGTCGTGGGAAACGCTGGGCACCTTTTCCAACAGTGGCAGCGCTTCGGTGACAATCCCATCCAAGTTTGCTGGATCCTCTGCAGTGGTGATCAAGGTCCGATCAAGCAACGACGAGTGCAATTTCTTCGATGTCAAGTCTGGCATCACTGTCTCCAGCGGCTCACCAACTACTCCGACCACCCGCAGCCCAACTTCCGTTTCCGCCCCTACCACTAGCAAGCCAACGACAAGCGCCCCAACAGCTGCGTCCTCTGACGGTGAGTGCACCAATGAGGAAGGACTCACGTGGAGCGACGGAAGTGCTGCCCCATGCAACACCTTGGCTGACTACTGCTCAAGTAACGATGTGGTGCGCGAAAACTGCAAACTGTTTTGCGGTCTTTGCGAAGACGATTCTTGCCAAGACTCTGATCCAAGTGGGCTTACATACACCAGCGGTAGAGCAGCGCCTTGCAACGAGATCTCGAGATACTGCTCCTCCATGGCAAAGGTCAGAGAAGCTTGCCCAAAAACTTGTGGGCTCTGCTCCAGCAGCACTTCTGTAGTTTCTACCGTCGTTGTTGAGCTCCAGGACGAGAGCAGCATGACCCTCGAGGAGTCTAGCACCAGCTCGTCCAACATTGGAGCCCTTGTCGGAGGAGCCATTGGAGGTCTCGTTCTCCTCTCAGCGGCAGCAGCTCTGTTCGTTCGCCGCATGCGCTCGCAGCAGAACAACGCCAAGCAACCTGAATTTGGTGCTGTTGTGTCATCTACCAACCCACACTTCAAGCCAAACGACTTTTAAACCGAAGCTCTTCTTTTAAAGGGCGTGCGGACGGTATATATGTGTGTGAGAGAGTAAATGGGTTGTAGGGTTCTTTTCCATGTCTTGGTTGCCAAGCTCTCTTCCAACTGCGTGTGTTCAACTTTTCTCTTCGTGTAACTTTTTTCAGAATTCAGAATTATAGAATATACCAAAGGTTTTCAATATTTGTCTTTTGCACTTTTCATGCTACGGATCGACTGAGGCACTCTGTATCAGCGCTCAATCATCCTGCCTGAGGCATGGGTTTGGCTCATGTGAAGGCTTGGTATACACTCTGGCCGAGCCGCATTGCTAAGAGGTCTTCGCTACGTCGAGGGAGTAATCGGTTGCAACTCACTGCCTGGCAATGCTGGCGTTTCAACGAGCAGCGCGGACTCCGCGTGCAGCTATCTTAACCGAATGTAGAATTCATTGACTGCGAGTGCAAGATGACGGTGTTTGTGAAAATGAAACAAAACAATCGCCACATTCCAAGACACACAAACTGCAGCGCTCAAGAATAAAAAGAATACTACAAAAATCTTCCTTCTCGACTTGAACTACTCACACAATCACTTCATAATACTTGACACAGGTGTCGGATGGAATCTCTTTACCCTTTCCTTCGCGCTGTTTTTGATGAAACGCAGATTTGAAGGGCAATAGGGTTTTATTTAGTACAGCTGAAAAATCATGCACCCCGCACAGAAGGCAAAAGTGCCAGACTCTCAGAGCATATTTTCGCGATGTCTCTAGACCGGGGCAGTTCTCGTCGAAACCTTGGAGGTTTCAGAACCGGTGCTCTCGTACTGCAATTTCTCTTCGACGGGACCTATGGTATACACTCCTATGAAGTGGACGATTAGGACAGTGGCAAGCATTATAAGAGCGTATGATATTGTTTCCAGAGCGTTCAAGTCAAATACATGGCTTCTTAGCGGACCAGTAGCCAACATGAACATCATTGCGCCAAAGAAAAACAGCAAATCACACAACAAGACGCGCTTGACAACTACTCTGACCTCCCGGATTGCTTTCTGAATGCGCTTCGAGACTTGAACTGAGGAGACCCCGGGCACATTTTGCGATTGCTTCAAGAGCTTACGAATCTTGAAGCCGTTGTAAGTGTAGTAAAAGAAGGACATTGTCAAGGCCAGACACGCTATTCCTGCGGCAGCTTCGTCTTCGCGAGCCGATACCAGAGCACCCATTGTTGCCGCAAACAAGACCACCCCTACGAAAATTGCAATTTTCAAACCATTTGGAAGATTGCCGTGGGCATTCATTGTCTCCATGTTATGGAGAACTCTTTTCCATACCAGAACACAAGTCCAAACGCAGACCACGACAGAGCCACTGACAAGAGCAACGCCGACATTTTCTGGTACTTGTGTTTTGATAATGTTGGACAAGGTCAGAGCTCGCACAATGAACCATGCTGTCAGAGAGAACGAGGTACCTTGGCATGCAAGCGTGGTTATCATGGCTGTATTCATGCTGAAGTGTTTGGAGAAGTACGCGAAAAGCAGCACTTTTGTTAGACGCGCCCAAACAATGAGGGACGCGACAGCAAGCAGACTCTGGAGTGCCACGAAATACATCACCTCTGGGGTGCTCTGGTCGCAGTGTGACCCAGTTCTCCCCAGGCGAAAAATGCAGGAGCAGTACTTGCCTTCGGGAAAGTCGCCGCCAACCACAGCGCTGATGTCCATGCAATCAAATGCTTCGCTCTGAACAACCGCAGAACTTGCGCACTCTTCGACAGTTGAACAGGCAACAGTGCCGTTCCACGGATCAAATGGCGAGGGCGACATTGTTTAAGCCTGCTGTCGGACGAGCTGCTCTTAAACTCCAAGAACAAGCCGCTCCCCAGCTTCCCTCGTGGGCACCACCCCCCTTCTGTTTGCGCACCCCACGCTCGGTGGTGATCGTGACCGAGGTTTCTTGAAGTTGAGAGACTGCGCCGCTAGGTGCGTGAGTGTAGACGTACCAACACACTCTTTCGCTCGGAATTACCGTCCAAAGGAACGACACAACTAAGTCTAGTCTGAGCGTATTGCACACTTGTCGCTCAGCTCTCTAGTAGCTAGTAGCTTTTGAATACTACTAAAGAAAGCTAGGCGCCGAGCTCGATCAACGACTCTTATTTCGGAATTAGTTTTTATTTCGGAATTAGTTTTTCTTCTCACTAAGTCAACCTGATCGAATTTTTTTCTCTTTTCTTTACATCATTCATATATATAAACCTGCGTCCAGAGAAAAGCTGTTCCAGGCAGTGTCTGAAACGAAATGAGCCATCACAACTCCTCTCTTGTTTACCATTCGAATTTCGTTTTTTTCTTTTCGAAGACACGCGTGATGCTCGTACGTACAGTCTCATACAATCATTCTTACTTCCCCCAGTAATCCGAAACTATGTCTAGCTAATAGTAGGACGTGTGCTGGGGCATTGTACAGTTAAGCTTAAGTGACCAAAGTGCGACAAGTGCCAACCTATTTTTTTCTTTTCTTTTTTTTTAGACGACCAGCAGTCTAGGAAGGGCCAACCTATTTTTTTTTTTTTTAAGACGACCAGCAGTCTAGGAAAAAACCTATCCCAAGCAGTATTCAATGTTGAAAGTGACTCTAACCCTCCCCTCTCTTGTTTACTTTAGTTGTTTTCCTCCTTTTTACTTTTCTACTATATGAACCCCACCCCATACTTGGTCGCCTGCAAGTACAAAAAGGGCCAACGTAAGTCCTATTTTCCTTGGCTGATGACAAGAACAATTAGCACTATTGGCACTGACAGAAGACGTGGTGCTAGTACTGACATGGAGTACCGCGTTCATCCCTTCGTATTCGCAAAACTGTATTTCATCGTTTGCTAAATATAAATGCGGTTACAAGTGCGTGGAGGGTCACACTCACAATCCATTTGGTCCTGATTTTATCAGTATCTACCCTTTTCGGTATTTAGTAGACTAACAAAGAATTGGCCCGAACTGCCCGAACTGCTTAGATAGCATCACGGAGGGCGGGTCTTTCCACTCTGTCATCGAAATTCTTCTGTTATTTCAAAAAAGTCAGTTCTCCAAAGTCCATTTGGCCAGGCAACGTAGTGACCAGCTCTACCCAATCGTTTGATCGATTAGTTTGATTGCAACTTGGGTGATCTCCGAACTATTGACCAAAACAAGGTGAACAGTGTGTGAAAATTATGCTGTACTACTTACCTAATTTACAGTAGCCAATCTCCATTGGCTCTTATCTCCCGACGGGACAACCAGTCCAAAAGCTGACTCCGGTGAATTCCTTTGCCTCGAGATCTGCCTAAGTCTCGGTAGTACCGGTACTTGAGCGTGTTGACACGTGTTGACGACTGCAGGCATCGAAGCTGCGATTTCCACAGCTTCTTAATTTACTAGTTGCGAATGTGCACAAGGAAGTTGAATCAGGTTCAGGAAATTCACTGTCGAATCTCATAAACTGCATACAGTCTGGCCCTGCAGCTGAGGTTTGTGATTTGTTTCAAAGTGGCTGCTTTCCTTTTCTTTTACTGTACCCATGACTTCTGATGTCCAAGCAGGAGTAGAATTTGGTTTCGCCATCACTCGCAACTTCGTTGTGCTTCACTGCCATCAGTGCGAGCTGGCGACTTCTGAAACCCTCTTGGTCCAAATGTAAGTCGACTTTTCGTGACTTCTTTACTAGACTCGATACTCACCCACCTGCACCTCCACACCATTGCACACCTTCGACATTGCTCCGAGGTAAGCGAACAGTAAGTTAACCTCTACTAGCTCGCTCTACTACTAATAGTAGCTACTACTAGTAGACTTGACTCAAGAATTGCAGACTGGAGGAAATTACGAAATTGTGTGTGGCCTGGGAGCAAATGTGTGTACTGACTGTGAGTACGGGAATCACGGTGGCAGTGAGTTGTCCCAGTCAACGGTTGAGCATGTCACTTGCTTCCATCGACCCCAAAAAAACTGAAATCAGAATTCAGAACAGAAATTTAGAATTTTTAGAGGAATGTCGATTTTCAGAACGCCCTTGGTCGGACTCACAGTATCACGAGTTTGCAACCTTAATCACGTTTAAAGTAGTCTCAATGGAGCAAGTAAAGAGAGGGAAGTGTACGTACACGATAATCATCCCGCTAAGTTCACCAACTCTCCGAGGCAAGGAGAGAGAGAATTCTGTGAGACAAGGAGAAGTGTTTGAATGACAAAATGAAGCATTTGAGGAGGAGAAGCATCTGCAAGGAGAAGATCTTTTTGGAAAGGGAGAATTGATGGCCGTATCTCCTACGGAACATTTGGGGCTCTTAAAGATGCTCTTTCCCGAGCATCCTGAACCAAGGACAAGAACGGCATTCTGTGCATCGATTGATACCGAGTGGCACGCCTTGTTTGGCCGTGATGAGCGATTAAAAGCCCTGCACAAGCTATGAAGCAAGAGGATTTCAAACCTTAACCCCAAGGGTTCGAGCGAAGAAAGGCTGACCCGACTGTCGCACAAGTGCTTGCAAGGCGCTATGGAAGTGGGGACCGCAATCTCAGGGTAAGCAGGCAAGCAGATACTAGCTTTGCTGAAAGCCACCATCCAGGCCACAGCGGCTCTTGGTATGGTCTCAACTGCGTCTTCTGATGCGAACTCCTTTGCCGACAGCTCCAATGGACCTTAGAAAAAGTAGGGCGAGGTCCTGATTGCCAAGCTTTCTCCACGAAATCACATTCGGTGCATGCTTTTCGAGGGTTTCTATTCTGTTTTTTTTGCGCCTCAGAAATGATCCATTTGGGATGCGACGATATCTTTGATTGTGTCGTCACCAAAGGCAGACGAAACGTTCGTGTCGAAGTTGAACATCATCTGATCCATTGAGAGAACTTTTAAAATGTCGTGTATTTTGAAAACATAGGTTTGATCCGGTTGGGAAGGATGCCATCAGGGAGAACCAAAGCATGGCGCTTTGTCGCTCGTCACTGAAGTCTGGTGCCGACATGTCGCTATTTGCCACCGTTCGGGCGAAACCTCGTGATTGCCCACAAGTGCAAGTACCGAATCAAGTGTGTGGCCATGAGCAAGTCCGGTATGAATTTCGAGATGGAAATGGGAGGCAAGGGAGAGCTCTTGACTGGCGTGGAGAGTGCGGACTGCGTACACGATTTCCCGGCTCGAAGCATGAAAAGCCGTCTGAACTGAGGGCCATTGCAAGTTGTGAAAAGAAGCTGATTGATCTGTATGGAAACGTTCTTTTGGGAAAGTTAGTCGCGGAACGACAAAGTAGATGAAGCTGTAAATTCTTTGTGTTAAAATACAAGCTGTGAATAGTTTGTGGTTAAATGCAAGCAAGACCTATCACGGAAGTCTTTTTTGCGAGGCTGGTCCTCGAGGACCAGTGTCTCCTGAATCATTTGAAATTTTTAGTATTAACTGTAAATTACATATCTAGTCTCTAGCTAGTAGTCTAGCTCTCTAGAGCTAGCCTAGGATAGATAGATAAAGGCACTCAGTACTAGTCCGAGTCACCGGTACTTGTACCGTACACCTCAGCCCTAATCCCCCAGCAAATGGAAACTCTATTGCGAAGGCACATCCAGTCCTACTGCATTTTGCATTCTAAGGATAGGAATAGAGCTTCCTTAAGGCGGTTCTAACCACTACTATTAGGTGATTGAGTACGCCTGCGGAAGGCATGCCACTACTCGAGAGCCTATATGAGCCTATGCACCGAGTAACTTTGACTCTCGCAGGCACAACTCGCGAAGACGTTGGCTTGTCTCAGAAGAAAAAAAAAAGCTCATCACCAGGACTTCCCACCAAGTCCCCACGGTAGTGCTGACCTGGCCTGACTAAATGAGTCTCGGTGTACTGACAGCAGCCTTAGTTAGGTTAGGTGGAGCGACGAAGTGCAACGGAAGGTGTAGGGTGCTTACCACGCCATGGACGTCTTTGCCGGCGTCCACAATTTGCCTCCAAGCTCGCACATGTCGGGCACGCCACCAGTGCTCGTTTGATGAGCTCGTGGATCGGACAGTTTCCAACGAATTTTTCAATGTGGGCGGGCATGAAACAGAACCTCTAACTTTTCAAAGCTCTCATTTTGTCGGCCCGGGCCAAGGGAGGATTAGTTGTAGGGCTAAGCTAATTACAACCCAGCGTGTTAAGTGTGGTAAGCCTTTCCACCTTCCAGCTTTCACAGACTCGCAAGGTGTTTCAGGAAAAGCCAGTGCCGAGAGATATTGTCTAGCCGGGGCGTGTCGGCCACGCACCAGTGCAAAGTGTGCATATGTGTGCATAGGAGGAGGGCTCTTCCCCAAACCCACCATCTCTGCACAATCAATCACACGTCGCAGGTGTAGTGGCGACACGCAAGGATGAAAGCTCAGCGCTCGCCAGAAAGAAAGTCCTTCGCCCTCGTACTCTATGACGCCCAAGGGGCCATGTTCTGCCTGATGCTGGACTCTTTCTGTATCGGTACGGGCCCTCTGGCCAACTTGCTGAAGAGGCTGGTAGGAGCTCTGAGGGCGAGCAGAAAAATCCCGTGTATTTTCGAAAAGCTGATTAGCAGCCCGGGATGAGCGTACCTTCATCGATGGAGGTTGCATTGGAGATAGACAACGCCGCGAACTTGATTCACTGTGCTAGGCTAGTGTTCGTCGGCCCTGGCGGTGAGACTCGGCCATGAGGACGGAGGTCAGAGCAAACGCAATGTAACCCCTGCTCAAAGATTTGTTTCACGTTACTGTTCTATAACGGAAGATTGTGAGCTGTCGAGCAGGCAAGCAAAATACCAATCTCTCGTAGTCTGTCCTCACAAATTGATTTGCAGCCATGCTCTGACGTTTTGGCATGAAAATTTGATCTTTAAAGATCTCTCGATGGTGGGCCATTTTCCGCCGACTTCAATATCAAATGGCTCGACTGTGGAGTTGTCCAAAATGCCAGGGTGCGAGTGAGACTCGGCGAATTTGGCATTGTAAAGCCACTCACAGTCAGTCCAACACTTCTTTGAAATAATTAATGCAATTACCAACACTTGTTACGAATGTGGAAATTCTACTCGACGCATTCAAGCTACACTGAATTTTTTTAAATAATCTTGGTGAGTGAGCTGGCTTTCTGGCTCGACGCCGACGAGGAGTGCGAGCCAAGCTTACCAACAGCGATAGAATACTTCGAACTTTTAATTAATTATTTCAGAACTGTCAGGCGCCAACCGGGGACGAGTGTGAGTCTGGGCATGTTTGGGCCAGTGCAACTTGCAGCCCAGGGTAGAGTATTATTACTTGTACTAGTAGTACTGGCTGTTCTCTGCCGTGAATTTTCGTTACAATTCCAGCGAAAGCGAACGACTGTGTAGTAGTTAAATTGCAAGCCGTCAAGCGGCCCAAACCTCAGATGCTCGCGACGTTATGTTTTGCTTGGAGAGCAAGTTCTCGGCAGTACAGGCGCTCTAGCTAGTCTAATATGGCACAATTCGAGAAGATCCCTCCTCGAGACTTTCGTTACAATTCCAGCGAAAGCGAACGACTGTGTAGTGGTTAAAATGCAAGCCGTCAAGCGGCCCAGACATCAGACTCTCGCGACGTTATGTTTTGCTTCGAGAGTTGATTGTCGGGCAGGACGGCGCTATAGTCTAATAGAATACAATTCGAGAAGATTTCTCCTCGAGCAATTCATTTCATTTCCAGCGAGAGTGCCGTGCAACTGTGTAGTGACTTTAGTGGGGTGTTGAATTGCAAGCCCGCCAAGCGGCCCCAAAACCTCAGATGCTCGCGACGTTATGTTTTGCTTCGAGAGTTGATTCTCGGCAGGACAGGCGCTCTAGTCTAACATGACACAACTCGAGAAGATTCCTCCTCGAGCACTTCATTTCGTTTCCAGCGAGAACGAACGACTGTGAGCAGCTGTGCAGTGTGGCTACAGCGGGGTGTTAAATTGCAAGCCCGTCAAGCGGCCCCAAACCTCAGTGGTAAGAAAAGACGAACACGTTGATATCTTTAAAGGCATCCTGGCTCCGCTGGAATCGTGTGCAAGGTGAGAACGAGATCTCCTCCCTCCTGCCAAATTTTTTCTCCAGTCGATAGAAATGATAGAAACTTCAAATAAGGATATTTTCAAATGAGACGACAGCTGTGACGCAAGCTCGGCACAACTCACCTCGATAAAAGAACTTCAATTTTTTTCCTGCACTCTTGACCGACCAAAGGAATACCAAGCGCTAGTGTTTTCACGACTGCAATCTGCAGTATCGATGCTGAGGTGAATTCCGAATGTCGTAAGCAGCGAGCGACCGCTGTCCATCTATACACAAGCGAAGCAACGAGCTTGTGATTTCCAGCCCTCTCCTTGTCTCGGACTCAGTGATTTCATAACAAGCCGACCACAAAGCCATCGCTTCAGCGCTTCCGCACGGATTTACTTGCAAACGATTTCGTTATGCGCAGGAGGCCGAAAAAAGTATCACTTGCTCGAAATTCTTGATTGACCGCGGAATACTATCTTCACTGTGAAACCCTCATTGATTTAGCTCTCATGACACTACATCCTCTCGAGACTTGGTGCTCTTTCCTGAGAACTGAGGCGCGTAATGAAACTGAGAGAGGAAGACACATCATGCATCATGGATGGCACCTCGCCGTGCCAAGCGCAACGCTTGCAACAGGCACACAGCAGACCCCGAACTGCAAAGCCCAGATCGCAATACCCAGAAGCAAAACACTGTGCCGAGCCCATAGAGTCCGGAAAAAATGATTTTCGGAAAAGCCCCCGTGGTAGTCGGGGCGTTGCTGGTTTCGCAGGCCAACGCCGAATCCGTATGGCGTCTCTTGGACGTGGCGGAAACGAACAACATCTACAACAACCGTGCTCGTGCACTGCAGAGCTTGGAAGACAAAGTGGCGTTGAGCGTCAACTTTGCTGCGCTCACCTCCCAAGTCTCCAGTGCCCTCAACAGCGCAAGCCGCGGAGCACCCGAAACCATTGAATTTGACCTTCCGGATGGAAAGAGGGCATGCACAATTGAGCGGTCCAATGTCATGCCAGAGGGCCTGGCATCGCGCTATCCAGACGTAGTCGCAGTTTCCGGCTCGTGCAGCGACGGTTCTTATCTGCACCTCAACTACATGGAGGCTGACCAAAACACCCTGGCTGCTTCCTTCGAGGAAGTGGACGGGAACCCTTACTATGTCGATAGTGCAGAAACCGATGGAACCTACTTTGTCTACCGGAAAGCAGCTTCCAAGCGTGCCGAGGACACCGAGCACACCCACACCGACTTCAGTTGTGAAGTGAACAAGCTGGAGGCTGAACGCATTCTCGCCGCAGCGGGATCCAAGAAGGTTCGTGGATTGCAGTCGTCTACGGCCAGTGCGTACGTTCTTCGCATTGCAATGGCTGCAAACCAAATGTATTGCAAATACCATGGCGACACGCAATCTTCGGTCTTGAACGCAGTGGTGGCAATGATGAACCGCGTCAACGGAGTATACACTCGTGAGCTCGGCGTGTACTTCCAGCTCATTGAGGACAACGACTCCCTCTTTTGCATCGGCTGNGGGACGACGGAAGTGCTGCCCCATGCAACACCTTGGCTGACTACTGCTCGAATACCGATGTCGTGCGCGAAAACTGCAAACTGTTTTGTGGTCTTTGCGACGACGATTCTTGCCAAGACTCTGATCCAAGTGGGCTTACATACACCAGCGGTAGAGCAGCGCCTTGCAACGAGATCTCGAGATACTGCTCCTCCATGGCAAAGGTCAGAGAAGCTTGCCCAAAAACTTGTGGGCTCTGCTCCAGCAGCACTTTTGTGGCCTCTCACGTCGTCGTCGAGCTCCAGGACGAGAGCAGCATGACCCTCGAGGAGTCTAGCACCAGCTCGTCCAACATTGGAGCCCTTGTCGGAGGAGCCATTGGAGGTCTCGTTCTCCTCTCAGCGGCAGCAGCTCTGTTCGTTCGCCGCATGCGCTCGCAGCAGAACAACGCCAAGCAACCTGAATTTGGTGCTGTTGTAGCATCTAGCAACCCACAATTCAATCCGAACGACCTCTAAAATGGAGCTCTTCTTTTAAAGAGCGTGCGGACGGTATTTGTGTGAGTAAATGGGTTGTAGGGTTCTTTTGGAATGTCTTGGATGACAAGCCCTCCTCCCACTGCGTGTGTTTTCTCTTCGTGTAACGTTTCTAAGATTCTATAAAAATTAAAAAAAAAGACCAGAGATTTTCAAATTTGTCTTCTCCACGTTTCTTGCTACGGATCGACTGAGGCACTCTGTATCTGCGATCAATCATCCTGCCTGAGGCATGGGTGTGGCTCATGTGAAGGCTTGGTATACACTCTGGCCGAACCGCATTGCTCGAGGTCGTCGCTGCGTCGGGTTGGCCATTGTGAAAACGAACCTCCACATTTCAAGCACTCACAAATTGCAGCGCTCGAGAATTATTACAACAAAATTCGTCCTTCTCGACTTTAACTACTCACACAATCACTTCATAATACTTGGCACTGGTGTCGGATGGAATCTCTTTACATCCTTCTTTCCAGACGCAGATTTGAAGGGCAAGAGAGTTTTAGTATAGCTGAAATTTTGTGCACCCCGCACCGAATGCAAAAGTGCCAGACTCTCAGAGCGTACTTTCGCGTTGTCTCTAGGCCGGGGCAGTTCGCGTCGAAACCTTGGAGGTTTCAGAAACGGAACCCTCGTACTGCAATTTCTCTTTGACGGGGCCTATGGTATACACTCCTATAAAGTGGACGATTAGGACAGTGGAAAACATGAATATAGCGTATGATATTGTTTCCAGAGCGTTCAAGTCAAATACATGGCTTCGTAACGGACCGGTTGCCAACATGAACATGGTTGCACCAAAGCAGAACAGCAAATCACACAACAAGACGCGCTTGACAACTACTCTGACCTCCCGGATTGCCTTTTGAATGCGCCTAGAAACCCGGAAGGAGGGAGCCCCGGACACATTTTGCGACTGCTTCAAGAGCTTACGAATCTTGAAGCCGTTGTAAGTGTAGTAAAAGAAGGACATTGTCAAGGCCAGAAACGCCGTTCCTGCGGCAGCTTCGTCTTCGCGAGCCGAAACCAAAACGCCGATCGCCAGCGCAAACGAGACGACACCAACGAAAATTGCAATCTTGAAACACTTTGGAAGGTCGCCGTGAGAGTTCATCGTCTCCATGTTATGGAGAACTCTTTTCCATACCAGAACACAAGTCCAAACGCAGACCACGATAAAACCACTGACGAGACCAAGTCCGACATTTTCTGGTACTTGCGTTTTGATAATGTTGGACAACGTCAGAGCCCGCACAATGAACCACACTGCCAGAGAGAACGAGGCACTTTGGCAAGTAAGCGTGGTTATCATGGCTGTGTTCATGCTGAAGCGTTTGGAGACGTACGCGAAAAGCAGCACTTTTGTTAGACGCGCCCAAACAATGAAGGACGCAACAGCAAGCAAAATCTGCAGCGTCACGAAATACATCACCTCTGGGGTGCTCTGGTCGCACCGTAACCCAGTTCTTCCCAAACGAAAAGCACAAGAGCAATACTTTCCTTTGGGGAATTCATCGCCAATCAGTGCTCTGATGTCCAAACAACCAAATGCGTCGCTCTGAGCTATCGCAGAATTCGTGCAATCTTCAACAGTTGAACAGGCGACAGTGCCGTTCCACGGATCAAAAGGCGTGGTCGGCATTGCTGAAGCCACACGTCGCGCAAGCCGCTCTTAAACTCCAAGACCAAGCCGCACCAAGCCCCTCGCCCCCCCCCCCCTCCCGCGCGAGCGCCACCTGCCTTCTGTTTGAGTAATCCGAGCTCTTGGATGAGGTTTGTTCAGCTGTTCTCTGCTTTTCCATAAATTGTCAGCCACTCTTCTTCACCGCCAATTTGAGTTGCCGTCCAAAGGAGCGACAGAACTCTTCAGACACTCGACTACCGCGAGCGGCTAACACCTACTTGCATTTCTGATTGCGTCTAAGCAGAGACATTCGTTGGTTGAAGGTTTCACCCGATCAAAGCGATGGGTTTCACTCCCTCATGAAACGTATCGGCTTGACATCGCTGGAGTCGAGCTTTGATGATCTTTGATGGAGTACTCACTCTGGAAATGAGCGCAATACCTCGCACTCAATTTTGATTCGGTTTAACTGTTGCTGTCATTCCTAACTTCAGGTGATCGTTTTGAAGACTCAATTCTCCAACGCGAGAAGTGCGACTGTCAGGGCTTTCACTGCACTACTTGAAAGCTTAGCGGATGTCTCGTCCAAATCGTCTTGATCTCACTTTTTGACCAACACATTTCCGAAGGCGGCTAATCGAGTCCACCCTCCCTCGACTGTACAGTATTCGTACTCTGGTGTGGAAGTGAACATTATTGGACTTGATCCAAGAATTTTCACTTGGAGGAAATATTTAATGCGTGGTGATTGGGTGGGTGTGTGTCTCGTGTATATATCAAAAGAATCTGATGATGCCGGTTGTGTTCCTCCAAGCAGCTGAGCATGTCGCGAGCACTGGTTTTAAAAATTCAGAACTACACTATGTGAATGCACTTCCCAAATTTTTCGAAAGGTTCACTTACTCACCCTCCGCTGAACTCGAAGTTTGAACACAGATCCGTTTGAAAACGGCAAGTTCCGAGTCTAAGTGCTACTTCGTAGCAGCAGTATTTACCAACCGGTACCGGTAAGACTACTACTACTCCACTACTCAACAGCAGATGTTGGTCGGACTGGTCGGACCCAAAGAAGGACTGACTATACGTGCACTTAGAGTTACAAGCCTGGCAGACACCTCGAGTCTGTGATACAATCTGGATACTGAAATCAAGAATCTGCACATGTTGGTCAAATGCCGAAATCGCTGCACAAAAAATGAAGCAATTGCGGGAGAGATCACTGCCATTTGGCACATCCACCAATCTCAACTTCGAGAACTCCCCACCAGTGACAGGACTGGAGTACAGTACCGGTGCCATCCGGTGCCTGCACACACGAATCTGCGTGTTGATAATACTGTATTACAAACTGTAAGTTACTGCTCATGTTCCGACTCGGACAATGCATGCGCACCGTATACGCTCCAAAAAGTCTTAAGAGACGAGAACCATGCGTAACTATTCATACATATCGAAGCATTACCGCTTATTTCGCTCGGTCAAAAAGAGTTTTCTTCCTTGTATTTATTTGTATTGTTCAAAGACTACCAGCACGTTTCAAATTGACAGTGAGGTCGCCAATAATTCAACCTCTTCTCAGGCTCGCCAATAATCATGATTTTTCTTTAGCTCTCTGAAGTAGAGTTCTTACCATGACTAGGCTAAATTAGGCAATATTCCCACTTGCAGAACTTGCAGTTCAACATTTTCTATCTATTTATACAAGCTAAAGTGCGCCAGCCTTCGGCAATCTTTTTTGTGCTTGAGAGTTGCGCCTGCCTCCTCATTTTTTTTAAAAATAAGAAGAATTCGTTTTGATTCATTTTACGGATAACGTTTCTAATTTGGCCCCGAGAACGAAGTACACAGTACCGGTAAGGTTAACCCTGGAATTATTAAAGGCAAACGTACGTTCTGACTACAGTTATAACCACAATTTGCCGACAAGAACCGAAAAGTTCACGATGGTTCACAACTTTCTTAGGAGCCCGCACGTATCAGAACTCCTCTCGACAGTGAATACTCACTCTCCCTCTTACTCCAACAGCGAGTGCCGCATCGACAAATTTCATAGCATACACTTGCTCACACATCGATTCTCTGTAGTGATGCTCATGTGATTGATGTATGCATTTTGTTTTTTAATTTCGAAAAAGCAAAATTCAAATATTCTGACGTCGGACAGCTGAGCTGCCGAAAAGCGGTTGCCCAAGGGGTGCAGACAAAGCCCTATTAATTAAAAGCATCTGACTGCAAGCGCGTGACTGCAAGGGAAATGAATTTCCCTGTTGCTGCTCGAGTTGTAAATTCTAAGGCGAAGTGATATCTGGCAGATGTGGCAGCCGCCGGTAACAGCGGTAGCCTTGGTCATCTTGGGAGTCAGCAAATGATCTTGCGGATGATGACCTTTCCTTTCACAAGGAACAGCGGAACCTTCCTACTGCACCTTAATGGAACTCTACTAGGATGGTAGAAGAACCCTAATTGATCATAACTCTTAAAAAGTGAGGTGATGAAAGGATGATAGCCCAAGCTAGGCTTTGTGTAAGATCTGCTGCTTCTTATTATGCACTGCACTAGTACCAAGAGTTGAGTGAGTACGAGTACTACTGGACCACGGGGCTTACTGGGGGCTTACAGGTCGACCGCGTTCGCTTCAGTGGGAAACAATAGTAGTGCTAAGTACTTATTGCTAAAGTGGTACAGTGTTTGGCTGGGTGTGTTGGGTGGCTGTGGATGGTTGCTGCCACAGCTGCGACTGGTTTCCGCTTCCTCCACACACATACTTGCGCGGACAGCCAAGGGAGCAATCGGCACAGAAAGGGAGATAGAGCAAGGAGAGCTTGGGCGAGATGGTGAAGATTCCAGTTACGGCGGCCGGGGTTCCTGTCCGCACAAAGGAAGGCATCTCCGTGATTGCCAAGCCCTTGGCCGAGGACAAGATCCTCAAGAAAACCCTCAAGCTTGTGAAGAAGGCTTCAAAGTCAAAGAAGATTCGCAGAGGAGTAAAGGAGGTGCAGAAGTCCCTTCGGAAGAGCCAAAAGGGCGTGTGTATCATTGCTGGAGATATCTCCCCGATCGACGTGATTAGCCACCTTCCGGTTTTGTGCGAGGAGAACAGTATTCCGTACATCTATGTCCCAAGCAAGTCCGAGCTTGGTAGCGCGGGGTCGACCAAACGGCCAACAAGTTGCGTAATGATTGTGCCAGGCGATGAGAAAGATTGGGAACACAAGGAGCTCTATGACGAGGTTCATTCGAAGTTGACCTCCCTTGCACCAAAATTCTAAAGAAAAAAGCAGAAAGATATGTAAAGAAACGAAAGAATTGTTTTGCGCTTATTTCTTCTACTTTTCTGGCCAAGAAGCCGCATGATACAATGCCAAGCCTTTTCTTTCTCTTGGTAGACCGATAATCCCGGCAATCAAAAATCCCCTGCTCATCATGACGAAACAACAGATCTCACCGTAAAGAGGGTCGGTGTCTTGTGATCCGAGAATGGACGATTGGCCTGATTGACAGTAAATGCAGATCCTTGGGGCATCAAAATATATATTCAATCTCATTCAAATCTAATCAAAGTGGGCAGAAAACGGCCAGCGCGTAAAATCATGATGGATAAGCTTGCTTGGGCCGGAATCTCTTCCAGAGCTTCGTAAAGAGACTCGCCATACTCGCCAGCTTCGAGCGAGCAGCCCCCAACACCAAGAAGGTAGTCTCCAGCAAGAAAACCCGCTCTCTCAGCAGGCGACTCTGGACGAACGCTTTCTACTAGACCAGCTCCAACTTTCCTCGACACCTGCCCCAAAGCTTCTTGCAGACGAGCCCGATGATGCCCTGTCGTCGGCACTGGGCAAATCCTAACTCCAAAGCTTTCGCGCTGCCTAAACGAGCACTCAAACTCAGACTCGCGCAAGTCTAAAAGCCTCCGCAAGCACAGTTCCACAGCAGCAATAAATGCCTCCGTGCCTCTCAAACGTAGCAGACTGCTACCACCTTCCAAAGATTCAGACAATGACGCACAGCTCGGAGCACACGCTTTCACCAATCGAGAGTCAGACACCTCAAGCTCCAACTCCTCTGTATCAGCATCAACCTTCCGTCGCTTTGAAGCGATGACCGCGCGCGTGTCTAAATTCCACAGCAAAATCGCCTTTCCATTGCTCGATCCTTGTCCATATCTCGAGTAATCAATGCACCCTAATGTGCTGCCTTCGTACACTAATAGGCAATGACCAGCGAGAGGGATACAACTCAGGAAACTCATATTTCGCACGGCCGCACCCCCCCAAGCTTGCCACAAAAGAGTCTGCACGAAGGCTCCGATGGCATCGTACGACAGGATTCGCCTTTGGGTTGTGTACGATGCTCTCGGGAGCCTCCGCCGTTGAGGCTTCTCAATGGAGGTTGGAAGGGAAGCCGAATTCTTCATTCCCATCAGGAATTTGGACACCATATCAAACACACCAGATGCCGGCTTGAGGGCCATGCCAACAAGACCGACGCCAACACCTTTGAAAAATCCTTCCACCCCTTCTCTTTCTGCGCCACGCATTGGCTCTAAAACAACTCCAGACAATCCTTGGCTCAACGCAATCCCAAAGCTCTTTGCACCAAGGAAAACCCCTTCTCCGATGTGCTGCGGTGCGGAATCGACCATCATCGCGCGGCGGTCCGTGAGGTATCGGTCGTCCATGGACAAGATGGCAAACCCAGCTCCAATCGAGGAAGTTAGCTTGGACATGGAGTCTAGCGTACCCACGGCAGTATGCTGCACAAATGATCTTGTCCCGCGCGCAAGGCCGGCACCAAACTCCTCTGGAGAGCGCACAATCCCTTGCGCTGGCTCATAGAACAGGTCTCTTAAACCAGAACCCAGCGTAAAAGCCAGGCCCACGGGGTTGCCAAGAAGCTCCGAAGATCCTAGAAAGCGATAAACTTGGCTCAATCCCTGCGCAGCAAAGTGGCTTGCAATGCATTTCCTGAGTCGCCGATGACTAAACAGACTTTGACGAATCACCAGAGCACCGAGCAAGACGCTGGCTCTTTCAACGTCCGGGAAAGATCTGGGAATAACTCTCAAAATTGATCTAGCGTCGAATCGAGCGAACAGAGCGATTCGCGCAGAAAACTCTTCGAGCGTCTCAACTGTCCTACCGCGAGGCACAAAGATTTGCTCTTCTGATGCGGAGAACCCCTCGAGCGTTTCCACGCTTTCTACAAGATTTTGGACTTCTACGATGGCTTTGACTGGGTGGACTTCAAAGATTTTGAAGAACATTTGCGTTCGCTTCTTGCGGGACATCAACGTTGAGATGCTCTTATCGGGGAAATGTAGTTGTTGCTCGAGCCAATTACTGAGCTCGAGAAATGCGCCGGCACCCCGTGACTCAATCTCTAAATTCGGCAACAAGAGCGCCGCCTCTGCCTCTGATGTAACCTTCTGGAGCGCACCGTTTAAGGCTAGACATTCATTAACCAGCTTCCACACATAAAGTACCCAGGGCATCTCAATATGAACCTCAATCTCTTGAAGGAGGAAGCCAGCGTATTCAAAGTAGCGATAACTTTCCTGACGCCACTTGGATACTCGTTCCACCGCCGAAAAATGCAGAAAATTTTTGTCATTCCTGTGTGTCTCTGCATCCCGCCAACTTCTCGATGGTAGAAGCACTACCGGTAGCCGGGCATCGAGACGCTGATTGTCCACTTGCACCCACCCAGCAGTAAACTCTAGCGAGCGAGACCCAGTGGGTTGTTGGATCCCCACCAGGCCCACCTGCTCAACAGAGGCAAACGCCAACTCCTGAGTCAGCTTGTCTACCAACGAAACACCAATATTTCCAACAGAAATACGGAACAAGATAGGGCTTGCCATGGCATCCTCGAAGCCCTCGCGCTCATCGAAACGTGCCCTGCGATCTCCGCCATAACTGTCTTCCTCGAAGCAAATTACCCGCGAGCCCCCGTCAAAGTAGGCGATAGCTCTCATCCCGGCATCTTGAAGAACGAGCTCACTATCTACTGTGCCCATGCCGCAACCGATATTAATAGCACCATTTTGTAAAGAAAAGACCATCATTAGTTGCGAAAGATTGATTACATCCCAAGCCAGCGGAAGGCTCTCTCCTGGAAAGACACGCTCAACTAAACCGCGATGCTGTGGATCCATCCGCTGCAATCTGACAAATCCAGAGCTAGTCTGGTCGTGATCCTCCTCCTCCTCCCTAACGTGTGAGTCTGGGCCCGCCACTCCAAAGGACTGCTTCGTTTCTGAGCCCGGCGATCGTCTGGAAGAATCGACTCCCAAATGTTGATATAAATGAATGAGCGAGTTGCTTTTATTTTCCACGCGAAAGTTTGGGCCCGACTCCAATTCCAGTGATACACTCAGCACGGAAGTTGCGCCTTCCAGCAGAGTTCGGATGCGAAATTTAATAATTCTCCCAGATGATAGCTGTCTAATTTTTAACGCGGTGTCCAAACTCTGACACATATTAAAAGCGCCGGACCAGGAAAAGTCATGGCCTTGATCATTTGTGCCGCGCAAACTCAGACACATCATTCCCTTCAGCGTTAGCTCGCAACGATGAAATAAGAGTATCGGTTTGTTGCACTCCAAGCCAAATGAAATTACGGAAGACTCAAGTGGTACGCCCTTGTACCTGTCCATGCTCTGGGCGAGAACAATTTGAGAAACTCCTTCGAAACCTTCCAAACTTGAAAGTCCTTCGCAGTCAACGTTCAAAATAAAGCGAGGCACGAGTGTCAACACTTTAGACCGCTGGAATACATTTGGACCGAGACTGGTCTGAACGCCGATTTCATAGTAAAGCTCCGGCTTGGAGCCAGGAACCAAGAAGTCGAGTGACGTGCTGGTTCCCAGACTATTGACCTTCAAAGTGACCCAATCTGATCTGGAGAAGCGGATCGAAATCGCTTCGCTTTCTGAAAACATCGCAACCTCTTTTTCAACCCAATCTAATCTCGAATGATCTGGCGCGACGAAAGAATCTTTTTCCAGCTGAATCTCCGAATCCAGAGTACGGTGATTTGAGCCCAGGGTTTCGCTGTGCTCTTCTGCTTCTGAGTTATAATCGGACTCAATCTGTGTATCATATTGGCTTTCGTCGTCATGATCGTCGCCGTCATCGTCGTTGGCCTCCTCCTCTTCTTCTTCACTTCGGCTGTTGATGAACCCTTTAGTTTCATCGCTTGAGAGGACTGCGGCCCCAGCGCACTCCTGCCATTCTTTCCCTCCCGAGCCGGCACTCGATGGTTCTAAATTCACTTCATCAGCCCTGAACTGATTGTCAAAGTCACTCAGACGGGAGGCGCTCACGTTGGTTTCAAGTTCGCCATTTTCGTAAAGTACATCGTACCGGCCACTTCGCGAATCATGGTGAAAGATAATACCCTTACTGCTGACATCATGACACCCGCTCGCTCCTTTGACGCAAACTGGCTCACCGAGCCCAAATTTTTGCTTTGCATAAATAGTAGACCTCTTGACGCTCTTGGCTGCTACATGCCGGGCATCACTGGAAATCGGTTGAAAGCACATGGCAAGCCCTGTGCGGTTTATTATCCAACCCGAAGCAAAAAAGGAGATTCTGAAACTGCTTGATGTAACGGCGGCAAGGTCGATCAGAATGCGGAGACTCTCTTCATTTGGAACGGGCACATCGAGAAAAGTACTGACGCAATATGTTTCTCCCAGCCCAGATTTCTGCAGATGCAACGCCTGACTGACGCTCCACGGCGCACTCCACGAACAGCCCGACACCTTGAACCTAAACCAAGTCTTCTCTGCCACATTCCCGTACCAAGAGTCCCCAGGCGCTAGCACATGCTGCGCCGCACAACGCACGTTATCTCCGGAGTCGCGCTCCGCCTGAAAATCTTCCAGCACCTCCATCGAAATCCGGCGAGACAGCAGGTTTTCCACTATGATGGACGGAAGTAAAGTAAGGTCTACTAGATGGCGTTTGCGTTTCGTGTTGGATGCAACGCGAGATGTTATGCGTAAAGAAGCAAAGTATTCAAGCGAGCTCGGGTGCTCGGGTGCGGCTGCCGTTCTCATGCAATGAACTTGCAACGAGCTTGCAAGCGCACTGCTTTCTTTCGTTCCAGCTCCAGGTGCTGGACTCGTAAGGTGATCACGTAGGTCGAAACCTTCCCACCAGTCCAGAGCAGCGGCAGCATGCGGGCGCAAAGAAAGAGTGCAGTGCAAAGCAGTCAATGGAAGATAGACTTCACCTCCCGGACCAACTGGGCCAACAATCTCCGCTCTCGTACCGCCCAAGTGGTTTGTGATGGGGTCTACTCCAGGAACTAGGAGGACTTCAACGGCTGTTGGGGAATGATTTTTGAAGAAAAAGACTGATCGCACCATTACGTACAGAACTCCGTCATTCGGAATTGACACCTCAACTGCTACGATGTTCATCATCGCGCCCTCTTCCCGAATGACCTTCCCATCGCCCTCGTTTGGGTACAAATTGTAAACGTGAGTACCCACCTTGTCAAGAGAGATCCCCTGAAGCGGATGCCAAGTGCTTACCCCTCCCTTGGACAACCACGATATCCCTATTTGACGTTGCCTAGAGCCACTACACCCCAGAGATTCATCACCCTCAAGCATGGAACAAGAAAACATTCTCTCCCGTCCGGCCGCGACAGCCTGCCCATCAGAAAGGTGCATATTCCCCATGTGTACTTGTAGGTTCACCCCGCACTGATTGCTGACAACGATTTGGAAGTTGGTCCGCTTTCCCGCCAGAAGTCTTTCCCCAGAGGACGTGTCGCCTTCTGCGCTCGGGCGACAAGGTTTCGAAACGACTGCGGTGACTTTTGCCCCACTCCTATGTGCTAAAGCTCTAGCCATGACAAGTGTCTTGATGCTTTCATATGATAGGGTGAACTGCATGTCACGTGTGGAATCTATCACGAGAGAGTATGATGTTGAGGACTTCCTCACAATACTGTTTGTCTTTTGAAATATCCATTCAAAGCTGAAAGGCTCAAGGATTGGCTCCCAGACACATACTTGCGTATTGTAATAGCTGAGAACCACCCCACGCCTAGAAGAAGCCGCGCACCAAACATCGTCCATTCCCATATTCATGCCTCCCTCCTCAGACGAGGTGAACATATCAGTGAAGTCGCCCTCTATCGTTGTGATCTTCCTGCCCGCTCCAGAGAGCAACTCCATGGTCTCACGTGCCACCATGGGGCTCGATACAACACAGAAGAGAGGGCAAAGTTTTCGGAAAGACTCGTCGTACAAGGTGATACGGAGTCCTGTTACCTGAAGCACAGCTTGACTGTGCACACTCTTGTCCAAGTCATGTTCCTCCTCGGTGCCATAAAAAGCCCTCTTTGCGTGGCGACAACGCTTCTCCCCAACTGGCCAAGTGTCTTGCGCCCAGCCTCTCACGACAGAGTAAAGGCCCAACACGTGCCGAGTGTACAGCGCAAGATTGATAGGCTGAACAGAAAAAAGCGCCCGCCGTTGAAACTCCAGGCTGTTGAGAGCCTGTGGTATCCTACTTTCCTGGAATTCAGCGCGAACCGGCCTAACAAGCAAATTTGACCCACCATGCCAAATTGCTTGTATCACTAATTGTACATAGAGGTCACTTTGCTGATCGATACCCTTTGTCACAGACGATTGAAAGTCGCCAGCAATCGTGATCGCCTCCGAAGACGCGAGACTGGAGGTCAGGCTGATTTCCAACGACGGAAATTTAAATGAACGCTCAACAAGTTTGGCCCTCATGTGCATGGTGGGAGAGGGTCCAACCTCGTACGGGCACTGCATCCTGACTCGCTCATCGTGGTTACCGACAAAGTAAAACAGAAGCATTTTAATCGTGCCCGGATCTGCCAAAATTCGAACCCCACGAGACGACACAACCATGGTCGTGTTTTTCCGCTTATCTTTGGACATAACGAGCCCAAAGCCATGGCCCTCAGTACGACAGAAAATTTGCCCTGACCCTATGGTCACAAGCTTGGCAGAGCTAGCTTTAAGTTCGGCTCTTCTACCGAGGCGTATCCAGTCGACGACCTTAACACTGGCGTTTCCAAGATGACATTCGAAGGTTGGTTTTCCACTGGTGCCATAAATCAAGCAAATTCTGAGATTCTCTGGTCCTTCACAGAGCACCTCAAAATCCACAACTTTCTCCTCACTCCGGATCTGCTCACAAAAGCAAGATGGCAGGTCTCCTGTGCAATGGACGGCTTTATGATCTCCGCAAGTGTGAGCAGGGCTGCTCCAGTCAGTCATGTTCTCCGACAACATAATATTTAGCACATGATATTGTCGTTGGGATACGTTCAAACAAATTTTTCTTGTTCCAAACCACCAAGACGCTAAATTTCGATACCCTGAACTTGGAAGCACGCCCAAATTGGCACGGATGCCAAACTCGGGCTTTAGATACAGTTTTTGTCGGGCCTTGACCTCGGCAGACGAAAATGGCACGCGACGCAGATTGAAGTGGGCACAGACGATGTTCTCACGAGAGAGACAGCTTGTTCGCACAACTTTCCCTTGCTCCAGACCAATCGTTCCCACGCCTACCTTGTAAATGCTTCCCTCAAAGGACTGAAGGTTTCGCTCCACACGGCCTCTCGCCTTCACAGTCCAGGCTCCGAGATAAATTGAGCTATGGGTATTCGTATACTGGACGTACTTTCGAGACACTGGAAGAAGCACTTGGCAGTGAAAACATTCAAGGTGAACCTCCCTAGGCGAGGGGCGATATAAAGAGCTTTCGGGCTGCTGCCCGGTGCGCATGCGCTGTATGAACAAAGTTACGGGTTGCCTCACTCCATACTCAAAATAGTCCAAACCTTCCTTGTAGAAAGATTGAAAGTGCTGCAAAGTGAGATTTCGTAGTGTCAGCTTCTTCAAATACTCCAAGGTCACGCTTGGGCGTCCGAAGGCGCAGTCCGCATTGGTTGCCGCTGCCTCCGCAAGTTCAGGAAAGCTCTCGAGTTCGTTCGGTTGTAATAAGATGCTGTAGTCTCCGCCAGCTCGTTCACCGTCCGCGAGAATATATAGGCGGGGATTATACAGTTGAATCTTCCCACTACCATCCACCCACAACCTGCCGCAAACTCTTGCGAGCTTTCGTTGAAGCCCTTCTTCTCGCAGCTCTAGCATAATATTTGGAACCTCTCCATAAACGGAGTACCGAGGTTTACTTTTGGGGCTCGTTTGCTTGGAATAGGTGACACCATTTGCAATGCCCGGCAATGGAAAAAGACGTTCCGAAATGTGATCCAAAAGCGTGTGACTCCACCCCAATTCAATGCATCCCTCGGTATGAAATGACACAAGTCTCTCCATACGCGTTGACGTATACATTGCGATGGTGACTCTCTCCTTTCCTCTGATTAACACACTGGGTGAAGCAGCTGTGCGAACGTCCAGAAGGTGAAAGTCAACCGCGCTGAAGGTGAGTCTTTTCTCGGAAAAGGAGAGTATGATTGCTTGCATTTGGAGATCAACATAGCTCACACCTTTCTCCTCTTCAATCAAGCTAAGTGAAAACGCTTCCGATTGAAAGTAACCTTGAAACCGTTTCCGAACGTTTACTCTTCCTTGAACTCTTTCTGTTCTCCTCCTTCTCCATCGAGTTGCGGAAAGGCAAAGCGCGAAGGTCTCGAAGAGACCAACTAAGGCGTGCACTTGGTGGCACCCAAGTGTTAGATCTAGAGGGCGGAGTGAGCAACTAATGCTCAGCCCTTCTCTCAGATCACGCGTAGCTGTTATCTTGAGGGGAAGGTTTTCAAGAATAGAGGACACCCGCCGATCATCAGTGCCATCAGACGTAAACAACGACGCGGTTCGTATTGCGAAGGTGTAGAGTTGCTTAATCTCGTCTTGTGAAGCTTGGGTAAAGCGAGAGTGCAACGAAAGTCCCGAGAGTTCCAGGACGGACCCAAATTGAGCATTTGATGGAGGTTGTATTTCGAGAACTACTTCGCCAAGATCGATCGCCAGACGACAAGGAGTAGTGAGCAGTTGGCTACCTCTTTGCGTCTCCCGGTCAGAGGCGCCCAGCGCTGGCAATAATCCTCTCGGTTGCTTCCGGTCCACTTCTTTTACTTGTGAGCCGTTATCTTCAGACGCTCCAAATCCCTCAGAAATCAGCGATTCGAGACGACACAGTGCATTCAAGAGGGCGGGGTATAGAGAAAAGCGGAGCCGATCCAGCTGAATTGAAAGGCACCTAGATCGACCCTGCAAATCGTCTGAACACAGCGAAAGGCACAGTCTAGCTTTAGGAAGGTCTGCGAACAAAGAGTTTCTGGCTCCTTCAAGCGTTGTCGCACTCGGATTGTCATCCAAGGGACTTCGGGCAGCAGCGCGAGCAAGGACGCCTGACTGGTATGGCTTCGAGTCCAAAGGTGCAAGCAGGAAAAAGTGCTTTGCACCCTCGCCCGAGTTCTGCGCAAATAACTCTTCAAAGGCTATAAAGAAATTGGCCCCAGCGAGGGGTGCCATCCCGTTCACAAAGTCAAAAACGATGGATTTTCCCACGAGCAAGAGTTGGTCGTCTCCAATCACAAGCTCAAGGCTCGCATGTAGAACGCTACAGTGCATCTGCAAATTGTGAAGCAACGATTTGCGCGGTGTTTCTGACGAGATCGCCAACAGTGGAAATTCTGCTCTGAGATCCTCCATCGCTCGTTCATACAACAGCTGTTGCTCAATACCATTGAAGGATTTGCTCACGCCTTGCATTGGAGACTCCAACTCAGACATTGAGCTCTTTGGATCGGCAAGTTGACCACTTTGCCCTTCATGCAAGGAAGAGAAGGAACTATGTTTCAACGAGTCTCTTCGGTTCTTTTTGGGACGCAACGCACGAAGGCTGTGCTTGAGCCAGTTGGCATTTTTTTTGGGATGGCCAGCTTCTTGCGCTTTAGGGCTTACAGCTAGGTCATCCTCACTCGAGCGCGCGAGAAATGTCTGAGCGGAGACGCTGTTCCAGGTTTCTTCGTCGCAGCCTACGCTCCCAGATGTGGAGGCACCCACACCAGATGGCGATGTCCCGATGTCTCCACGCTCCTCTAGAAACTCGTAGTACGCCATCTGGCGATACAACAATACTGTGGGGATCGGAAGTGACAGCTCTGTAGCTTGCAGCTCTTGCAGCGTCTTCTTCTCTCCCTTGCTCGATTTGCTGGAGGAAAAACCGCCATTTGCACTGTAGCTCCCCTCCAAAGATTTCCCGGAGACATCACCATTTTCGCGTCGTGCTTGAGAAAGCTCCGTTCCCGGAGTCAGAGCGTCTGCTTTTAATAATCTTTTGTACTGCGTTATGTACCTCGCACGTAGCCGGAGTTGGGAAAGGAGATTGAAACCTTGCAAGTGTTGCCTGTTAAGGTGACGTGGGCATACACTGTCACGGACTCGTGAGATAGCGTACCTCCACCACGACTTGGGATCTTCAAGAGCAGTGGCTGTTGGACGCGAAATAAGTTGCTTGTGACGGGCTCTCATTGTCAGCGAGGGCCGCAGCATGTGGTCGAGGGTGGCGATCACAGCACTGATTTGGTGCTCTCTTGCAACAAAGCTGAACGGCGAGCATGACAGGCAAAGCAAGTACCTATATCCAAAAGCCGCAGCGCTCGTTGCATCAAGTGCCTGTAGATATTTCGTGTCGACACTGAAAGGGCGAATAATTATTGTCTCGCCACGGTGCAAAGACTCGCGCTCCGAGAATACGACAGAAGCTTCGCGAAGAACTAGGCGCCGACAAAACATTTGGCACTGCTTGGCGCGGCTACGACTAAAGAACTCCGGCTCTTGACTCAAGTTGTTCACGGTTCCAAGCGATAAGCTTTGTATGTGAGCTGTAAAGCAGTGCGAAGAGTGCTGCGAATTGCGAAGCTCAAAGCTAAGTGAAGTTACCTTGAGAGCTATGTTGTCGAAAACCTTTTGCAATAGCTTTTGTTTGAACGAAAGCTTCCTGGCCTTGCTCTTGCGAGACTTGAAGCTCGGCCATTGTGAAAACGTCGTCTTCTTTTTCTTCTCCGACGCCTGCACGCCGATTGGATCGAGGGGAGGGACGGCATCCTCGTTTAGAAATTGCTGCCAGAGTAGATTGGCTGCTTCCAGCCGATCCAGGCGAAAGTCATCGAAGTCTTGGGTCTCGGTGTCGAGGCTCGTTTCTCCCTCGATGACCGCGCGCAAGCCTTCCAGCTCAACTATCACTGCCTCACTGCCAAGAGATGACCACGGGATTTTAATGACTACCTCCTTGATTGAGCCCTCAAGAACCGTGAAGGGAAGGCTCAGGGCTTTGAGCGCAGAGCTTTTGAGAATCAGGTCAGAGAGAACTACTTTTCCTCGAAAAACTCCAACTTTGAGCTGCTCTCGATTGATTGCTTCCACATATTTGCCAAAGTATACCTCCAGAGCCTTGAGAAGCACCTTTTCGAGACCAAGCATGGTTAATTCACGCGGCCCCCATGCTCGTCGAGAATCTTCCTTCGCAGTTTGCGTGGATTCCCTGGCGTAACCTAACAATCTTGGAAACTGCGCTTGTGTGACCCTCAAGTGCACAGAACGAAATCGAAACGAATCGTTGGTCAAGTCCACAGAGTCCACAGAGTCCACAGAGTCTACGGTGCTACTCGGCACCCAACTGCGGCGGGTGGTTACCGCTCCTCGCTCTTGTTCGCTCCCGTTGGAACTGCCAAGGAGAGTGAGTACTCGAGGACTGTGATTTCCCAAAGGAAATTGTCTGGGAAATCAGAGCAGAATTCACAAAAAAAAAGACGAAATTAATGCTTGACGAACAAGTACGAAGCTCGCAGGTGTCCGTAATGGGACTTATTGTCCTTTCAGCTACTCGAGAACCATACCCCCTCCCGCTCTAGCTAGCTAGCTGATAGTTAAGAGCTATAGCCAGTTAGTAGTGCCGTAAGTACTTGGTAGTACGTAGTACTTACTCACTTCAGCTTTTAATAGTACCAGTACCGGTACACGAATAACTACATCAAATTACCATGTGATAAACGGGGGGGAAGGTATTTGTAACAGTTTGGGCTATAAGCTTATAGAAGGTCAAAGTAGATCGTTAATCAGTTAAGCTTAACAGTGGTTTGGCGCTTACGTGCTCTGCTAGCTAGAAGGAGTAAGTTAATTAATGGAGTGTTACAGAAGTTAAAGTTAAACTCGTCATTACCAGTCTAAAGCAAGGGTTGTTACTGCAAGGGAGTATGTTGCTCACTAACACCGCAAGTTCGTTTCCGCAGGTAGGATAGATTGGCGCTCACTATCAGTACCGTATGCCTGATAGCAGTTCCGGTAATGGTAGTACTGGTAGCCGTGGGGAGAGCAAGAATTTTTCAGGAATTGTGTAGACAGCCTATCCAAGGGGCTATGTGGGCAATAATAGTTACGCATAGACACGCTAAACGAGGCCAGATCATCGGGAATGTCAAGTCAACGATTGCATAGATTGCATAGATCATGATTGCACCTGAGTCGACGGTCCACACTATTGTTCCTCCAAGAAGAGAGATAAGAAGAGCCCACGAGCGAAGAGCAGAGAGCGGTCGGTGTCTCCAAGATCGACGGTCACAACGGTTGCAAGTCTGCCGATATTTGTGATTGTCTGCGAGTATCTGCCAGTCCAGTGCTCGCTACACAGGGGAACGAACGGCGCCCGAGATTTTGGCGCTCGACAACACCCAGGAACGGGTCTTGAGGGAGAGTGCGCAAGATGAAAGTGTTAGGGGTCTTGGCCCTCGCCGCCGGAGTGCACGGAGCGCACGGCAATGTGCTCTCCGATGCGCTCTACTTTGTCTCGGACACGGTCAAGGGGCTGCTAGGAAGTGACCAGGTTGCACCATCGACCAAGTTTAGCTCCATCAATGCAGAAGGCGTGGAGGTGGTGGACTTTTCTCAAACGGGCCTGCCAAAGATCAGGATCGGAGGGCGTGTGATGGATCTGGTGCACGGATTGCACTTTGACGACATCTTGCAAGACACTCCAGATGACCTGCGCCCTCCTGCAATTGTGGCATTTTACGACTCAAGCGATGCCACTTGCATGGAAAAGTTTCGATCCTGGGATTTTGACCGGCTTGCAGAGACGAGACTGCCGCCTCGCGAAAGGCTTTTCGTCTCACGGTATGACATGTATTCTGCGCCGCGCAGGGCGTGGTACAAGTTCGTGCCAGAACTTGACTTGGCGAAACGATTCAAGGTGAAGTCTTGCCCTGAGCTGGTTCATGTACCCCGGACATGCAATGGGTTCGTTGAATGGTGTGTGCGAGAAGAGAAGGAAGGTATTCAGTACATGGGTTGCGAAGACTTCAAGGATCATTGTTCTTCTTTTGTTAGCTGGGATGGCTCTGGCGAAATGAAGTCTTGGATCGATGAGAGGGTGAACGGCGAGGAGGCTCCCAAAATTTCACGTTTTCTCCGTACCTACAAGGAGCAGGGTATCTGGCTTCAGCGAAGAGATCATACATCCACTGACAATCATCTTCGTAACCTTTACCTGAGCGAGGCTTTCCCAGGGTTTACCAAGACTGGCTTTAAGGCGATGCCAATTCCCGAGGAGTTCAACAAATGGTTGCTTGACTTCTACAACAGCAACCAGCGCATTCGAAGAACCGAGTACTGGGACTCTGAAAGCAGCCAGATGAGCTTCGTTGAGGTGCCAACCGACTTTATCGATCTGGATCGTGTGCGCCACGAGAAGGAGCGGTACGCTAATGAGTTCTTGAAACCTCTCGTGGAAGAGTGGAGTGGCGTCAAGCCGTTAGAGTTGACCAGTTTCTATGGGATTCGCGAGTATCCAGAAGGAAGCTTCCTGAAAAATCACGTGGACCGTATTGGTAAGTGGTTGGTGTGCAAATTTGAGTAAGATTCTCTAGAAAGCACTGACAGTTTGATATGTCCTTTGCAATTAAGACACGCATGTCCTGAGCATCACGCTTTCTGTGAAGAAGCTCGACGAGGAAAAAGCAAAAACCAGCCCGTGGCCACTTGAGGTCATTCAGTGGACTGGTGACCATGTTCGCTACGATCATCCTGCCGGCACCATGGTGCTCTACGAGAGTAGCAAGCTGCCACACGTAAGTTCTCCGAGAAATGATCGTCTTTCTCTTTGCTTGTGGAGGAATGACACTGACAGTGCCGATCGAATAATTGTTTCGCTCGCACGCTTTCAGGGCCGCCCTTACCGTAACCGCGGAGGCACACATGCTGGAGCTTTTGTGCATTTCAAGCCGGTGAACATGCATGGATCTGACGCACAAAAGTGGGACGATATTGCCACCCGAGCAAGGCGAAATCAGGCGATCCACACCCAGCACTACGGATACCGCAGCACCCCATCGGTGGAGCCAGAGAACCCTGTCTACAGTGAAATAGACTATGGCGCGAAGACAAAGTGGAAGCATCTGGATGACGACGGTGATGAGTCCGGAGACGATTTGAAGGTTACGTTTTTGAACAAGAGCAACAGGAACTTAGACTTGTTTTGGGAGAGTTTCGACGGAGTGGCGGTTCACCAAGGTAGCCTTGCTGCCGGGGCATCTTTTGCAGTCAACACTTTTCGTGGCCACAAGTTCTTTTGGGCTGAGAAAGGCTCTCAAACGCCTCTTCCGCAAGGCAGAATGACGATGGAAAGAGGACGCAGTGATTACAGCTATTCGTTGTAAATCATCATCAGACACCTCACTCACCGGCTATTGTGACCTCGTGAGTCAACAAGACCTCCAGGTCAGCTTCCTGGACCAAAATTTATATAAGATGCGAAAAACAAAAATGAGCGCGGGAGGTTGTTTTTATTCTTACAAAAACTTGACTTGGGCGAGAAACCTCTGCATCTACCGACAACCGAGAGCGCACATGTTCTGCCAACTGTGCTTGTTTGGAGGTTCAGTTGGTTGCTGTGCTTCATATTCTTCATGCGGAGTCCAGCTCTGCTTTGATGAGCGAGAAACTCTCCAGTAGCTTGTCCAGCTCTTTCCGGTCGAGCTCAACATGCTCGACACGCTGACCGTCGCTACAACTCGTGTCATCGATAACCAGGCGCAGAGAAACTATACCACGCAGTTCTCCTCCGATTGCGAGCCTGCAGCAAGGAGTTACACGCGCAGACCAATCGAAGTCAACGAGCCGATTCGAGCACAGCAAAAACTCACCACTCCTCGCCTCAATAGTTTCTCGTACTTCGGCACTTCGATTTGCAACAACGCTCCGTAACACTCTTTTGCAGTCAAACTCATCGTTGCCAGTCATTGATTCGGATTGAATTCGCAGCATTTGTAAGACTTCTCGTCGGAGAAGGAATAGGATGGGCAGGCACCATGGAAACGTGTCCTCTAGAACCCCAGGCCGCCCAAGAACTGCATCCACCAAGCTGTGCGAGAACTGCTCTTATCGTCAGCCAAGATAATCGAGCATGAATGTATCCGTGCAACTTACCTTGATTTGCGCCTCTTCGGAGGCGAGCTCGCTCTGCACGAATCTCCAGTCCACCTCTGACCGGAAGTTGGGGTTTTGCATCTTCAGAGAAGCACCAGAAAGCAGGCTTGAAAAGAGCAAGCACGTCGCCACTTTGACAGAACCCTCCTCCGCGTAGGGATTAGGCGCACATCTCTCTCTCACTCTCTCACTCCGACAAGATGTCCCCGCAAGCTTTGTGACTCGGAGTACGTGGAGTCAGAATCTGTGCTACTATTTCGAGTACTGATAGGCTGAGTACACGTACCTCTCTCTAGACTAGAGTAGAGAGAGCTAGCTCCTAGAGCCTAGTTAGCTAGTACACCTATTCTGACATCATCAACTCTGAAACTCTGATTTTCTGAAGTGAATTCTAACGGAAAGGTCTCGTTCTTATTCCTTCGTAATAGCACAGCACGTATCACCAGCGGAGGCACGAAACTTAACATGAGAAGGCTGTAAGCCCTGCCCTCTCCAAGCAGTCCAAGCAGCGTGAGCTGTGACCAACCCCCGAGCCTGCCGTATCCTACCAATGCCCTAGTGACTCACGGAATCTCACGGGGTCTCCAAGCCTTAGGACTGCAAGGATAGCGCCTTTCTTCCCTCGACTACTATCTAGTACTAAGTAATAATACTATATCAACCAATAAGGCACTATCCCCACTACGCAGGGATTACACATGGTTACAGCTGTACACCAAAATCAATCTCGTCTACACAGACTACACAGTCTACGCCAGTCTACCCATGTTTCTTCTTGTTTTCTTTGTTTTGTTGTTTTGCTCGAGGCTCTCAAGGCTGCCACTTGGGCGTGCTGCTCCTCCAGACTCGGTGAGCAAGAGGTGAAGCGCGAGATCGTGCTTTACGAGAATGCGTCGCGCGGCGCGGGGCTTCAAGACTGCTCAAGCGCGGAACTTTTGCCAAGTGCCTGCGTTGGACCTCCAACTGTTTAGGCGCAAACTCGTCCGGGACGTGCCGAGGCTAAAGGAGCAGGCAACTGTTCGCGACTGGGTGGTATCAGAGGATGCCACAGTATTCGAGGCGACAAAACAGATGACGGAGACCAAAGTGGGAAGCCTGTGTGTTGAACGCGACGGAAAAGTCGTAGGCATTGTCACAGAGCGTGACTACCTTCGGAAGGTCTTGCATACCGGAAGACGCTCCGGGGAGACCAAGGTCAAAGAAATCGCAACCCTTGATGACAAGCTCATTGTGGCTTGGCCAAACGACTCCCTGCAGGATTGTGTTCAAGTCATGTCTTCCAAGAAATTTCGGCACTTGCCTGTCGCGGATGAGAAAGGCGATGTGGTGGGTTTGCTATCTATAATGGACATCGCCAAAGTACTAGCAGAACAGCGCCTGGCTCGTATCTACTCGGTGGAAGATCAGAAAACAGCCAACAATATGCCAATTCACGATGGCTAGCAATGCATGATTCGCAAGGCGCCTGGAAAGGTCTTCTCGCGATTCGATGAAGTTTAGGATGGATGAAGTTTAGTCTGGATGCACTGTACTCACAGTCAGTAGCAAGCAACGTCGACAAAGTGCCTGTGGTGGTATTGATTGTTGTAAAAAGCAGCAAAAAACACAAGAGCCAATCTCAGTCAAAAACATAAGTGTCATCCGCACTAAAAGGGTTGCTGTTTAAAAAATAAAGGACACTTTTTCCAATATTGTATTGCAGTGAAGACACTACGGGCGAATCAAAATCATCTTTTGATGACGCGAGCAAACGTCTGGCCCGAAACGCTCGATGATGCGAAGGAATCTGAGACAAAAATGTCGCCCAGGATTTCCGAACAACCCGTTAGGTCTCTTGAGCCTATTCCGGTCTCTTGACCGCCAACCCAAGTACGCTTCGATGTATTTTTTGCGGCTATAGAATGTACCGGTTCGCACAAGTCCATACCAATCTTTCCAGGACCCACTCACAATGTATTTTTTCACTCCTACGTCGGAGTCCTGGGCCTTTGAAGACGGAGGCAATCAAATGAAGAAAGACTCTTGCAATCTGAAAAAAGCAGCAAATTCGTGCATTTGGACCGATTCTGGGATGTCTCGTGTCCAGCATTTGTTGCACATCTCCAAAAATGAGGACTCGGGGATACGTGGCGCAGCATTTCCCGCCTCTGCATGAGTCCGTCGCTTCCTGTTGCCGTCGCTCTCAGATTTAGTGGTGGAGTGGTACAGACGGTGGAAGTGTGCGTACTGTGTGACGCCATCGAGCAATAAGCGCCGATGCGCAGGATTTTCGCGCTTGGAGAAGTTTGCTCTTCGTTCGCAATCGTGTGTCTCTTCTGTATCTGAAAGGCTATCTTCAGTGAAATCCAGCTCAAAGGACTCGAAAGGGCTTTCGGTGTTTCCATGATGCGATCCAAAGCAGTCGAAAAGCAGCATTCTTTTGAGATAAAGTATTGCCGGACTCGTTTCAGCTTGGCTGGAGGACTCAAACAAATTGACGGAAGCAAATCGAAGCTTCGGTCGCTCGGCAGAGTGAGGAATGAGATCACCAAAGTATTGAATCCACTCATCCTGTGTCTCGGACAGCAGTGGGACCGAATTCATGAGCAGTGGAGGCACCTTGTTGCAGACGAGAACCAGGTCAGCTGACTCGCGCGAGGTGGAATCTCCAGATTTGGCCAAGTACGCAAGGCGAATGAGATCCCATAACCCGTTCGATTCTCGCATTGCGCCGTTCTCGACTACCAGGAGAACATCACAAACTGTCAAGAGAAAGATGCAGAGCTGAAGTTCGCTGAGACTATTAAGGACAGCATGCGAATCACGATGCTCTGCCAGCGGGGCCGCCGATTTCATCACGTTTGACAGCACAGACGTGCTGAACACGGGCTGGGTGTCAATGAAAATAGCGCGCTCACCACTGAAGGAGCCGAAGCAAGCTTGAACCCCGTCGGTGCAATGCAGTGAGTCTGGATTTGTTTGTAGCTGAAAGTTCGCTCCGAGCCTATTGAGCAGCCAAGACTTGCCCGTGCCCTGCTCCCCAACCACCCCTATTACCTTGTATGCAGAGTTATCTTGTCTCAGGAGACCGTCGGCGAGAGACCTTTCGTTTTGACCAAAGGCCCATTTCCAGTATGGATCAACTAGTTTTAGAACATCTGCATTCACAGGCTGACTTGCAGGCGAGATATGTGGCTGCTTTGCTTGTTGTTGTGGTGGTTGTTGTGGTTGAACCCTGTGCACAATTCGAGGTGGTTTTGGCGGTTGTGACTGAGTTGATGTATTACGTGAAGGCGAAAGTATTTCCGTTCTGTTTTTGCTGGAGGCTACGACCTTGCGTTGTGACGGCGCCGAACTCGCGCCCGAGTGCCCCTGACCAGACTCAGAGGCGCTGGCTCCGTTGCCTTCACTTTCCTCGAGGTCTGCTTTGCGTGCTCCAAAGATTGAGAGTTGGCCGACCGTAGGCTGGACATGCTTGCCTCGCCCTCTTCGTTTCCTTGGACCGGTAGGTTCTCTCCGCATTTTGTAGCGCTGGGTCGCGGCCGCGACCAGTGACTTTCAGTGCTCGCTCTGTTGCCCTCTGCTCTTCGCTGCCCTCGCGCAGAAGACAAGACTCTTGAGTAGTCTTGAATCTCAACTATTAAAAATTGCTTAAAGAAGCGTTAGTGTGCGCCAAACAATATTAAAGTACTGGTTTTAAATGCCATCAGATGGAGGCACTCTGCACTCTGCACTCTGCACTCTGCACTCTGCACTCTGCACTCGCAGTCACGGTGCTTGGTACTCGAGTACGCAATACTGAAGCGTGTCCGTAGTGAGCGTACGTACGTCAGACCGTTTCCTAGTTGCCCGGAGTTTGGCAAGCAAGGGTGACCCTGCGAGCTTTGCTGCGAGAAACGAGGAGTTGAAAACAAGCTCTAGCGAGAGGCGGACGAAGCCGAGCAAGGACTGGGAGCGAGGTAGACAAGGGCGACAAGGGCGACAAGGGCGACAAGGGCGACAAGGGTGAGGAGCTAAACAACGCTTGCGCGGGCCTCGTCTGTATCGGGCGCGAAGTAGGAGGCGTAGGAGGCGTAGGAAGCTCACGACGCCGTCAGTAGCACGTGCACCTGTCAAAGGCTCGCGCACCTTGCACCCCGCCGCAACGCGCAGCGTATAACTTGGCACATTGCGAACAGTGCGCAACGCAGACTCTAACCGTGTCTTTGTTGAACTGTTGCGCCAAATCTGGGTCAGTCTTTAAACAACTGGAGACGAGCGCGAGGGCCGGCTTTCAGAAGCTAAGCGGCTTTTTGAGCCGTCACTTTTCCGGCTTATCGAAGCGCCAGCCGAGCGAGAGGCGTGAGAGTCCGCAGGTGTTGCACACTCACCACGCTCCGCACTAGTTGTTTGTTTATTTGTTTATTTGTTTCACTCTGGGAAAGCAGCTGCGAAAGCACATTCGAGGTACGCAAGATGGCATGCAACTTTTGGCAGTCTTCTCACCGCCTTCGCTGGCTCTATAGCGAGCAGGAGCTCGAAGCTGCAAGAAGTAACTTGCGGGGGACTACTTTCGACGCGCATGATGTCATGCTTATTGAGGATCACTTGTTGCGGCTCATGCGGCAGGTCGGCGCAGAGCTCAAGTGGCGCGCCAAAGTAATTGCGACGTCGAGTCTTTTATTCAAGCGTTTTTTCACCCTCACTACACTCGATCAATTCGATCCTCGACTTATTGCTGTGACGTGCATGTACATGGGCGCAAAAGTCGAGGAGCTAGGACAGTACAATTTGACCTCATTATTGAAATATGGTTTCCGGGTCGTGGTCCAGAAGAAAAAGTACAATTTTCCGGATTACAGCTCTCATCACGTTCACGACTACGAACTCCATGTCCTCGAAAAGCTCAAGTTCGATATTGTCATGTTCCACCCATATCGTCCGCTTGTGCAATACACCGCCGACGCAAATCTATCAGATGATGTGAAGCAAACTGCTTGGGACATCATAAACGACTGTTATAAGACAGACGCCGTGTTATTGTACCCGCCGTATCTCATTGCCCTGGCCTCACTCTATATCGCATGCACCCATGTAAGTTTCTTTTTTGCTCGTGCTTTGTGATTAACGCCACCAGTGTGCGACGCAAATCTTTGCTCACCAGCTTGGGGACTAACCTTCTTTGAATTCGTGTACTTTGGTATGTTTTATTTTGTTTCTTTACTGTCCACAGAACAACATCGACGCTCGGGAATGGTTTAACCGACTTAACGTCAGAATCGATGCGCTGAGGGAGATCACGCGTATGATCATGGAGATGTATGCAGATCGTTATCAGAATTATCAACGGTATCAAACCAGAATTGGCGAACTCTTTGAAAAGATGAACTCCAAGTATGAAGGCGTTCTGCGAGAGCTAGGAGAAGAGCACCGCAAGCGAAGGAGGGAACAGGACCAGAAGAAGCACGAGAAGAAGTCGAAGAAGGCTTAGTGGTTAGTGCGGTTGCGAGAATTTTGTTTTTCCTCGCTGGTTTTCGTCGGCTGCGCGTTCTTGCTTTACGACGAATGTAGTATATTTTCAGTCGCCGACCGAGCTGCTCGAGTCTACTCTTAAATCATCACTGATCAGCCTGTGTCTCTGCATCTTTGCCAAGTTTTTCTCTTTTTTTTTTTTTTTTTAAATTAACAGTAAAACAAGATGCCTGTGAAAAAATGTAGGGTTAATGAAGGGGAACTGATTACTTTCAAAACGTACATGGGGTATTTATTTAGTAAGTACGATATGCTTTCTTGCTCTTCTCCTCATCGGCTTCAGGGTCGGCGCGACGAAGCACTTTAAGAAGTTCTTCCACACGGTGACGCATACGGCTATGTAGATGTGCCTTCGAAGCCTTAATGTGATAATGTATGTACGAGCGGAACATTGTGAGCAAAGAAATGGCTCTTTCTAATTTGGCCCCTTCAACATGGGATTTGAAGATTTGGAACTGCACGTAACCAACAACCCTCTCTCTGCCTTCTTTGAAGTTGCTTACACGGCTCAGGTCAGCAGGGCATTCCGTGGTGAAAGAGACAGACGGGGCGTTTGGAATCTTGCGATTTGTCTCGCTGAACTCTTGCAAGAATACTTTTGCGAGCGCCCTGTCCGTAGTATCGCTGAAGTAAACAGTAAAGTACACGAGGACGCGGTCTGATCCAGGCACAAGGATAATCCTCTCGTTTGGCCGGTATGGGATCACCATAGGCTTCAGCGAGCCAGTGTTTCCGCTCGCGAGGGCCTCAAAACATTTCTTGAAAGGCGCGCCCATGAGATTCCCTTTTATCTCGGCAAAGTTTTTGGCCACACTGTCCGAGCTTCCCTTGATGTTCTTGGCGTCGATCTTGAAGGCCACATCGTAGCCCTTTTCCACGCTTGACACCTTGTACGCGCCGTACATGCCGTCCAACACCGAAGATGCCCCCATACTCTGAAGTTCCTTCAGGCAGGGCATCGCGAGCTGGAAAATGATGCTGCTCTCGGCACCCTTTTCTACAAATACGCGATAGCGCACATCGTCAAAGTCGGAGCACGTGATCTCGCAAGGCTCGCGTTTTCCCTCAGGGCCCAAGCGCTCCGCAAGAGTCTCCTTGATGATGGGGTGCTCAGTTTCGAGGAAGATCATCCCCTTGGTTGACTGCGAAAGACTCATCTCTCTTTCAGGTCTCACGGCACTTTTGGCTGAACCGCTCGAGTGTTCTTGCTTGTCCTCACGGCGCAGTACTTGCCTCCTGGTCCCCTCCTGCCCTTGGCGTCTTTCTTCCTCTCTCTCTCTCTCTCTCTCTCTCCTTGCGAGCGTTCGCAGTGTTCGCAGCCGACCCACTCACACCCTTTTGACCGCTTTGGCGCACTGTTTTGTTCCACTGAAGATTGACTATCTATCCTTCACCATCCTTCACCGTGTGCTCCAAAAATCTTCCTTTCCTTCCTTTCTTCCTTTCTTCCCTCCCTCTCCCCTATCATCCCCTATCCCCACTATCCCCCCTCCCCCTACCCACTTCTACTCTATCGATTCACAGAGTCGAGGAAACCGCCCCTCGGTTGACGCCTGGCAGCCGTTGACCGCCTGCACACCTTCTGGCAAAGTCTACGAAGATCTACAGTCTGGTTTGGTCGCACGTAGGATTATCTCCCCGTAGTCCCCAATCCTATCTGAACAGTCCTACTTCACAACATTTGGCAACCGTGACATCGCACTAACAGAAAGTCGTAAAATAGAAGTACGAAGTTTAGAGAGAGCTTTCGGATGCTTTAGCATGCTTTAGCTGTCTCATTGGGTCTACTAAGCTTATCGACGAAGGTTCTTCGCTGTAATGATGTGTAAGAATGAATAGTGGTACCTTATGGTACCAACGTTATGTAGGGATTGTGCTTACAATTCTACGCGGAAGAGTTCTACCCGGGCCTCGCCAAGTGCTCCTCTATTCCGAATTCCGGTCTGATTAGTATTGATTAGTAGAATTTAGAATTCACAGTTAGTTCCGCATTTTTCGCTAAAGCCACTACGGCAAAGGTTACTGCTGTTCTCTTACAGTAGGACAAGTTCTATGACAGAGTTACCGGTATGCCTTTCTTCTACCAGATCTACCAGCGGTGTGTTGAGAACAAGATTGCATTCATCTAGCTCTCCGTCGCTTGTGTGAGGTCCGAGAGGTCTGAGTGGAAAAGAATGGAAAAGAGAGAAGATCCACCCAAGTCCAACAAAGCACATGCACGCACCTGCACCTACCTCACCTACCTCTCTTGCCTCTCTGACATTCATTGAACATCATTGAACATCATTGAACATCATTGAACAAAAGGTTCCAACCAACACGACGTCCCACTGGCAGTGTCTTGAGCTGGATCCCCCTCGAGTGGTGACCAAGTGAGAGGGAGAAGAAGAGGGAGAGGAATAGGAAACGGGAGGCTGGCAGAGAGCGGCATACACAGAAGGCGCAGCCAAAGTGCTTGCGCTCAGAAAACTTCGCACGGCGACCTCACCCTGGCCCGCTGGTTTGCTGGTTAGCTGGTCTGGAGGCGCTGCAGGTGGGAAGAAGGCGCAGGCGCAGGCGCAGGCGCGCAGGTCCAAAGAAAGGAGAACCTGTCGTCAAGTCTTGAGCCAGCTCTTTGCTCTGATATCTCGAAAAGCGGCGGCTGTTAACCTCCAAGTTGTTAAGGAGAAATGATGATGGACACGCCTCCCTCGGTGGGGTATGAAGAAGATGAAATAGACCTGCGGGAAGAAGTGGTGGAGGCCATTAACAACGCGAAAACGTCGAAAAAACCGGAGGATAAGCTTCAGTATTTAACGGAGGCCAAGGAGATTCTCCTGCACCGCGCAGACTCAAAGGATTTACTGAGAACATTTGCCAAAGACATGGCAGACTTCCATACAGAGAAGAAGCACAAAGTTCGTTTTTTTGTTATCTCCTTCATCGAAACTGCGGGCAAGGACTGCCCGGAAGTCATACCAGAATTGCTGAGCGCGCTTGCAATTCTGCTCAAGGATAAGCACAAGGATAACTCCAAGAAGGCGTGGATTGCGACTATGAATTTGTTTCGCCCAGCCATGAGCTTACTTTGTAGCCAGCAGTTTTTTGAAGGAAATCCCGTCGCGTGTCGGAAGCTCGGCGAGGAACTGGATCACATTAGAGAATCGGCAGTGAAGGGCTTCAAGGAGAATGACAGTTCAAATAGCCCCATCAATGATGTTGTGAAAACGATCGCCTTAACGTATTTGCTTCCCGACGAAGAGGTCATTTCCATCAATAGCTCCGAGAGAAAGCGTGGTCCAACAGAAGCTAGAGTTGACGCCGGGCCGGACTCCTTCTCGCTTGCGATGGTTCCGCGAGATAGGCCGGATATTTCCGTCGTATCGCTGGAGAAGAATGGACGAGAAATCGTGTCCATGATGTGCTCCAAGCTGAAGGAGCTTGCTGAGAAAGGCGAGAAGGCCGGGAACAACTCGTCCATCTTGACCCACGCCTTGACTACACTCGCCATCCATCGTCCCTCGGTGCGAGAGCAGATATTAAATGATATGCTGGAGATTGCGAAAACTCTCGAATTTGACAAGGATGCCGCAGAAGACCCCTCGCGAGTCAATTTGCAATTTGTGCAAGGCTTGCGCTCCAACTTTTTGGAGGTGTTGAAGGAAAAGTGGTTCAAGCATTTCAGGGACTGGCGCAAACCGGTCTATGAAGGTTTGTGCAATATTGGAGCCAAAGACCAAGCTGACAAAGCTATGAAGCAGTTGGAGAAGGCGGAGCGCGACGCTGTTCGTGGCGAGGAGAAGCAGCGCGTCAAAGAAGAAAAGGCACGACGGAGGCAAATGCAAGAAGAGGCACGGCAAGCAGGGCCACGGATTGTGGAGGCTCTTGACGCAGAGGAGATGCGGAGGTATGACTACCCGCCTCAACGAAACACATGGTCTGATGAGTATATTTCTTCACTGCACCAATTGGACCCGCGTGAAGTTGCTAGGCACATCTTGCACAACATGGATTTTCTGCCTGGCCCTCCACCTGAGATTGAGCATTCAGCAACGCAGAAGCCAGCCTCAGCATATGTTCGGACTTTTGCAAAGTTTCAAGCTTACATTGAGCGAGAGGTCTCGTCCACCTCCTCCATGCGACAAAACACGGAGAACGCCGCGAGCCAAGCCGCGACCAAAATTTCCATCTCCGAGACCATTGAATGGAGAAAGCTGGCACTGGAGCGGATGTTGGAGCAGCACGAAGAGAATGTCGCAAAGTCTGCTCTGACGCTGTTTTCAGAACCTGAGCTGAATCAGCCTTCTCTCGGAGATGCAATGATTGCTAGGGTTGCCTGCGACTATGTGGTTCGCACGGAAACCACGGGGGACCTTCGCCCAATGCTAATCCATTTCATTGCGGATGACTTGCCGAAAAGGTTTGGGCTCGCAACATCTACTTTGTTTCATCTATTTGCTTATGCCTCCACTTCCATGGCGGCGAGTGTAGAGCAGCAGAAGCAAGATGTGTCGAAGCTTCCATACAACCACTACGACGACACCTTTTTAAGTCTGCTAGAGGCGCTGCTAGAGGCGGAGGAGTCTCGGAAAAAAGAAGGGGCTTCCAGCGCATTTCAGTTCTTTCGCGACGACTCTTACCGTCGACTATTCACGGTCGCGCCGAGGCTTCCCAAGATGGTCTTCCCTTTGCTCTCGCAATTTTGCGAAGTTGAAGGGAAGCATTTTTTCGGTCTTTTGACTTTACAGGATATCTTTGCTTCGCGGCTGGGTTCACAACGCGAAGCTCTGGAGATACTGCTGTATTTTGCTGTCTCCAAGGTAGAGGAGGTGAGGACCCATGCAATTCGATGTGTGGCTAACGAGATCTATCCACGTCTAGAAGGGGATTTGAAGGTTTTGGCGGAATCTTTCGCGCAAGGTATGCTGCAAAGCGCAGTTAATTTTGCGTCAGAGGACACTGCTTCTTTGGGACCAGACGACGCCATTAGGGCGTCACTGGAGGCGGGCAAAGCGGATTTGCTCGCGTCAAGGCAAAGTGGCATTTTGCACCAGATAATCTCTATCACCTCCGCCTCTGAGGAAGCACACATTGAAATTGGCGGCGAACAAGAGGTGCAGCCTGTGGAGCCGGAAGGTGTCGACGAGCAGAAAGAAGCTTCAACATTAACTCCTGAGATCTCGAAGGCTAATGTCTCCGCTGAGATTGAGAGAAGAATTCTGCTTTACGTTGCGCTCTGTCTGCGAAATCCAACCATGGTGGAAGGTTACATGAAGGCATATGCCGGCGTGGAGAGGGACGACTTCCACCAGGTTCTCAAAACAGCCATCAAACCACTAGTGGAGGCGTTGGGCCGCCAGCTTGGCCCCCACATCTCTCTCGCTCTGTTTCAAAATTACCCCGAAGGGGCAATCCCGCTCCTTATCCATGCGTTGACCATTTTAGCCAGTGAAAAAATTTGCGACTCGCGAGAAAAGAGGCAGATGCTGGTTGCAGAGGCCAAGGTGATCGAAGGCACAGATGGGCTCCGGTTATTCGAGATGGAGGATCGATTCGTCATACCCGTGCTCGGTTCCCTTACGCGCACGGAGATTCAGAGGTATCTGAATGGTATTTTGGGCATGGAGCGGGAGGACGTGAAAGCTGCAATCAATAGCATAATCGCTGGGGCTCGGTTCGCGCAACAAGTGACAGGGGTGGAGGAGGAAGAAGAAGAGGAGGACCTGGACAACCAGCCGTTCCTTCCATATGAATTGTTGGTCACCCTCGTAAACATGCCTGTATCGGAAGAGGTAACCGCTGAGAATATTGTCCAAGCTATTGACATATGTCTTGAGAGAGTGGAAATCTTTACCAAGGATGTGCTCATTTTGACAATCTCTGAGCTAATGGCCCAGGACGAACTCCCGTATCTCTCGTTCCTCCTTATGATGCGAAGTATGCAGCGGGAATCTCAGACAAAGCAGTACATAACAGAATCTTTACAGCAGCTTGTCGATCGGCAGATATGGCTCAGTAGTGAAAGCGACGTATGGAGTGGATTTGTCAAGTGCATCATCATGCTGAGCACTGCTGGATTCCCCGTTCTCTTTCGGTTGCCATTGGAGCAGCTCTCTAGTGCACTGGAGATATGTAAAAATAGCGGTGTGCCGCGTCTAATGAGCAACTTGGTGTACTATGCAAGGCAAAACAAGGACTCTCTTCCGGAGGATGTTTTGAATCTCCTGGAGACCTATGCCGATGATGAACAGTCAGCGAAGCGGCAAAAACTGGCGTAAACCTCGCTTTCTGGCTTTAGAGCTAGCGCGCTACTTTTAGCAAGCCAAGTCCAAAAAGTGTTGCCTCGATTGCCGCTCACGATCTTTTGCATCTGGGAAACAATCATGGCAGAATATTTGGTCGCCTACTCTCTTATAACCTCAAGAATACTGCAATGTACTCTCGCTACAAAACGATGCCGCACTGGCGCGTTGGGTACAAGTCTTGAAACGGAAGAGAAAACTATTCTTATGCCACAACGCAAGCGCGGGTACTACTAACAACACAGGAAGGTGGTCCTTCTTTAGGCCTCGAGATTAAAAAATTGTGTGCACTTGACGTTTGATCTAGTGCTTGACTCCCCAAGCGGAGGCAGATCGTATGTCAAGCAACTAAGCTCCCCTCCGACAGTCCCTCTGTAACACATTGAGTTGAGATAATCAGTAGAATTTTCGACGTGCAGAAGAGTTCCTGCTTCACAGTTATCCAGATTTTGGCAGAAACCATTGTTCCTCTTGGTCTGCTGGTTTACTATCTTTTTCAGGCTCTTGACTGCGGCGCTCTTCTTCCGTGCAGCCTTTTTAATAGCTTTCAGGCATGTCTTCCTGACGGATGCGGGCTGCACACCTTCCAGCTGAACTTCCAACTGAGCAAGTGTGTTCTTGTAGTTGTCGATCTGAGCCTGCAGACTTTGAAGTTGCTTGAAGGCTTTCTTCGCCGCTTTGTTCGTGTCTGTGACACAGTACACGCTTCCAGAGTCCGCGTCGCACGAGAACCCCTCGGTGCTTGAGTCCAGACATTCATACGCAGCGTTTCCGAGGATTGCTGAGCAAGCCAGGACTGCTGAGGAAACCAAAACCCAGGAGACTACCTTCATCTTCGTTACCGGGTGGTCGTCTTGGTGTGCTTTGCCAGGCGGCGAGGTCTCTCGCAAGAAGCGACTGAAAATTTCCACTTATCGAGGTGTTGCTCCTGTGGATTTCGCAGAAGCGCCTTTGAAGAGTTGAGAGTCTGCTCCTGGTTTTGCAACCTTGCACCAGCACCCAAATGACACAAGTACTCGCTACTACACCTTGCGAATGCAGTCAATACACTAGCACTCCATTGGACCCGGAGGGTACTTGGCCTTACTTGGCCATAGAGCTGCAAGACGCAGTGAAACACTTCACTGAACAGCGACTGTACCGACAACATGTGCGCATGATTGGAAATCATCAGATTTGGTGCACTCTCTGTCGAGTCCGGGCTAACAAGTCCACAGAATTGAACCTCTCCGTGGAATCCGCGAATGACACAAAAAAGGAGCATTTATAATGAGCTCTAGAAGTAAGAACGGGCGAAGACACAACTTTCCATCGTCGCGCCATTCGCGCCGTCTCAAAATTGTTTCTACACAAGCTTTACAATTAGTCAAAACATCTCTGAAACCATTTTGCGGTAATTGAGGTACTAAATAAATATTAGATGGTGTCTAACGAAGTAGGTACTAGTCCGTCCTAAACAAGTGTTGTAGCAAGCAGTGTGCGTTTACCGAAGTGTGCAAACTCCGCGCCGCATTGCCTGGTCCCGGATGTTTGCAGGAGCCAGTGCCTGGACATATCTTACTATTATTGCGCAAGAGTCCGAGGCTCTGGCGCGAGTGTCCAAGATCTGAATTGTTAGCAAACATTCTCGATATCGAGGCGAGTAGCTCGACTCTTGGCCTTCCTCGATTCTGATTCTAAAATTTAATTTAAAAAATATTTATTATATAAATAATAACCGGTTCCTTCACCTTTTTGAAGAAGAAAGTCCTTCTCTTGTCCTTTTTCTTTGGAGAAAAAATCGATTGACAGTGAATGCAAATTGTCAATCGAAAGTAAGAACCAGGGCGAGAGCGTTGCGCAAGTTGCACTCTAGTCTTCAAGGCGCAGCCCTGATACTTCAGCCTCGCTTCGCTCTGAAGTAGTGGAGATGAGATCCTTGAACTTCTTCGGCTCGGTGGTGATGAAGGTGAAATTGTAGGTCAAAGGTAGGCCAGCATGTGGCAAAGAGGCAAACTGGCCCGTCCAGCTGAACGGGGTCAATTCTTCACCGCTATAGTGCGCACTCGGCCCGTTGATTATATCTGCTTTGGCCCTCATCGCGCCATAGAGATAGCTCGTAGCCTTCGTGTCATAGCAGCCTGAGGCGACCTGCTGCACTCGGCCAAGATCGCCACGGGAGCAAATAGCATACATTGGGTTTTGCCCGGATCCGTCGAAAGAATACGGATCCACGAGGTACTTGTTCGAGCGCATGAGGTGCTTCAACGAGTCCATGTCCACGACGCTACCTTGGTCACGCCTGAAAATTTCTCCCCTCGGGTTTAGATCGTACGTCCAGAACGTCCCACCTTGCTTTTTGAGCATGTCTCCGTAGCCGCTACGAAGATAGATCTCGCGGTAGAATGGAATATTGTAGCTTGGCCAGTATCCTAAAGCCAATTTTTCGGTCTGATCTTGGCCCATCACCAGAGTTGGTATCTCTTCTACGACCCACAATGTGTTCTTTTTCAGCTCTTTCTTGGGCTCGAACAACTTCATATCGACAATCATGTACTGGTTTGCATAAGTTCCGGAATAGTGGCGCTTGAACACTTGGTACCATTCAGGTCCGCTCTTGGCCATGGCCGAAGCAAGACGAACACGCTGCCACGCCAGGAGCGATTCAGGAACAACGTAATCGTAAAGAGTTGTGTTGAGAACTTGGTTGGAGGTTTGCGTCCAGACCAATCCGCTGGATAACATATAAAAGTCGTCCAAGGACTCTAGGAAGCCTGGGTATGACGAGAATGAAACGCGGCGGGCCGCCGTAGAATTGTCATTGAAGTTGAGGCGATAGTGCTTCATGATCCGGTTTGTGTTGGAGAACGTGTACCAGCTCGAATGCGACACGAAGAGGTCCGAGTAGTCCCCAGGAAGCTTGATGATGGCCGAGCAATGCCCACCTTGAAGATGTTGAAATTCTGCTTCAGATTGGTTCAGATGAAGCCACTCTTTGCGCTTGTGGCGTTGGACTGTTGGGATGATATCGAACAAATCTCCTACACCGTTCAACATCTGAAACGCCCATGAGCCCAGAAATGGAACCTCGGGCGTGCGCATGACGTATCCGTCCACAAGCCCATCGTATTGGCGCAGTAAATACCCCAACTGAGCATAAAATGGATCTTTGTCTTTGTTCTGCTCAGCTTGGTCGCGTGCCCAGTTCTCCTGTGCCATCATGAATGCGCGAATGTCTTTTGGCATCATCGTCTGGTTGAAAATTGCCTTCGCAAGATTCTTCGCCGTGGTTCGAATATGCGGGGCAGTGAGATAGCCTTCCAGAACCCCTGCAGCGTAAGCTTGGTCCCCGTCTGGATAGTCTTTGTTTGTTTCGACATTAAAAATACCCCATCCTGTGACTAACAGAGTATCTTCGAACTCGGCCCATGCAACGCCGTTTTTGTCGAAATTGTCCGTATCCACGCTGAAGGAACCGTCCTCCTTGTTGTAACGGACGACCGCTCGAAGCGCTTTCTCCGCGCAGACACTTGAAGCTGCGGCAGCCAGAGCCGTCAGGACGGCAAACGCCCTCATTATCTCCAAAAGCTCTCACTCAGGCCTTTTCCTCTTGTTTCAATCAAAGGGCTTGCTCTCGAATCTGTGGCAGACACCGCGGGAGTACTCGAGTACCCAGATCGTCAGAGGCTTTCTTGCTCACGGGCACAGCTTGAAGACCGTGCGGAGGAGTCTCATGTCAGTGATTCACAAAGATCCTTCCTTCGATTATGATCGTCCCTACCTACCTCTTTGGAGTAGTCGATCCAGGTCTACACTATGCATAACTCTTATCAACCCTTAGTGACATTTACCAGCCGCACATCATGTTCGTGTTGAGTCGCTGTGCCGTGTCTCATTTTAAAAAGCACTCGTCGTGTCGCAACACCCCGACGTCCGTCTCAATGGGCCCTGCAGGCCCTGGCCTCACGTTTTTACAAGGCGTTGGAATCGTTGGAAATCGTTGGAACGTAGATTCTCAGACCAAAAATTTGTTCCAGTACTACTGGTGATAGTGTCGCTGGCAATCCATACTGGTACTTTGTAATGAGAAGTGTTTAATTTTATTAGCACCATCTACGATCAGCTAAATCCATGCTTGGGACTTCTTCACGTCTTCATGATTCTTCACTTGCCACTAGCTAGTAGTAATGAACAGGTATTTTTAATGCCACGTTAAGACTCGGTAAGAGAACAGCTACCAGGCACTAAATTCCTGACTAGCTAGCTAGAGGATAGCTCTTCAGGTAGCACTTCGTTAATACTCTACCGGTACACTTTTTTATACGGCCCTGGTGTAAATTGTAGCACGTACCAAGTGCGCAGTGCAAGCAGTAGGCCCCCCAAGGCACCCTCCCGGACCCTCATTCCGCGACGGTGCCGCGGCGGGTTGGGTTGCGGCACAGATTGGACTTTCGCATTCAACAACAAAGAGAATCCAGGAATCAACACCAGCCAAGAATGCGCGCCGTTCTTCCTATCAAAGTGGGCTTTCATGCTCATAGTCAACCAGCACGTTTTCACGTCACTCCGGCGGATGCTGACTATGAGTAGCGCTCTCAATTCTGATCTCGTGCACCACCTCAAGGTGAAAGTATCATCGGAGCGTCGCTCTCTCTCTCGAATCCAGTCTAAGTGGATCTAAGTGGGCTACTCGGCTCCTTACCAACTCTTGCTACCCGCTTCGGTACAGTCTTTGCTTCTACGAGGCTGATTATGGACACTGGTAGCAGTCGAAGTCAATCGGTGGAAAGCGTTGCTCATGATGATGGAGGTGGACAGCGCGAACTTGGTTTCTGCATCGCAGAGATATCGCAGAGGTGGACCAGAAAAAGAGCAGCAGAGTTGGGCCAGAGAGAACAGAGAACAGAGAACAGAGATAGGCAGCAATTCTGTATTCGGCAGCTAGCTGGCAAGATACGACTGGGCTGCGGTTCACTGGCGTCGTAGAGGCACCACCTTCAGGCTTCCAGGCCACACCACCACACACCGCAGACACCGCAGACACCACAGGTGCACGCCGGCACAGCTAGGAGAGCCGAGAGTCCTCCTCCGAAGAAGAAAGCTACGCTGTCTACGCTGTCTACGCTGTCTACGCTGTCTACGCTGTCTACGCTGTCTACGCTGTCTACGCTGTCTACGCTGCGGGTTTGCTGGCGCAGAGTGCACAGCGCTCGGTAGCGCCGGGTAGCGCCTCGTCCTGCTGCACGTTCAAGTGGACCTCAGCAAAGCCTCACTGTCGACCCTCGTGTCCACAGCAAGCTGGGTGGTCGGACTAGTCGCTCACGCTTTGTAAGCCAGCAGAGTCGCTTTCTCGTCCCGTTTGGCGAACGCTCTGCGCTTGCAGCTGGCGCATCTCAACCATGGTGGTCCGGAGAGAGCGCAGAGTGGTGAACGGGAGGGCCAACGCTGCTGACGGCCTGGTTCATCATGGCGGGCGCAGAGACACTGTGCAGCTTGAGCTTCGGCTCGGGAAGAAGCACAAGCCGTTGTATGTATCGCGGAGACAAAAGAAACTGATGACAAGAGCCCAAGCGAAGCTGCACGAATTCTTGCAGAGATTCACAAATCGGAGATGCGCTTTCTTGGAGTGGGATATAGGATTCAAAGGTTACGTCAAGGTGGATGAGCTGCTCGAGAAAATGGAAACGTGTGGAAATGGCAGCACCTTAGCAAGGAGTGAGTTGCAGGCTCTGCTCCAATGCGTTCCAGGCAAGGGTGGCGAAGAATATTTTGATTACACTCGATTCTGCAAGATGCTAAATACCGATTATGAAGACACTCGTCCATCAACTGTGCCGTCTGATCTGAAAATGCATTCCGCAAAAGTTGAGGGATCTGCTTTGAAGCACGCGATGGATAAGCTCTGTGAGAGGCTAGAGAGGAAGAGAAAGATGAGCGAGCCTCCCATTCGAAGAGCAGACGCAGAGAGAGATAACGTGCTTGAAAAGTGGGTCAGGGCGTCGTTTCCCCCAACTAAAACAGTCACTGAGTACGACGAACTCGTTGAAGCGCTTGAGTGTGTTGGTCTCGAGCTTTCAAAGCAGGACTTGGAGACTCTTTTCGACTCGCTCGACCTTCGCGAAAAGGGGTTCCTGACGATTCCCAATCTACTGCTGGCGCTGGTCAAGGAGGCTTCGAGGCGAGAAATAGAGGCCTTTCGCCCGTTCGAAGAGCTGAGCGAGGACGCACAGATAGAGCTTGACCGCTTACGAGCGCTGAGAGCAGATGCAGTGGAGCAGTTCGAGCGGTTGAACAAAGAGGTTCAGTGCGAGCGTATCGAGCCTCTCTTGCCGGCTGCCAGAACGGCAATATCACGGCCGAGTACGACGCCAGCATCTATGGGAAGCCGTGGCATAAACAAGCTCCCTGACTCTCCAGAGTTGCCGTTCCAGTTGCTGCAGAAAGGAGCGGCGCGTCGAAAGGCAACGCTCTTCGCAAAAACGTTCGACGCTTCCAAAGATGGCCAGGTGTGCGAGTCCCCACATGGAGTGAGCGGACTCTCTAGGGTAACAAGAACGAGTTCGACTCCTGCCTTTCTTGACACAAGGCCAAGAGTTGGCGTTGGTTCTGGAGGGATAGTGAAGGAGTCGAGCTTATATTTGGACGACAGGACACGCTTGCATTCAACTACGAATTGTGCATTCCAAACTCCGAGGCGTGTTGGCAACTCACTTTTAGAATTTAGCGCCCCTATGGAAGCAGCGCAACGGAAGCTTGAGCAAGGAATTCGGGGGCATACGATCAACCAGGCGCAGGGCCGTGTCGAGCACAGCTTGAAATTACGCGAATTGGATCAGAAGATAGAAGCTTGGTCAAATGCGAAAGCAACGGCCGGTTTAAAAGCGTCATACCTCCGAGCCACGCTCGCCCAGAAACGAAATTAATTGCAAAAGAAAAACTAGGTTGTAGACTTGTCCTTGTTGGCGACGTTTGGTCTCGCAAAGAGAAGAATGCGAGAAATCGGCCAAGCGAATGTTCACTTGCTTTGCCTCTTTCTTCTGCTCTTTTATTTTATTCGAAGGAACTCCCCTTCCCTCATGAGCTTGAAATTTCTCAGAAGAAATGACGTTTCCTGTAGATGTCTTGCGTCCATTCAAAACCCTTTCTCCCGCTCACTGTCAATCTTGATCAAAGCTTGCCTTGCTTGGGACATAATCGCCTTGATCAAACGCTCGGAGACATCACATGACATTCATCACATCATCTACGTTCCATAATTGGTCTTTGGCTACCTTTGGCTATGAGAGATACCAGAAGAGAATACCAGAGAAAAAGTAGCCTGGCTATGTAGACGATGTTATGAGTTCCGTCGACAGCACAGAGTGCACAGTGTGAGGAGATAGTCCGAGTTCGCGGCGCGTACTGTCTCGCAGACGCAGGAGGTTCTCCCAAATTGAGCCAGATCCATAGCCAAAGACTAATTCGGCGTTGAGCCAGATCCATAGCCAAAGACTAATTCGGCGGCTGCGAGGTTGCCGCGATCTGCCGGAACTTGCCATCCTCTCAACCTTTGGTTGCTCGCGTTCCTCACACCCCTCCGCGGCGGCCTCTCTTTCCCCGCTCTGCGGCTCGCAGCTCTGTTTGCTGCTGACTTGGCCGCAGAAACAGCAGAAACAGCAGAAACAGCAGAAACAGGGGCAGAGGCAGAGGCAGAGGTAGAGGTAGACTGGAGAGACGCTCGAAGGGGAGAGAGGCAAGAGACAGGCGGGGAAGGACTGACTCAGAGAGTGGTCCAACGCAAAGAGGCGGGGAGTAGCGGCAAGGCACTTGAGGGACTTGAGGATGAGCGCCCTTTCGTTTCTCAGCAAGAAGAGCTGGAACCCTTCCAACCGGCGCAACCAGGAGCGCGTGGAGCGCGAGGAACAGCGGCAGGCTGAGGAGGCCAAGAAGCTCAAGGAGTTGCAGGCGCAGCTGGCCGAGGAGCGCGAGTTAGAGGAGCTGCGCGCCCTGCAGGTGCGTTCCGGCCGCCTGTCCCAGGACGACAGGGAGCGCGAGAAGCTCTCATGGATGTACGCCGCGCCGGCGCAGCCCGACGATGCCTCCGCCGAGGACTACCTTCTGGGCCGCGCCAACCGGGACCTGGACGCGCAGCCCCCAGCGCACCCAGCGCACCCAGCGCACCCAGCGCACCCAGCGCAGGCGGAAAGCCGAACGGAGGGCAGCGGCGGCAAGGCGGGCATTGGGTCACTGCACAGCAAGAGCAGGCCCGTGTCGGAGGCGAACGATGCGTTCCGGAGGATGCACGAGGACCCCCTGCTGGCCATGCAGCAGAGAGTGCAGCTTCAGTCGCGCGCCAACGCGGTCAAGGCGGTCAAGGCGCACGCGGCGCACAGGGTTGCCGACGGAGCAGCTGGGGGAACAAGCGCGGAACACCGCGCCAGAAGCAAGCGGGACAGGAGCGCTAGCAGCGAGCGATCGCGGGACAGGAGCAGACGCAGACGTAAGAGTGGCAAAGAGAAGAAAGAGAAGAGGGAGAAGAGGGAGAAGAAGGACAGGAGGGGCAGGAAGGACAGGAGGGATAGGAGAGAAGAGAGGGAGGAGAGGGCCAGGAAGGAGGGAAGCCGCAGATCGAGCAAGGAGAAGAGTGAGAGGAGGTCTCGTCGGTCGCGTTCTGCCAGCACATCAGGCTCGGAGAGCTCTCGATTCTCTCGCGACTCCCGCGGCCGCCGCGAGCCACGCCGGCGCCGCTCGGATGATAGAAGGCCAACTCCGAGAGAGAGGACCGGGCGAGATCGTTCTCGCGACGATAGGTACACTCCTCCCAACGTAACTCGGAGCCCGTCGCGTGATAGCGATCGGCGCAACGGCCCTCTCCGCCACGGTGGCGACGTGGATGACTTGAGAAACTCCAGGGATCGAAGCAGGCATGGTGAACTGGCTAAGGACCGTCGAGACCGCGCTGGAGAGGCGGCTGAACATTCTAGGCGACCTGCACCAATTCCCGGCTCAGAGAAGTCGCGCGAGACTGGGCTTGGGCCGAGCGCAGAAATTGTGCGACTGCGACTCGCGCACCTGGAGCAACGGGAGGCAGTCAAAAGCGGTAGCGAATCAATCGGCTCGACGTTCCCGGCAAACTCCTCTCACCGTGAACAGCAGCGCGATGCGCGCCCAATTGACGTTGAACAAATGCGGAAGGAGATGCAATTGAATGGCACAAAGCGCGAGGCGGACAAGTCCGCTGAGATGAGTGCCACCAAACAGAGGAAAGATGCCGAGCTTGGATCTATTGCGCAAAGTACTCACGATGGCGAGTTGCCAGAGTTCATCTTCCAGGTCCAAAAGCCTTTGTGAGCACTGGAAAGCTGCAGTGGTGACTCTTAGGGACAAGAGAGATGGACTCTATCCTATATGCACATGTACATTTTTTTTTCTGTGCAAATCCCGTGGAAAGAGAGAAAAGAAAAGGTGAGAGAAATTATGAGAAAACTCTGTATTTACTAATTCTGTGCGCTACGGGAAGAGACGTAGTTTGCTAACAAACGTTTTCCCTTTAAATTCACTTCAAATGTTTGTGCTCAAGAATCTGTCAAGCTGGCTGTACTCTCGCGACTCCACGCCGGAGATGGTAGCTCTGCCTTCATCAGGCTTGCTTCTTCGGTAAAGGCTTTCGAACTTGACTCTATCTGCGTCACGAGAAGCGCCACTCGATTGCGACACAAGATTCATCTCCTCCCGAAGGTTTGCGTTTGTTTGCAATAGGTATTTGAGCACTTGAGAACAATTCAACAGATCTTCGTCCCGCTGTGCACCATTCATGTACAAGAGCGCTAACTCGTCAACTAGCTTCTCGAGGAGTCCGTGTGCAGCTTCGGCTTCGAGCTGGAACATCCTTCCAATGACCCTGGCGTGCAAAGCTAATCTGTGCGGGGACGTGCTCTGCGGCAGTCGGTGTGGAGACAAAAGGTCATCGTCCAGCTGAGAAGGTGTAATGTTGAGTGATCGAGCGATTCGGTTCAGCATGTCGGGCGATTGTTTCAAATTGGTTAGTGACTGAAGCGCCACCTTTACCGCGCTGATTGTGGTCGGAGGTGTAAAATTGCATTTTTCTTTGGCGAACGCGTCTTGGCATCTGGCAGGAAACTCAGTACGGAGAAATTCGTTGATTTTCGCTTGCTGGTCGTCCAGTCGCTGCCTAAAGTCCCTCGCGAGGCGCATAAAGTTGTCATACATCTCATAAAATAGTCTCGCACTTTGTCCGTCAGGTGCATCAGCGTCGTACCGGATGCCTCCAAAGTTGGCTTGCTTGTCTTCACGGTCGATCCTTCTTCGCAACAAATCAATTTCTGTTTCATAAGTTTGCCGCATCATAGCTTCGCGTTGCGCATGATCCTCTTCGACGACTGCAAGCCGCCTCTGCAAGCTAGTACACAGCTCCACATAATTGAGCTCGTGGCGTGCTCGCACTTCGGATCTTACCCGCATACACCTACTTGCAAATTTCAACGTTGAGACGGTCTCGCGGGCACACGCTGCACTCGGACCTATCGTCGCGATCAGGACTGTGTTGCACCCGGACTTGCTTTCAAGCGTATCCTGTAGTAGCTTGGTCAGCTTGGAGTCGCGATATGGGACATGCGAGGAAGAGGACCCCCCTCCGTCACTCACGTATGAGCCAGCGGAAGACCCAGAAGAGCTCATGCTGTACTTTTCCTCCCTCGACGCCAGTGCAGCTACGACATTGCCAAGGGCAGAAAGTGAAACATTAATAGACCTGGCCTCCGCCACCTGCGCCCCGCGAGTAGTCCGGCTGGTCTTCACCCTTTCAGAGCCAGCAAGGTCGACCAGTCGTAGCTTTGCGTTAACACTCAATGGTTGAACGCCGCTTCCAAAGTAGTTGCTCTTCGGACACGGCTTCAAAGAGACCGAGATGGTTAAAACCGTATGAGATCTCGAGGAAGAGGCATTCATCGATGTCGCTGCCATCTTCCTATTTTCAAGCCCGAGATTGACAAGAGAAATGGCCTCGGCAAAGCTTTTCACTTTGAATGTCTTCAGTTCTTTCACGTAAAAACCATTTTTCGGGTCCTCGCGGATCGCTAAATTAGTCTCCACCCGGCCGCCATCAAGAGGAGCCAAAAGATCTTGCAACGTCTCCAAATAAATCTGCATAAAGGACATCGACACCTGCCAAGAACAAGAACAATTCTTGTGCGCACAAGGAAATTTTCTGATGTCCTCAAAAATCTGACTAAGGCAACTCGGGATGATCCCGCTTTGCTCCCGACTGTCCGTCAGCCGGTCCAAGATCCCCATAGTATGCGTTTTACCTGTGCCAGTCTGCCCGTATGCTAAGATCGCGCCATTGAAGCCCCGCAACACCTCTTGGACGACTGGTCGAGCCACTGCATTGTACACCTCTTCCTGAGACGCGGCTGGATCGAAAACATGGTCATATCGGAAAGATTTGACCTTCTCCGGTCCATTGCATTCGACCGCTACCAAACCGGATGAGTCAAGCTCTTTGACATCAGTCTGATTGTAGGGCGTGTAACTATTCGAGCCATCCTGGTTTCGCTTTATTCTTACTGCACATCGCGCGTCGGCGGACTCGTGATACGGAGTTCCTTCCAGTTCGCGACCGTCCACGCTGACGATTTCGGACAACGGCGGGCGACACCTGACCGCAACTCGAACTCTTTTAAGTGACGCGGGGTCAACCAAACTCCTTGAGAAACCTATTGAACCAGCAAGAGACTCAGGAACTGAGCCTTGAAGTGAGCGTTGTGATGAGAAAGACCTGACCGATGCAGACGAAGCAGTTCTTCGCAGCCCAATCTCTGCATCGTCATCGTTTTCATCGTCATCCAGGCTCGCGCTGTATGTTTTAACGAGGCCAGTGGGCAGGTGCGACCTCCAAAGCGCACCGCCAGACATTCTCTTTTCCAAGACGTGCTCAAGGCGAAGGTCTGAAGCTCTATTGCCGTGAACACCACCACCTCCTTCCGAGCCACTGCCCCTGCTCAGGTCGTGGTGGGGATGTTTCGCTCCTCCACGTCAGTGAATGCACCCTCTCGATGAGCTATTGTTGGTGGTCCTTCGCTCGAGGGCGCCGATGTGTGTTGTTGGCACTAGGAGCAGTCTCCGGCGTCCAACGCTTGAGACTGACTGACAGGTTGGAGCTTGTCCGATTGTCTCGGAAGTGTTACGGCACTCATTCGCACTCGAGAGTCCGGTGTTGATACCATGCACGCACCTACCAAGCCTGCAAGATGCTAGCCCTTCTTTTAGCCCCACAATCGGCCCTTGGTACGTCCACAAGAGGCGTTGATGATTGATAATGCCTGACTCTGACTCTGACACTGACACTGGTCGCCTGGCATTCACAATATTCCACAATTCACTCTGTCGCCTCATTGACCTTCGCACCTCACGGTGAGTTCATAATTATATGAAACCATACTTTCATAAATCCGTAATTCAAAACTCTCAATTGAAAGTACTGTTACTTGATTCTGCTTTCAAAGTTCGATTCCGCTTGTTCATTCTTGCCTCCTTGTTCTTCACTGTTGCAGCTTCGTCGTTTGCCATTGTTTCCAGTGTTGCAGCTCCATCGCTGATGAATCGCAGAGCTCTGTCTCCCTTGCTTTCACTATAAAAAGGCAAAGCGGAGACGTCGATGCTTTTGGATGTCTGTGGATGCCTTTGGCGACTTTGCGGAAGAGTACCGTTGAGGGACTCTGATCCGAGTCCGAGTCGTAACCGCCTGGGTATGCCTCCCCGTCTAGCCGATAGTACCGGTAAGAGTATTGCCTGAGGTCATGACTGCTACTGACCAAGCCAGAATCACTTTATGGAACCTTGATTAATTTATTTCATTTTCAAGTTGTTAAGAAGGTGAAACACAGAAATGAGCAGAGGACGAGTTTTATGCCGAATTAAAGAGAGCAGGGTAACGATACAATGAAGAAACAAGCAGCGCCAGTGAAAGTGGGAACACTAGCTTTGGCTTTCGTTGTTTTGTGCACTTTGTACGAGCTGCGAAAACTCCATTCGAGGATGCAGATGGTGACGGGCAGAGCTTTAGCATGATACAAGCAGATGTACAAGGAGTTCTGGCGGACTAGGGTCAAGTTAACAGTTCCGCTTGAGTCTAATCGCCTCGATTAGGCAGGTTCGAGAAAGCTTAACGAGAAATTGCGAATTGCGTGCGATATTTTCTGTTTTGTTCAAAGTTCAAATCTAAGGCGAGGGTCTCCTCGCAGAGCATAGCCGATCAGCGGCGACGTCTCCTTTTTTTGCTTGCTTTCGTTGGCAAAAAGTTTGGGCTTGATTGCTGATCACGCTTTGCTTTCTTTTTGGTTTTCTTTTTTCGTGAATGTTGTTGCTCGGAGGGTCTTCCAATCTCTGTGGGCAAAGCCGCCTTTTGCTCGGAAGCACTTGGATCTTCAACATACTTGTAAAGGTCACCTTCAGCGAGAAACCAACCAAATATTGAGTAGCGAGGATCGCGCCCCTTTCTTCGCACGACGGGTGTGACTTCATGAAATCGGGGAACGACAAAGGCCACAACAGAGTTGAATTTTGGGATGTAGCGTTTACCGTTTTGCATGTCAATTAGTGCGCCGCCATCAGACTCTTTCCAGTCTTTGGTGAGGTAAAGTATGACGGCAATATCCCTTGAGCAGAACACTGGCTTTGGGTCCGATCCGTCGGGCATTTGATGGTGCACATACGCATGGTCGTCATGTTCAACTATGTGGTTGCCTTCTTCGTATTTCGCGGCTGAGAAAACGCTTCTCTTCTCCGGAAGCAAAGATTGCAGCAACGCCGTCACTTTGGCGAGCGGATCGCCACTTCCGGGCCGAAGGTTCGGAGTCGCGATGAAAAACTTGTGCTGGGTTGTGTTAGCCGCGGCATCATCCACGTTTTCGCGGACTTCCCACCTCTCAGACGGCAAGGTCTTGAGAACGTGAAGACACTCCTCAGCGACGTGCTCCGGCAAGAAGTTTTCCAGCCGCACAAGCCCGTCGCTGTTCTCCAAGAGCTCAATGATATCCACCTTTGGTGGGCCCCACTCGCCCTCGGAAGTTGCCGCTTCGCGAGGTCTCTTGCGCTTTTTCCGGTCGCTCATTGTTCACCGCGGTGCACACGACAGGATTGTTGGCAATTACACCTCTTTCCTTCCTTTCTTTCCTTTTCTTCTCTTTGCTCTCCCGCTTTGACACTGGGGCTCTTCAGAGACTGTACGATTGAGCGCTCACTTGAGCTCCCCGAGCACCGCCCTCGTTTCTTTCGCATAATCCATACTACTACAACCACGCGCACACGTGAACCACTCGGCTAGGACCCTAACCAAATGGCTATGAGAGGCTAGCGTGCGGGATTTTTATTGTTTTGAGAGATGAGAGATGAGAGATGAATTTTGGCGAAGAGAAAACCAAAAATGGTAAGAGCTCGAAAGTATAACTCAGATGAGCAAAGCTCGCAAAGGTTGACGGGCCCTAGTGAATCGGAAGAAAAAAGCTCGGCTTCTCTTCACCTGTAGGTCGGGTCAGCGGAACTGTAGGAGCAAGGTACACAAAAAAAACGTGAAGTGGAAGAGAGTGATGGAAATTGCAAGGCCCGAGCTAGCTAGTAATAACGTGAAATCTTTCTCTAGTTGGACTTTTTGGACAGCGCGGAAGCTTGTGCGTCCATGAATCGAAGTCGCTGAACAAGGCTTGGATGGCTGTGGTGAAACATGTGGTACAGCGGGTCGATGTCGAAAGATGACAGATTGGAGATGGTAATTTTGGAAAGGCCGCTCTTCAATTCCGACACTTTGCCCTGGGTGACCGCGAATGCGTCTGCTTCGTATTCGTACTTGCGGGTGAGAGAGTTTAAACCTAGACTCAGCACGGCGCTTACAGGCGAGAGGATGTATGAGAACAAGCTCAGCCCGATGATGACCGGGTGCTCAGTGAAGCCGAACGAAGAGTACATATCTGGGTCATGCAAATAGTAGCCGAAGCTCTTAAAGGCAACAAGATAAAGAGCGTTTTGCAGCACAAACATCTTGAGGGTGTGACTGTTCATCCAATGTCCGAGCTCGTGTGCAAGGATTGCGACAATTTCCGCCGTGGTACACTCCAGCGATGGCTCTTCTTCATTCTTGATGAGGGTATCGAAGAGCACGATGCGCTTGTCCTTGAAGAAGCCATACAGGTAAGCGTTCGAGTGGGAAGACCTCTTAGAGCCGTCCACCACGTACAACTTTGTGAGTGGGTAGTCGAGAGATGCTGCCAGTTTCTCGATCTCGGTTTTGAGCTCTCCGTCTTGTAGTGGTTCGTACTTGTTGAAGAGAGGCATGATAACGTTTGGAACAATCGTGAGCATCAGCAAACTGAACGAGAACATCAAAATCCACACATAAAACCAAAACTGCTCTCCGCCCCACCTCACGAGCTTGACAATCCCAGCGAGCCTGAAATACGAAAATGTCAGCATAGATGAAACAGGACAAATTTGCTACAGCAATCTAGAAGGATAGCGAACACAACTTACAGTGGAACGACCAAGGCCGCTTCAATAACAATGCTCTTGAGAAGGTCGGAAATGTAAAGCGCAGGAGTGGTTTTGTTGAAGCCGTGCTTTGCTTCGATACTGAAAGTGCTGTATACGCTGATCGGAAGGTTCATAATCGTGCCAACAATTGACTGTGCGACAATGAAGATGCTTCCGATGACAATTTCGTGCGAGGAGTCCAATCCGAACCAAGAATTGGCGGCGTGTTGCGACTGTGTCCACATCCAAACGTTGAAGCCGGTTAGGAGCATGGCTGCTGATGTCAGTGTGTTGTACGCCATACTGACGAAGCTCAAGGTATTCTTGTCAAGGTTGTAGGCCTGTGACTTTGTGAAGCGCTGTTTGAGCTGGCCTAGAAGAGTAGTTGGCTTTTCGCTGTCCTTTTCCTTTTCTCCACGGTCCATCTCCTGAGCGAGTGGCGCAGGAGGTGCATCTTTGGCGCCATTGTCAATAGCAGCAACCTGAGACGTCAGCTCCGCCGGAAGCTTGTCCTTGAACAAATACCTTCGCTGGCGGTAGTTGAGATACACCTCAAACGCCTGTTCCAGCACGAGGAAACCCAGGCCCACGTGCAGATAGTTGATACTCTTTGGCGCCGTCCAGCCCTCTTGCTTGAACACTGGGAAGCCAGCTAGCAAGGTTTGTGCGAAGCCCATGCTCTCGTTTCCGCGATGGTGTACAACGCCAACCGCCAACTGCCAAATTCTCAGTCCTAAAAGCCAAACGCCGATTGCCAATTGCCAATTGCCAACTGCCAAACCCCAACGACGCAGCGAAACCAAGTTGCTCGTCGGCCACGCAGCTAGCACAGTCTCGCTCTTGGTTGATCCCGCAGGACTCAAATCTTCTCACCCAACATAGCTAGGACCATATTTGCCTGCTCTGATAACGAAAACGGTAGTAGCTGGATGGAGCACTATCGTAACTTATAGTAAGAACGCGAGGATGGCCATGAGGTGGCCCAATGCTTTCAGAATCAGCATTCGTGATTCGTGATGCAGGAAATGCAGGAGCATGCAGGAGCATGCTGGAGCTCACAAGAGGAAAGTCATGTCGTGAAAGAGGTGAATCTTGGAAGGTTAGAATTTAGAGTGTAGGAGGTCAGGCAACGAACCATCCGAAAAGAGAACCGGAGAGAGAAGGCGCAGAATAAATGCGGCCTGAACGCAGCGTGTGGGTGGGTGGGTGGATGATGGTACTCTGAGCGATAATTTCAGGGGGACGCTTGCAGCACCTATCGAAATCGGAGCGAGGTGGGAGGTGGAGGATTGCTCTCTTGTATGCTTTCTTCAGAGCTGTAGATGGTGGCAAACCCTGTAAACGATCTCAGGCAGTGAGTTGTTGTCAATAATGAAGCAGAAGTAAAAATACTCAAGGTTCTGGCGAGAGTCTGAACCGAGTCGGAAACCTAGAATGGGACCGTTCCACTGACAATAGTACGATGCATCTCTCGCCTCTCGCGATAGTCTGCTTGAGCCGCGTGCTGGGTGAATCGATTGTCCCATATGACAACCTGGTTTTCCGACCACGTCACGTCAAGAAAGGCCGTTGGACGAGTTTCTGGCAGTGACTCCACATGGTCGAAGAGTTCATCAAGGAGCGCGTCGTCCTGTGGGGAGACAACCTGGTCCACAGGGAAAATCATGTGCCTCGAAAATGCTTTGTTCACGAAGAGAGATTTGCGGCCATGCTTGTTGTCGTGGCGCACGACAGGGTGCGAAGACCAAATGTCGTACCCATTGGAATGATTTGCACGCAGATTTTCGACGCGGTCCTTCGTCTCCTCCGAGAGAGCATCGTATGCAGCTCTCATGTCAAGAAAGTGGGTGTTCCCACCAGTTAGAGGCAATTGACGAGACACTAAAACGGCCGCAAATGGCGTGGCTTGCCAGTACGTCAGGTCAGAATGCCAGCCCTCCCCGAAGGCAATAAGGTCAGCGGGTTCTTTTACGATACGGGTGATTTCTTTCGGAAGGCCAACCTCGTTTGCGGCCTTTAGCATCGTTGCGCCTAGGGAGTTCGGATCTCCGCCGGCCTGAAGTGCCCTCTTGACTTGATCTGGGGAGTTGAAGACCCCATGCTTCAAATAACTTGGAGGAGAAGAAACTAAGGGATCCACAGGCCCCATCAGCTTTGCCAACTGTACGTGCATCTCAGGAGACAAATTATGCGAAACGTTGTGCAACACGAGCACGAGATGTCTCTCGAGCGCTTGCTGGAGAACCGCAACTTGCTCTTCCAGAGCGACTCTAGGATCGAAGTTGAATACATGAGCTCCCATGCTCTTCCCCATTATAGGAACAACGTCGAGGGTCTGATGAGGAGGTAGCTGACAAGCGGACGAAGGCTCAAAGTGTTCGTTCGCGAGCAGGCTTTGCATGTTGGCACGCTCCAATACTAGCCAGCTTGCGCACAACGCAGTCGCCAAGGTGAACAAGTCCACCCATTTCATGAGGGCCATGGCTTCTTCTCGTCAGCGATTCGATCCCACAGAGCTTTGACGCGTGTACTCAGCACCGTGTCGATCGACCGCACAGTCGAAGAGACCGATTGGGGTTTGCCGATCTCTAACACCCTCCGCTCTTCTCTCCCAGCTAGCAAGCGTCCAGGGGTTTGGGTTGGCCAATGACCTCGTTTCGAAAGAGCTCGATTCTGCCCAATACACTCTGTACCGGTACAGTACCGGCGTGGATAGCGAAGCGCCTTCACCGTTTACCAGAGTTCCACGCAAAGCATAGTCAACAAAGGAGAAAAGGCAGGGAAAGAGTGCATTGGGGATACCATGTCATCCTCCCCACGGAGGTCACGCGATGGCCCATTCGTGCCACCCATCCATCGCATTCGAAGACTTTGCACTCACAATCACAGTCAGTGAGCGGACCTTTTCCGTGGCTTGCCAATAAAGTTTTCAATGAGCGTTGGCCGTGAGCAAATGAGCAAATCATTGATGATCGGCCCCCGAATCGAGAGAGACGAGGCGCACTTCGACTCACAGGTCATTTCACCTCCGAGTTCTCGACCTACTTGATTGCTAAAGCAGGCAGAGGCATTGAGGGCTCGGAGATGAATGAAGATCGCAACGAGCGGAAAAGAAGAGCTGAAACGTTTCAATGCTGACGCCCGTGGAGAAGAGGAACAAGACTCCGAGAAACACAACGCATACTCGAATTAAAATCAAACACTCAAAGCTTAGCACTTCGTCTAAACTTTGAATTCTGAATTCTGAAGTTCTGAATTCTAACTAAACGGAGAAAGAAAGACAGAAAGAAACGCAACTCCGCACAGACCACAGACATTTCTTCTCTCGCAACGCTAGATGTTTTCTAGTCTTGGCGGTGATGAACCCTTCTGATCTCGTGGGTGCGCATGGGCGTAACTACTTCTAAGCAACGAAGGGATCACCCACAAAGGTGACGCCGTCAGTACCAATTACGCCCAGCAGCTAGACATTGTTATGCTGTCCGTTAATAACCGCACGACGCATGGCGGGTCTCGAAGGCTGGCGGTGCGGTGTGCCTGGACTCTTGACCAAATACTTCTATTATAGAAACCAGCGCAGTCTCAAGACTTGAAGGCTAGTTCCACGATTTCTGCTCTCGATAAACGCTCGAGCAGGGCAAGCCGGACTTGCGAAAAAATAAGGAACAGTCTCAAGCCAAAAACGCCATCCTTGAAGGAGAGCCAAAAGAGCCAAGAGCGACTGCGAGTTCCGGGTACTCGAGTACTAGTTCTGACTGTGAGTGTACAATTCCAACAGCAAGGCTGACTTGGAGCTAGCGTTTTCGAACAGGAGAGTCACAAGAGCTGGCATCTGGCATCGGGCATCACATCATTCTTGTCCGTGTTGTTTTAAAATGATGGTTGGAGAATGAAGTTGAGGCATCGATTCATGCTTCCAAAATTGAATAAGCTTGATCGTGGGTAAGGCATGTTGGAGAGCCGCCAGCTTGGTCATAAAGAATGAAGAGTTGAGCTTTAACGGGTTTTCTTTTCTGGCAGTACTTGTGGGATGTATTTTCGGGGACAAGATGAAATTCTAGTTTGCTCTTTTCTTTTTCGTTCAAATATGATGTTCAGATCGTGCAACGCATAATGATGCCATGCCATGCCTCAGGGAGCAAGTTTGAAAATAAGAAATTCCGGTTCTGTACTAGACTCCACTCCAAACTCCTTCGGGGGCACTTCTTCGAGCGAGACGGACTTGGCAAGGGCTTTGACTTTGTCAATAAACTCTTGCTGCTTGGGCTTCGGTAGAACGACAGTGTTTTTCGGAGTTTCAACGATGAACAGAGCCCCAGAGCTTGACCTTTTTAAAAGCTTGAGCATGGCTGGATCTCTGAGCAGATGGACGTGCTGGTTTGAGAGCCAGATGACATCGAACAAATCCTGGTATTTCGCCTTCGAGAAAGTTTTCTGAACTGACTCTCCTGTGCACGGAGATATGGTGACCTGGTCCTTCATCGAAACGATGCACTGAGCGCATTCCCTGGCAAATCGCTCCTTCATTGCTACAGATGATGTGTTCTTCTTGGACTCCTTAGACTTTTCCTCAGAACCATCCTCAGATGGGCTCTGATCAAGCCCGCTGTATATGTCTTCAGCCTTGGTCATTTTGTACTGCTTTCCAGTTTCAATCTCAAAGAAAAACGACAAGAGATTGTAAACAGAGACATGCACTGCTGTATGCCGATGCTGCTCAGTGGGACTGCCTTTGCCAATAACTTTGAATAGATCTCTTGCAAACTGATTAGGGGTGTCACAGTCAACTCCAAAGGCAAAGTATGGGCTGGCAACGACATCCGCCCAGTATCCTCGCTTGATCTTGGTGAGACCGCGCTCTCTCCCTTGTGCATAAGTAGCCATGGTCCTGTTTGGGACCGGGTAGGTTTGGTCACCGAACTCGAAGGCGATCCCACTCTCACGCCATTGGCGATACTGCTTATAGTGAATGATGCTAGCTTGGGGCTTGATTCCGCTTTGGTAATCCCAGTCATACGCCCCTTCTCGGTTGTCATAACGTTGTCCGAGCTGAGCTCGCACCCGCTCTGCTCGGCACTCACGTACATCAAATTTGTCCGGAGCCGCCCACGACTTGAGAATTGTTTCCAATTCATCCGTCTCTTTGAACTATCATCATACAACACTTAGTCAAACGTGTTTGCCAGAGCACGCGCAGTGAGGCCATACAAACGTCAAAGAACACCAAAACTCACCTTGAGATGCGACAAGTCCACCAGCCTCCTCAAAGTGCCCTGGTCATCACAAACGAGATGAATCAACTCCTTTGCGGCAGATTGAAGGTACTTTTCTGTCCTTTCTTGTATACACAGGTTGCCAAATAGCTCCAAAAAGGTGTTCGCCCTCGTTTGCATGGGCATCTTCCAGTCTGTCGCCACGGCCATCAGCAACAGGTGGCGCGCGAGGCACTCAATCTGTGCGTCCCACAGGTAGATCTGCATGCACGCCGTGAAAGATTGCGGTCAGTCTGGCGCTCACGCCTTGCAATCAAGGCACCAAATTCCCGTAACTCACGTTCACTTTGCCATCTCCGTGGCGCTTGCTGCACGCCGCAGTCTTCAAAGCGTGCCGCACATCCCCGCTGCCAACGACGAGCACGTTTCCAACTTTTCCGAAGCGCTGCAAGTCCAACGCAGGACTCAAGCCCCAAATCCGCTGCGGGCCAAGCCCGTCCATCTCTCTCTCTCTCTCGCTCACTCGCTCACTCGCTTTTACCTTTACCTTTACCTTTCTGTGCTGCTCCACGCTTGCCACTTTCTGCCTCTCTCTTTCTCTTTCTCGTTGCGAATGCCGAATGCCGAATGCCGAATCGAGGGAATTGGGAGTCCTCGAGATTTTCGGTAATACCAAATAGTACCCCAAGCTAGGAGTCGTCAACCGTCAATGTTATGTATGTCATTTGTGAATGCCAACATGCTTGATTGCTTTGTTTGATCCCGATCAAGGATGGTTGTCGCTGTTTATTCCAGCCACAAGCGAGTGTGAAGCAAGAATGAAAAACGTGACGTATATGGCTTTTGCGTTTTGTTTTAAAGGTGAAGAGAGAGAGAGAGAGAGATTATAACCGAGTCGCAAAAGAAACAGAATATTCTGTTGACAGTGTGAATCAAGTCAACCTGGTGTTTTCGGATACGTCTGGGATTGTCTTCGAAATTACCAGCCGCTTGTACCAGTGCGCAGCAGGTCGTGGAGCCCGTTCTTGGGTGTCGTAGTCCACGCGAACCAAGCCAAACCGCTTTCCGTAACCGAAAGCCCATTCGAAGTTGTCCATAAACGACCAGCAAAAGTATGCGCGCACATCCGCCCCTTCTTCAATAGCCTCGTGCACCCCGGTGATGTAGTCATGCAAAAACTTTGTCCTCTTCATGGCACAAGACGAGGTTGGGTCGAGTGCCTCAGCGCTCGAAGGCTCCTTGATGGCGCACCCATTTTCTGTGATAATAATACCCCCCTCGGGATTGTAACGTTTCTGGATGTATCCCAAAAGCTTTTTGAGGCCCCAAGGAACGATTGCCCAATACATGTCAGTGTGGTCCCAGTCCTTTTGATCAGGGTAGGTCATCGCTCCGATATCCTTGAAGTAATGGTTGCCGAGAAATCCAATCATGCACTTGAACCCCCGCGAGAAACTTGCAGACGATTTAAACAAGAGCCCGATCTCTTTTGGAATGGAGCGCATAGCGACGCAAGCATTGTTTCGACCGACCATGTGAGTCGAATAGTGATTGAGCCCAAAGAAATCTGACGAACCTTTGAGCAGAGCAGATTCCTCTTTGGTGAACTTGGGAAGTCTCTTACCCACGACCTCTTTCATAATCTCTGGGTAATCGCCGGTCAAGAACACAGGATCGGCAAACCAACCAAGGTTGAAAAGCAGCGCGCGCTCGGCCACCTCGACGTCTTTTGGGTCAGTGGAGATCGGCTCCCAGAATTCCGTATTAAGCGTGATTCCAATCTTGCCCTCTTGCATTTCCTTGAAGTCTTCGCGGTATATCTTGACAATTGCGGCATGCGCCAGCAAGAGGTTGTGCGCAGCAATATAAGGCTCTGTGCCGGGGTGGGAGGCGCGGCCAGGTGCGTGCATTCCAGTGCAATATCCGTGTACAGTGACACAGAATGGTTCATTGAAGGTGATCCAGTTCTTGACACGATCGCCAAAGCGCTCAAAGCATATTCTTGCGTACTGCTCGAATGCAGGCACAATTTTCCGCGATTGAAACCCTTTGAACTCTTTCTCAAGTGCGAGAGGCAGATCCCAGTGGTACAATGTCACCAAAGGCTGAATTCCTTTGCTCAGGAGCGTATTGATCAGGCGATCGTAGAACTCGAGCCCTTTCTCGTTGACTGCGCCAGAGCCCTGCGGCTGGACTCTAGGCCAGCTGATGGAAAAGCGGTAGGCCTGCACCCCCATTTCGGCCATCAGTTCCACATCCTTCTCCATACGATGGTAGTGGTCGCATGCAACGTCCCCAGTGTCGCCGTTCATCACGGTCCCCTTCATGTGAGAATACTCATCCCAGATGCTCGGCCCTTTGCCATCTTCATTCCACGCGCCTTCGATCTGATACGCAGCTGTCGCCGTGCCAAAGATGAAATCAGGCTTGAACGACCTAGCTTTTGCCCCTTTCGCGCTCTGTTTGAGGTCCTCCAAGCTGATGTCGTCCACTTGCGTCGAAGACATTTTCCACCAAACTTTTCAACCGCCCGCGTGTCTGCTCGGCTCGGCAAGGCCAGGAGGCGAAGCTTCGACAATCGACAGCGGAGTCTGAGTCTGAGTCTGAGTCTGAGTCTGAGTCTGAGAGTGAGCACCTTACCAGTGCTGCGGAGCACGCACTTTCTCGCAGAGTGCTTGCAACTTTTCGAAGCTCTCTCTCTGTCTTGTACCTCTGCAAGAGATGATCGAAACCACCGACTGAGAGTTCAATGAGGCGCTCTCACCTGAGATCACTGCCGCTCAAACCAAACGTTGTTTCGCAACTGCACTTCGCATATGTTCTCTTGCTTTGCATACTTTGCATTCTTTGCATGGCACAACTATTCATTGCACACTGAGATGATAATAATTCAGCCGTCGTCGCACTGAAACGAAGCTGCGCAAACGCTACTCTCCGCCCAGAGCGTCTTTCGAGGGTGCGAATTCCAGGACTCTGGCTGGGAATCAAACCCACCTTGAGGGGAGCTTATACAGGCGCTAATCGGTCTTAGTTGGTGCGCACCGTGCCAATCTGGCTAGCGGAAAGCATAATGATGTCCGCTCTTCCACATTCCCTTCCGACGAACGATCATGAACAGACTCGGGTTCCGCAAGAGGCGGTTCTTCTGCGTGGAACCGAGCCGGTTGGCCTTGGTGCGGCTATACAAAACCCGGCGAATTGGGGAGTCTCCCTCCCATCAAGCGGGAGCCGCCGTTATCAGCGTCACCCCGAAGACGAGATGAACACACACACGAGGGAAGCTTCCAGTCACAAACACCCCTTCGTTACGTGAACCACTCGAAGTACGCGTTTCCGAAAGCTAAAAAAGCTAAAAGCTTGCTGAACAAGTTTGGATCATGGCGAGTTCAAAATTCAAAACTTTTCTCAATTCCTCTTGTCAAATGGAACCAAACTGATGTCTAACGGCAAAAACCGACGAGCTGCCATTTTCGTTTCACGAAAAGCCTGAGTTTGAGGGAAAAACGCTTTATTCGTCGGAAGCCAACAGGGAACCCAACTTGTCCAAAATTCTCCAAACTCTAGTATTAGCTATTATACATTCTAGTCCCCTAGAAGTCCTTCAATTTGCGATCTCCCGGGATGATTTTGGACCGATGGCGCGAGTTGGTACTTTTACGCATGCGCGTCTTTCTCACACCAAACCCAGTGTACCTCATAGACAGCGTCTGTTAAATCCATAGGCCGTGACTACATTCGGGTATGTGTGCGGTATGAAGTGAATCAGAACAAAGAAGCGTTCTTTTGGGGGAGATTGATATGCCGGATGATGCCTGGCGCGTCGCCAAGGATTTCGGTGATGATGCATCCTATGCCCCTGCTGACGCGGAGTATTAGAAGTGTGTCCTAAATGCGTACTACCAGCTTGTACTGTCTCCAGTCAACTGCCGGGAAATAAGGTGGACTATCTCTAATCGATTCCACTAGTCCGCGCCAGTATTTATTTACCGAAATGCCTACAAGTGTCCAGGCAGGTCAGACAGAAAGTGCACACAAGGCAGAGAACATCCAAACGAAATAACAAAAATTTGAAGATGAAGTTATCGCAACGAAAGTAACCTCTCTCCTTCAGCTTAACTTGTGTACCGGTACTTGAGCGAACTTAGCACTGACAGCACAAACACTGACGAGTTGAAGAGTCAGGAGCTGTCGTCTCGCACTTCGGGTTCCTCCCGATTTTGGACAAGTAGTCGAGCATGACTCACTCACAGTCGTAGCACCCGTTGATAGGCGACGAGGCTGTCGCTCGTACACTCTTCTATAGCGACTGAACTATGGCCATGATAGCGGAGGAAGAAAGCAAGACGGAGGGAAAGGAAAAGGAAAAGAAAATTCTTTGGCGCATCGGCAGTGAACGACCGCTCGGAGACGTTTGCTGACATTTTTCCATTTCAAATAAAACCATCGTAATAAAAAATGTAAAATGTAAAACGAATTCTGACGTCAAATCTGAGCAAGTCATTTCTTCACCTTTTCCATTCACTGACGACCAAATGATCTTTGGTGTCTCGCGTGTCTTTCATGGACGAAGACCTTCCAAACTCCTTTTCTTGAACATGAAACCGACTAATAATTGTCTTTTTTAAAGGAAGGAAGGATAGAAGGAAGGAGGGAAAGAGCAAAAGGCCCTGCAACTCATCGCGTCTGACCCACATCTTCCACGCATCAAACCGTTCGTTCTAATTAAGCTCTCGTCGTTCTATCCTGCAACGCCGACGCATCACTCGCTTCGCTAGCTGGTTAAGCGGATGCACTACAGTCATTGTTCAATCAATAAAGACTCCGAACAGTTTCTCCTTCTCTCTTCTCTCCTTTGTGTAGAGCTGCCAGAGCTGCCAGGCATGGTGGCGTGAATGAATTATTATTATAATAGTTGAGAGGTGTTTTGTGTGGAAGTAAGTGCGCGCGTTCGTCTGTTGGCATTCATTCATTCATTCATTCGCTCCTTCGTTCCCATCTCAATTGAAGGCTCACTTTGCGAGCATGAAAAGCATGTAACCAACACCTCCCATATCTCTCCCATACGCCTCTTGTTTGTCGGAATTGTTAGGTTGCTGGCGACCGACATCTCGATCGGGTCGGGTCGATGATTTTTAATGCATTCCAATTTGAGCAAGGACACGAAAGACAGAAAGATTGCCTGAAAGGTTTGTTCAATGAAAAGATTGCAAGACAGACCGCCTCTCCTGATTCGAGTTCTGCCCCTGTTTCTTCTGCCTCTGCTCCTTGCCATTCCTTACCATTCCTTGCCGTTGTGTAAGTTGACCAGCTTGTCTGTTGCTTCTTGGCGCTCGCAGCTTGGAGGCAAACACTTTGGGGATATGCGAATGTGTGTGTGCGAGTGACGGTGAGAGCTGAAAGGTGAAAAGTGAAAGGTGAAAGGTGAAGAAGAGTGAGGGAATCCATCGACTGAGCGAGAGTCCAAGCGACAAACAGCCAACTCAACCCAAAGCGCTAGTGCTCTGACCGAGAGCTCAAAGGCACCACGCTGTGGCACTGGCAGGCAATTAGTCGGAGGGAGCCAGTACTTTGGTACCTACATGCCACGGTGCTCTGGGCGCCTTTCTTGAAAGTACTCTCTGGCAAGCTTGAGTTGGAAGGAGGAAGGAGGAAGGAAAGAAGGAAAGAAGGGTGCCCGTGGAGGGAATAGCTTGTAAAGCCTTACCATACCGTCAAAAGAAACGTGCGCAACTCTGGCTCGGTGTAGTGAGTCGGGGGGAAAGGGGGCCTGTGAAGCATCGTGAAACTGTTTTTCGCAGTTGGCGCAACTCGTGTCGGAACTTGCTTTCTTCACACACTGGCGTTATTTCGCATCGAGTGTCGCCAGCAGACTTCGCGCTTGAGTTTGCTTGGGACTTTCAGCTCCCCATCGCTACTAATAATCTGTTTTGCCCAGACGTTTCTGCTGTGGCACGCCTCTGACAACCTCAGAGACAATTTCAGAGAGGTGCCCCCGCACTACGTGTCTCGCGGTTTGCTGATGTGACAGTCCTTTCTTGTCCTCCCCCCCAACGTCTCCGCCTCCAAGGAGAATACCAAGACAACGATAAGTGCTGAAAGACAGCTCCTGAAGCGGCGACTCTGTTGCGCGCTTGAGCTTGTACTACTGCCCCGTACCATCAAACTGTCGGCCGTGACGTGTCGCGCGGTGTTGTGTCGTGCATTACAGGAAGCTCGGAGCACCGTTGCTCCGTTGCCTCCGACTGTTACAAGACACACACTTCAACGCGGAGGCGAGTTCACTTTGTGCCCGGAACCAGCACACTCACAACCCACGTAACCCACGTGCAAAGTTTGCCCAGAGATCGTCGCAGAACGCCTTTCGGGACTGGTCGCTCTTAGCGCGCTTCCTGTCGAAACGCCACTCGTGGAAATTAGCTGTGTAAGAACTTTCTCTCGTCCAGCTGTGGGCATCAGAGAGTCGGATCCAACTTAACTGGAGCTGAGGGTTGCGCGTCACACGTCCTCGCAGAGCAACGAGAGAAGAGCAGCGCTGAGCTAGCAAGTGTAACTGAGCGCCACCTTTGATTTGTGTTGCACAAGAAGGCTTGCAAGTTGCAACATCGTCAGTTACTCGAAAGCCATACGCTGTTTGCCGTTTCGACATCGTTTCGCAGTACCCCCAGCGTGAGTCTGCGTACCCCAGAGAGGATTTTAACAGTTTTGTGGACTGTACAGCTTTCCAACCCCGCACCTGAATTCTCGCAACAAACACCAAACTCCGGTGCTTCGCCGCGGGTGTCTGCACAGACTTGCTGATAAACTCACAGCAAGTTGGCGCGGGCTGGTCGACTTGCGCACTCGTCCATATGTACACAATGCCCCCAAGGAAGCATTTAAGCGAAGACTTTGACTCGTGCACGTCGGAGGGTAGCTTCGCCAGCCTGGAGAGCATCCGGCGCCCACGCAGGCTTAGCACCAAGTCGAACGAGGAAGTTTCACTCAGCGTTTTACGAGACACAATTCAACGAACACCCAACACAGAGTCGCTTGTACACAGTCGCGGAGAGCGAGGCATTGTGCACTCCAAGTTCCAGTTCGCCAATCATGGCTCCGATGATTCGGGGGACGAGGATGAGGGTCAAATCACTCAGGACATGGTAAACAGAATACTCGAGCGGGTTCCAGAGGAGCATAGAACACACACTGAGAAGGAGCATTATCATTTGCATTTTATGGGTGCACAAACATCCGCTGTGCCACACTTCACTGCGTCTACCCCAATCGACGCCTTCACCTTTAAGCGGTCACCCTCGCAAGATCTTGACGAAGATGGGAGCCGAGCGAAAAGATCAAAGAAGGCTCCCTTCCTTGCAGCAGTCGGGGAAAAATTTCCAGATTCGCCACCGGTGGCACCTGATTCTGTGACAGAGCACGCGCACGCCTTGAAACACCCACCTGATCACGATTTTGCGCCGCGCCTGAAAGCGCCGTTGCTGGATTTGCTTCAGCAGGGCGGTCCGGAACTCAACTCGCTTGAAAACCAAAAGCTTATTGACGCAACCGTCCTCTTGCAAGAGTTGGACATCCACATCCTCGAGCCGCTGACTCTTTACACCAAACGACAGTTGTATGAGTTGATGGCCTCCATCACCGAGGTGTGGAAGAATTCCGGTAAAGCCGCATGGAAGAAGCGGATCAACAAGATCCGCGGTAACGCACGCACAAGAAAGCCACCAAAGAATCAACTCGACGAGAAAGAGCTGCAAGAAATCGCCGAGCTAGAAGCCAAGATTAAGCAGCGGGAAATCTGGGAGCAGCAAGAGAAGCTTCGACTTTCGATACTGACGGCAGGCAAGCCATCGCCAAGTTCTGCGGCCGAAATAAGTGCTGTGGATGTGGTCCCCGCTCCTAGAGAGGTTCCCACAGCCAAGAAGTCGCAAAGATTTGCGGTTCCAAAGCCTGGTAATAACTCTCCTGCGCAAATGAGATCCTATGCACCTAGATCTGGCGTATCTGCAAGCGTTTCTTAAAGCCCGTCTTCCATGTGCTCCAATTGTATGTACAGTATTGTCCTTAGAATGCCGGCGCCAGAACAGCGCCGGCTAGTATTCATACGCACCCTTCCTTTTTTCTGCCTTCGATCGACTGGGCGATCGAGTGTAAATATTAACTTTTCAATTTCTCCTTATGATTTGGAAATTGTTTTCATCGAGAAACATGCGCAATACTGCTCAATCTTTGATTTCGTCTCTCTGGCTATCTGCCCTCGACGAGCATCTACCCGCAAGCCAGCTTCTCCCGTTGCATGACATTTCCCAGTGCTGCACAAGTTAAGGCAAAGTAACCGAGCGTTTTCCTGCACCTCCATTTCTTGACACGAAGTTTTCTACAAGGTTGCGTTCGGCATGATCTCATACTATCTCTCACTCAAACGTAACCTGAACTTTATGATTCTTCGCAAGCAAAACTTTGCCTGTGAAGAGCAGTATCGCTCCGATCCTGCGTTCTCTTCACATCGGTGATACGCGAGTCCTGTATCGTATGGAGCGATGCAGGGTTTCTCGAGGGGAAAAGTAAGTACTCGAAAAACATGAGATCAAAATGTTTGCTTTGGAGGGTGACACGTGGAGAGCGATCAAGTACTAATACTGTTTAACTTATTCGTGCGAGATCCGTCGCGGGGGTGGTGGCTCTCTTTCGCGCGCCGTCTCGCAGTAATTGAGCGCTATGAATACTGCTCAAACTAGCTCCAAGAAACTCCAAGTTTCCAATTTCCAACACATCTTGACACTTACCTGAAAAACCAAAACCATAAAAAGGTTTTTACAAAAGTTTAAATCTTTGGCAAAGAGACTTTTTCAATGGCGAAGGAGGTGAGTGAGTGGGTTCGTGAGTGAGTGAGTGAGTGAGTGAGTGGGGGAGGGAGGGAGCAGTGTGAGCTCGTAGGCGCCAGCTACCAATCTAGCTACTCAAACACCTTTCTGATCTGATCACAGGAGGCAAGAGGACTACTGAATCCGGTATGTATGGAATACCATAGGCTGAAATGGTGCCTGTAGGACTGGCCAATTTGGGGAGATTCTAGTGATAGTTTTAACGAGCTCCTACGACCTGTTGAGCGAATAGCCTGTAGCAATGGGCTGTGGCTAGGGATGCTAGCTAGCTGAGAGGCGAGCTCTTGTGAGGGTTTGGCTATCTCAAAGGAAGTCTACTCGACTGAGTAGCGGAAGACTAAAAACACAGAACAATACACTATTAGTACCACTCTCTTATCCATAATCCTATAGGTTCACATGTGTGCAACAGTGTGTGTCTGAGCACTACTGAATCCAATAATAGATGATAAGCATCTAATAATTGATTCTACTGCTTCTCCAAGTGACTTCCTCTTATTATCATCTACTAGACGAAAAGATCAATCTATCATGGGTAAGCGTCTCCTATCTCCCACATAGACAACTTAAGGACCCTGCTAAGAACCCGCCGAGTGATTCTTGACTCAAAGTTGGATACATAGCCGACATAGCCTAGGCGAATTGGATGCTACCGGTATCTCATAGTAATGCATAGAAACATCGATCGACCCGCTGACCGCCCGTAGGCATCCTTATACAAGCCCAAGACGAGAGGTAGCGCAGGCCACTCCTACACAAACCTCTATCATTGCGGTAGCAGACTTCTGGCGAGTCTACGAGTGAATTGGGTGTATGAACATACGGCGCCACCATGAACCGTACGGTCCGCTACGACCGGCCTGAGAGCGCTACCCGCCGCAGTAGTCGCCAGTACGGTTTGCTTAAAATCAGCCAGCGGAAGACTAGCGCGAAAGTGAGTGAACGTAGAGGTACTAGTGCGAGGTAGTGGGTGGGTAGACAGAGAGTGGGAGACTGCCAAGTCTGCCAGGTAGAGAGGGAGAGAGAGAGAGAGAGAGAGAGGAGAAAAAGAGAGAGAGAATAGAAGAATAGAATAGAATGGAATTAATGGAATGTTCAAATGACTTGTGTATCGAGAGACGTCTCGTCCTCCCAAGAGAACAAACAAAACAAACAAACAAACAAAACAATCAAACAAAACAAACAAAACAAACAAAACAAACAAACAAACAGCTCAGAGCAATCCATTCGTCCACTCATCCACTCATCCACACGCCCACACGTTCACACGCCCGCACGTTCACAGAGCGCTCTGTGTACGTACGAGCGCGACCACGTCGGCGAGAGGCTGCTTCGGTTGTGAGATAGTGAGATAGTGAGATAGTGAGACAGTGAGATAGTGAGCGAGTGAGTGAGTGAGTGCGCGGGCGGGAATCATGTCGGGGAAAAAGTCTAGGGGAACGTTTGTCCTGGTCAAGCATGCGAACCAGAAGCGGACGGACCTGTCCAAACTGACCAAGAGGACGCTCGGCAGCGGTACGTTGTAGGAGGTGGGATTGTTTGGGGGATATGGGAGAGGTTGGGCGAACAGGATAGGATGCTGACAATGTGAGGTCTTTTGGTGATCGATTCCGTGCTGCGCCTGCGCCTGCGCCTGCACCGGCCGGCGGTTGATGTCGTTGTCTTTGATGTGGCCGTGGGATTGTTGAACAGGAAATCTGAAGGAAGCGGTCAAGTTGCCGAAGAATGAAAACATAAACGAATGGATCGCGACCCACTGCGTTGACTTTTTCAATGAGATCCACGCGCTTTACTTTGTTGCAGAGGAGGACGCCCAAAAGTTCACCAGCCCCGGAGAAGGATTTCCTCCACACACCGAGTACAGATGGGCGGACCCGTCCGGACGGTCGTCCAAGCCGATTCGATGCAGCGCGCCAGAATATGTAGAGCACTGTATGGACTGGATTTCTTCCAAGATTGAAGACGAGCACGTCTTTGTGGTGGACGAGTCGTCGGGCTTTCCCGAAGACTTTGACGCGATTGCTCAGCGGATCTTCACCTTCATTTTCAGAATTTACGCCATTATTTACAATAGGCATTTCCACGTTTACGAGGAGTCCAACTCGGGTAAGTTTAGTCGAAGAGTGCAGCCTCGGAGTAGAATCTCCGTTTTATTATGTGAGCTGGAATTTTCGGTATTTGCTGACCCTCGATCCTCTCTTGTTTGTTGCTTTGCGCGCCGATTTTGCCACAACAAAAAGCACCGCACTTGAATAGCTCATTCAAGCATTTCATCTTCTTCACTCACGAACACGGCATGCTGGACTCGAAAGAATATAACGCTCTGAAGGAGCCTGTGGAGCGCCTCCTCGATCAGTACAACAAGTCGTAGATCCTATTCTGTCTGTCAAACCACAGACCAAAATAGGCGAGAGCAAGCTGCCAAACAACAGTGCTGGAGAATATGAAGAGAAGAGAGGAGGAATTGGAGATAGGAGGAGGTGCGGGAATTGTTTGGGCGGCGCGGCGCGTCTCTGACTAAAACCACAGAACAAGATGATGCTGCTTGGCTCCAAACACTCTTGAGAACATAAATATTCCCGCCTCGCTCAATAGCCACACACAACCACGTGCGGCTGAAACCGCTATGAAAAGGAAGAAACGATTAAGAACAACCATGTTTTTTGTTTGTTTGTTTGTTTGTATTTTATCTCACTTTTGATTTGTGAAGGTAAAAACAGCAGCGCCTCTTCTTCGTTTGCTCGTCGAGAAGAAAAGGCACCACCTTGTACATGTCACGGTGCCGCCACGTTTTTACTGGTATCTGGCCCAAAACCTCGTCTGGTATCTCCGGAGTCGCGATGTTAGGAGCAGCTGGCGCACGCGCATGATCCGCCTTTGGAGACAAGCACGTGCGATGAAATCAGCAACAGGCACACGAATTTGTAAAAAGGAGAAGGCAATGCAATACTAAGGAACGTTTCGTTGGGTAGAGTGCAAGCTGTGTTGAATTTTTTAACTTAGACACACAAGGGGAAAGTATATTTTCTTTTCAAAGAAAGAAAGAATGCAATGCAATTTGCGCATTTATTGCTGGGTGGCGATTGGGTATTTGCCAACAAAGGTATCGCGGCGCTCGAACTTGGTGGTGTTCTTGTGGAGGGTGACGAAAAACACAGTGGAAGAGCCCTGGCTTGCAACGATGACGGACCATCCCAAAAACACGACCCAGCAGCGGAACCACCATTCGCCGAATTCCTTGACAACCTTCTCCTTGTTGGAGACCCAGTTGTTGAGCCAGTGGTTAATGGTGAGAGCGTAGTGAACACCGCAGTTCTCGACGCGGTGGACCTCGAAGCCAGCGCGCTCAGCCTGAGTAACACAGAATCCAAGAGGGCAAGAAGCATCAGCAGCCTGCGAGTTGAGAACAAAAAGTAGAGAGAGAGAAAGGGGGGGGTCAGTGAAACACATCCAAGGTGTGCATAATCGCAACAATATATTAAAACTCCAACTCAAACAAATACGACAAAACTTACAGGAAAGACGTAGGTTCCCATGAACATTCCCCAGCAAAGGTCCTCAAACTGCCAAGCGCGGCGGAGGCCAGCCAACTGCAAGTAGAAGATACCCTCGTCCTTGAGCATGCTCTTGCACTGGAGGAGGAAGCTCTGGAAGTTCTTGATACCGACGTGCTCAATCATCTCGAGGCAGGTAATCACATCGTAGGTCTTTTTTGGGATGTCGCGGTAGTCCATGCACAAAAAGTTGACGTGTTCCTTGACTCCGTAGATCTTCTCGGCCTGGTCGTATCCCCATTTGACCTGCTCGCGAGCGAGGGTCACACCAGTGGAGCGGGTTCCGAAGTTCTTTGCAGCGTAGCAGACGAGAGTGCCCCATCCGCATCCAATGTCGAGGTGCTCATCGCCAGGCTTCATGTGCGAGTAGCGGCAGACAAGGTCCATCTTGCGGTCCTGGGCGTCCTCAAGGGACTCGTCCTGAGACTCGAAGACTCCGGAGGTGTAGATCATACGAGGTCCAAGAAACCAGTTGTAAAAGTCGTTGGAGCGGTCGTACACGTCGCGGACCTCAGCAGAGTCGGCCTGCTGGGAGTGGTGGATGAGCTGGCCGGTGAACTTGAGCAGGAAGAACTTGACATGCTCCACAGTGAAGCAGAAGCGGAACAGCTCGTGCCTCTTCCAGAAGATCTGGATAGGGTCCTGGAGCAGCTCGATCTTCTGGTTCATGTAGCTCTCCACGAACACGGCGATTGGGATCTTCCTTCCCTTGTACTTCTCGGCCAGCTTGCTGTGCTGGATGTCCAGGTACTTGGTCCAGTCAGCAGGGGCATCAGGGTCCTCCTTGTGCGAAAGCACCAACATGATAGCAGCGAATGCGAGCACAACCACGACCGGCACGGCGATGGTCAGCGAAAGCAGCTGCAGAAAACCTCCGCCGAGCGCCGACGTGATTGCGAGCGCAGGCAGGAAGCACAGCACTGGCACCACCGTGGTCACATGCTCCAGGAGGAAGAAGATGAAGTACAGCCCGTGAGTGCCGCCCACATTCTTCTCGTTCTCTGGGAACACGCGCGTCTTGTATCCGCCGCTGTCCATCTTGCTTCCGCTCTGTAACCTCCTCGACTGCTCTCTCTCCCTGTCTCTCTCTCTGTCTCTCTGTCTCTCTGCCCGTCTGAGCTTTGAGCTTTGAGCTTTGAGCTTGGGTGGTTGCGGAGTATATATATCCGCGACCTGAGATATCGATATGCTGAGACAGCTGAGACACTGAGATGAAATTTGCTCTCTCTCTCTCTCTCTCATATTATATTACTATATTATATTATACTAATGATTACACATTACACATTGCATGTCATATGAATACCATGCCCACATATATAAGAATAGATATAAATGAGGATATATATGCAGGGGATACTATAGACAGGGGGATGTGCTAATACAAGATAGCTTCTCGGATAGTCTCTCTGTGTCAGTCCTCGGTTTCTAAGGGAAACTATATGGACCATCGTCTGTGTTCAATTGTCATCGGTCAGTGGACTAAAGCGTTGTTAGTGGGTAGGTAGTGGGCAGATAGCGGCTCCGCCTTTTCCCGGACGGTCACTCTCAGTTCTCTCAGTTCTCTCAGTTCTCTCTCAAGGCTCCTCAATCAGAGGTGCGCTGTGAGGGGCGGGTGATGTGTGGAGAGGGAGAGTGTAGAATGCCGAATTTTCATGCTTTACTTTTGTATTTCGTACTCATACTCCGTCTCTGAGCTCTGAGAGAGCAGTGACGCAATGAAATAATTAATGCGTTGTAATGCACTACCGTACCGAGAGCTTCTGATTGAGGTTAATAGTACTCGAGTACATGTCAGTACGTGGACAGATACGTAGATCGCTAATCCTCGGGATTCTACTGCTTTGCTACACTTGGCTCTATTCGAATCGGGTAGACAGCTGCAAGGACTGAGGAACAACTATAGGACTGACTACCACATTCACTAGGCTCCTGGGGTGGCTAGGTGCGAAGATACAATCGCTATGGTAATCAGTAACAATGAGTAGGGGAGGATCCTTTTGCTCTTCTGATGACGTGCCTCCTCTCTCGCCCTTCCTCTCACTCTCCTTGTAAACTTTTCCAGAGGATCGCGCATCGGTAGGACTTCACATAGTCCTCACTAGGCACGGCGCTTGTGCAAACTTGATTTGGTTGGCACTGCTAACAGCCACTATGCGGACGAGTAGCAGGAGGTGTGTGGATAGGTGGGTGAGCTTTGTGAGGAGCCGCAAGCAAAATGGATGATGCGCCTCAGAGTTTCGCAGAGAAGGATGCGAAAGTGAAAAGTGAGATGGGAGATGGGAGAGAAAAGACTCTGAGAGAATGAGAGAGAAAGAGCGTCTTTTCCTCCAAAAAAAAGTGAAAAAGAAACGATCCAATTAGTTTAGTTGGTGGATCCTGTTCCCCCACCTCTCCCTCTCTCTACAGTACTGCCAACGGTTACCCTAATTACCACTGCTGAAGAGAGAGGACAGGCGAAGGGTGCGGTGGAGAGTCCGGAGCCGGAATACGAGTTTCGGCTATACATGATAGAAAATGGAACCGGCACCCAACCACACCCAACCCTTGTCAATCACATGTAAAATTTAATTTGTTTTTCATGCTTTTCTCTCAGATCTATCTTTCAGTGATTTACTGCGCCCTTCTTACCCTACCCCTTGACCCCTTGTCCCCTCTCTTTCTCTTTTCTCTTTTCTCCTTTCTCTCCCTCCCTTGACCGAAATGTGCGGATGAAGAAATCACAAGGGAATCCCGAGTGACAAGTCTTCCTCGTGAGAGCAAATTTTCTATTACTCGTGAAAATCTTTCCAGAGGGTTTCCAGCTCTCCACTCTGGCGTCCTCCGCCTCCTTTCTTTCCTTTCCCTCCCTCTCTCCCGCTCTCTCCCTCTCTCTCTCTCCGCCCCAAATCTTAATTATCTCGCTGCTGGACAGTGAGTGCTGTAATAACTCTGTGAAGCGATTGGATTGGAAAAGGTACAAAGGTGGAAGGAAAGGCAGGAGTGACAGGTTGGCACGCTTGCTTTGTTCATCGATTTGATCGATTGAACAAAGTAGTTCAAGTTAGTTCAGGACAAGAAAGAAAACAGAACTTGTGCTATCTTGTGCTCTTGAAATCAATCACAACATTCAAAGCGAGTGAGGCAATTTGTGTACTTTACCTTACCTTACCTCTGCTCCCGCGTAGTAATTCTTCTGTCCTGAACTCAGCAATACGTTTACACAGGCTGCAACTACTTGCGCTGACCCGGATAAACGATCAATTTGAGTGAGAGAGATGAGAGAGATGAGAGAGAGAGAGGGAAGGAAAGAAAGAAACAAAGAAACAAAGAAAGAAAGAAGGGAAGCAAGGAATGAAGGGTCCACCCAGAATCACAAAAGATATTCCTCCCTTCTAAAATACCCCTACCTCGCGGCCTACCCTCTCGCATCTTACCGTTTCCATGTATTGCCGGATATGGAGTGTGGACAGGGAGGGAAGAGGAGGAAGGGGTAGTCCCCCGTATCTGGGTGCTAGACACGCTGTTTGCACCAGCGTTTGCGTTTCTCCTCCGGATTGGTTTGCTCAATCAAAGCAGTTACTGGGGGCGGTAGCGGCGCAGTAGGACCCAAGGGACGGGTTGGCGCTAGCTGATATAGGTGATGCCGCAACCACAAAATCAGGAGTTCAGAATTTCATGCAACTGATATCAACTGATTCAGAATTTGACAGATAAATGATCAATTTCATTCTATTTTCTGAGTTTAAAAAGAGAAAGGAGAAGCTTAATGCGAGAAGAAAAAAGAAATCTCAGTCTGACCTCTCGAGCATAACTTTTTCCCGAGCGAACGTGGCTCCCAGATAGTCTAGCTGCTAGAGGTCCAGATAGGACCTGCGAAGGGCGGAGTCCCTGACCATTCCAGCTCTCAACACATTGAACATTGAACACGAAAATTTATTGTGAACTTCAGCAGGCGGTTCTTATTATATAACTAAAACCAGCCAGGCTTTCTCGGCTTGAAAACGCAAGCAATAATTCACAATAATCAATTCACAGTCGAATTCAGGTTATTATCACGAATTCTATCAGGCGTCGACGTTGCCACTCGGCACACTCGGCCGTGAATCTCTGGCACTGACTTGCACTCCGACATAAAAGGGCCGTCATCTGTTCTGACAGTTCTGACAGTTCTGACAGTGAATCAATCAAAATTCGAAATTCAGCAAAATCAAAGGCACTACAACGTGAGACTGAGTTGGGCACACCATCAAGGAGTGAGCGAGTGACAGAGAGAAAGAGAGAGAGGCAGTGAGAGAGTGTGTGTCAAGGACTCGTCACGCAAACGCACGCAACGAGAGAGCGAAAGTTTGCGGCCGTTGCTGGCAGAACAAGCCATCCAAAAGTGACTCTTATGCACAAACAACGCCAACAACGCGCGGAGTACTCACTGTCAGGAACGCACTGCCCTTCCTTGTACGAGCAAGGAAGCAGAAGCAGCAGGACGAGGAGATGGTTTGCGATTCATTCTTCTCATCTTGTGCTGTGCTGACAGTGCTGACTGTGCTGACTGTGCTGACTCAGCTGTGTGAACCTCGTCTCGCACACCACCCACCGCTGGCTGGCTGGCTGTGTTCATTGCCGGTTCCGACAAACTTCTTAAGAGCTGCACATCGAACGAGTTGATGACGACGACCTCTGCTTCGCAACGGTGTGCACTGACGAAGCTCGAGTAACTTACTGTCTAAGCTTGCGGGTAACGGCCGGGAATGGCAGGTCCAAAACCAGGACGAACAAAGTGTTTTCTTTGTTTTTTCCCAGTTGTACTTTGTTCGTTGACCGTTGACAATGCCATGCGCCGCCGGCTGGCTTGATCGGTTGATTGGTGATGGATTAATTTAATTGATTGATCGGTTGACTTGCTGCTAGTGTCACTTGGTTGCGATGGCAAAGAGAATGCGGGAGACGAAAGGGTTGGAAGCAAGGAGGAGACTTTGGACAAGCAAAACATCGATCGAATGATAGCTTTACTGGTACCGGTACTTATCTGGGATGAAATGAGAAAATTTCGAACCATTGGGTTCTCGAAAGAAGCGCGGATGTGGCGCGTGGGCCCCGGATGGGAACGTACGCAGCAAACACTCGCTTGGCCGACTTCGACTCTGCAAATGTTCCGCTCGCTCTGAGGTTGGAAAAGAATCTTGACCAGCTGCAAGCAAGTGTTAGTCACGGACAAGGTGGGCTTTCCCGATGCCTCCACGAGAGGTTCGGATCTTGAGCCTCGAGGCTGACGCGTACACCCAAGGCTTTCTCGAGGGTCTCTCGGGACGGACTGACTCCAGCAGTGAGCTGCGATTTCGTGTCAGTTCCCTGCTTTCAGCCGTGAGTGCTTCTTCGCTCGCTGTCAATTGTACTTTGCCCACTCCGGCCTGCTCTTTCGTTGACTCCGCACTTTAAAATTGTATTACTTACAAGCAGCCCAGTACCGGCGAATGTAATTTCCAAAAAAAAAAAAGTTCAGGAAATCAAAAATAATGGACTCATGCTTATTCTTATAACAATAGATTAGATCTTGCGTTGATCGGCGTTGGCGTATGTTGGCTGTCCTTTATATTCTCCGCCCTTTGCTACCATTTGAGGATTATATCTCCTTGCGGCTCCCTTCTCTGATCCCTCCCAAGTGGCCTCTCAGGTGTGCTGAAACTCACAACGATCAGTTCACAAGGTCATTCTAACTTGATTGTTCATGAACAAGTAAAACGAAGGGAAAATAATTTAACGAGAGAAACGGAACAAGAGAATTGGCGTTAAAATCCAGAATTGTTCGCGGGGGAACGAAAGTGGGCGAGGCCTCCGACAGAGCGCATTTCGCCTCTGTCCATTACCACAACACTCCATTCGAGATGCGGCGGTGTGCGATCCGGATCAAGCGAGTCCAACCAAATTTTGCGGAAGCGCGCTACCGCCGGGATCGAGTAAGGGCGGAGCTTCATGGGCCAGTGCACATGACCAAGGATTCGCATATCTTCCTCTACGTCCCTCAATATTTTGGCGCGCCGGTCATCTCCCTTTCGGGACCGGGGCGTTGGCACGACTCCTCGGGCGCCGAGCTTGGGTGACGCTTTCTTATCCAAAGACGTGGACGGCACGGCGGATGCCGGCAGCGAGAAGGTCTTGCTAGTGATGTCGCGAATGAGGTCGTCTACCGCTTCGATGGATTTGGTGTGCATGACGATGTCGTCAATATCTTCCACCTCGTCATAGTCGCCCAAAGACGACTGCGAGTCGGCAGAACTCACACTGAGCCGCCGGGAGAGCCATTTTCTTTCCCCAAGGAGCTTTCGTTGCGACTTCTTTTCCTCCTCCGCCTGACGAGCCAAAGCTCGCTCATCTTCAAAATGCCTATGCAATGCCTTGCTGATCAGAAAAGCATCCTGCAGCTTGGTGAGATTTGGTCTCTCCAAGTGCCGCGCGGCTGCCGTAAGCAGCCCAGCTTCCGTGGCGGGACGATCCTTATTCTCGCCTTTCCAAATTGTTTCCCAGACACCATCTTCAGTGGACATGAGGGCGACTCTTACCGCCGCCAACAGCTTGTCGTAGTACAAGCTCCGCTGCCCACGACACAACCGAAACGCCAGGAGAGTATGGAAAAAGTAACGCACCTCCTCTTGCCAGTGGAAAAAGAGCGCCACGAACAACGAGTGCACCCCAGCGTCTTTAGGAACGTCAGTGAAAGTCTCAATGTCGTACTCAAAGTCCGGCCCAGTTGTCTTCACCTCGGTAGCGCCACTCTTCTTATTCCGAGTCGTTGCAAAGATCTGTACATCATTGGAGTACGACAGGATCATCCATCGAATCTTGTCCTGGAACTCGGCCGGAAACGCGTTCCAGTGATTATAAATGAGTTCCAACGTTTTCAAAATCACTTGAAAGTGCTCCACGTGCAAAAGCACCCACAGCATGTGCGCGAAAAGCTTAAACTCGAAGGATCGAGGAAGAAGGGGAGGCGTGTCCGCGTAAATGTGCGAGTACCAGTTACATTTGCTTCGGTCGTTGTTGGAAGTGATTCCAAGCGAATCCGCGGCGCCGGAGGCCGCACTCTTGGCCTTTTTGAAGTTGCGCCTCACCACATCCAGGTGCGGAAAGTATACACTCACAGAATCAAAGTCCCAAGCACTCACGAAAGGCTCTACGGTTTGCTCGCCAGCAACGTAGCCGCCATAAGAGTACTTTGGAATCGTGTGCACGTTTGCCTTGTTCTGCAACGACCCCGCAGCCCTCATCTGCGCGAGCGGGGCCGGAGGAGGCTCCACGGAGAGACCTAATTCGTCCTCCACGTCCGCCTGCACCTCAGAGAGCACGTCTACGTGAGCTTCTTTGAGCAGGGTTCGCTCGTTCTCCTCCTTGTTCAGCGCCGTGGCCTCCATCGTCAAGAAAAACAGCGACTTGGTGCTCTGTAGCACTTCGTCGGCCTCTGCGGCTGTGAGCGGGCCTTTCGATCGGAAAATTTTGGCAGCAACAAAGCGACCTGGCCATCCATGCAACGTCGTTATCCACGACGAAATCAAATCGATTGACGCTGTCACATTGTCCAGGTCGTACACGTTTGTTTTCGGGATCACGATGTTGACGAACGGCCCGATGAGTTTGTCGTCCACCAGCAAAAGCATGCTCAATGTGCGCAGACTCTCGGGCAAGTCCTTCAGCTCGCGGCGCCGCAGCTCCAGCAAAAAGGCCTTGAGAATGTGCTTGTATCCCGCCAGCTTGTGCCATCTGATCCCGCTGCGGAAAGTGCGCCCCTCAAAATTCTCTGTGGAGGAGGTGGCCAAGTGCCCTACCGTGGAGAGGACGTACGCTATCCACTCCCTTGCCAGCAGGAAGAAGAAGTGGCCGTGCTTTTGAATTCGCCGCAGCCACATCGGCGCGATGAAGTTCCCGTTCTTCTTCGTCCCCATGGGCAGCTTGGCCTCCTGCGAGTCTAGTACGGTCTTCCCAAAGAACTTTTCGAGAGCTTTGTGGAACGGCTTCCAATTCATCAGGCTTTCGTTGTCGTGATGTCCGACAGTCTTGCGCTGTCCAACCCTGCGGGGCGACTCCGGGTGGTGATCGTCCTTTATCCCCGAATCAAGAGAAAACCATCCAGAGTCCCACTCCGGGGTGCGAAACTTTTTCGAGACCTTGTCCAGCACGGGCTGCAGATTCTTTGACTTGGTCCACTCCTTGATGGAGGTTTCCTCGTCGGGGAGGATTGCCTGGAATACCAGCGAGCCGAACTTGGGAAGACGGAAACACATGATCGCGACTACACGCGCGCAGAATGTCCGTAGCTCCGCAAAACTACCTTTCTGCCCCAACTTGCTCAGCGTCCAAGTCAACGTTTTGTAGCACATCTCCCGGTAACTAAGAGCAAGCTTGGCTGCCTCCGACTCCTTCTCCTTTGCCGCGTCCTGACCGGCGTAGCCATGCACGCTCATAAAATCCACCATCATGAATTCGCTCATCTCCCCGCGCATCATCAGGGCTGAGATCAGCTCAAAAAAGTGAATCCTAATTGTGAACGAGACCGCGTCCATCCACTCGATCAGCAACTCCCACAGCCCGATTAGCATGTACTGCATTCGCAGCAACTCCGCGGCAGTACTGTACACAAACACGGTCATACTCTCCTTCTCGGAAGTGTGCAAAATCCTTGAAATCTCACTGCACACAAGCACATACTCACGGTGTACCGCAAACTGCTCCTCGCGATATTGAGTGGTTCTCTGTGGAGTCGCCTTTATCGTCTTTTCTAGGCGCTGAACTGCTCGCTGCAGCTTCCTGCACGAAGGTGAAGTGAATTGCTGGTCCCCGCTTCGCAACATGCGCTGAATGAGCGTCGGGCGCCCAAAGCCCTGCAAGATGATAGGCGACACGAGGGAAACGCCCTCTTCGGTGAGCACACCATGCCCGAGCTGGATTGTCCCTGGCAACCGATCAAAGCACAGCGTGCACATCAGCTTACCAACGCGAATCCCGTAATACCTGATTTCCTTTTCAAACTTGACGCTCGCAGGGTGATGTCTCCGCCGTCCAAACTCCCTGGCAAGAATAGAAGCCGAATTCTTGTCCTCCTTGCCATTTCTTGAGTCGGCTGTGCTGCTGCGAAAGAGGGGCAAGATGTCACTAAAGCATTGGCAGGAAGATTCGGCATCTCCGGAGCTCTGCTGCGCTGCTTCGAAGAGCTGCTCCACAGGAGCCCAGCACTCCCCAATGACTTTGCCATGCTTGTTATTAAAATGTAAGAACGAGTCGTTATTGTATTTACTTCCCCGCGGGGCGTGCAAGCGCATGGATGGCTCCCTTTCCCGCCCGCTAGCATCGAGCGGCTTCTGTTTAGGTTCTTCTGCTTTGATCTCCACCAGCTGAAACGCCAACGTCGCCGAGAGAAACGATCGAAAGCGATCCTCCTTCTCCTCGTCCACGGGAGGGAGCATGATCGCGGTCCACTCCGTCTTGTACGATGCGCCGAGAGCATCCATGCGCGGATTGACGTACATGAGAGACTCAAAATACGGCGGATTGATGCTGTCCGACTTGTGTAGTCGGTACCGCAGTCCGAATCGCCTGGTGCGATCCACCAAGGCCGCCTCTTCGCGGATGGACTCTAGGAACTCTGGGCTCTCGAGCTGCAAAAGCGATTTGGCGATACTCTGCGGCTTGGCTTTCTCGTCCTCGCCCTTTCCGAGAGTCTGTTCGGACTTTCCACGCCGGGTCGGCGGCTTGTCGTCCATCTCCATGTCGTCGTCGTCGTCATCGTCATCATCATCATCATCATCATCATCATCATCTTGATCCATTTGAGCAGCGTCAAGTAGCTGCAGCTGGCCGTTCCCTAACGCGGCCGTTGAGGCAGAAGAGGACCGGTCACCCATGGTCTTCTTCTTTTTCTTCTTACTCTTGTTTCTGGACGCGTCGCTCATCGTGGAGCTTGCCGAGGGGCTCTGCGGAACCTCTTCGCCGCTGCTATTACTACTATTACTGGCGAGGTTGCGGGCGGACATGCTGAGCATCGGTGACGAGGCGGCGCGAACGCGCGAGGATGCCGACTCAGTCGTCTCGGAGCTAATACTTGTCAAGTTGCTCGCGCGCCGATTGGCGAGCCTGCCGTCCACGGAGGCGCTGCCCTGGGATGTGCCGCCGGCAAAGATCTCGCCGGCCTCGTCAGCAGTCTCCTGCGGGTCGTCGTAGATGACCTTGGCGATGGAGAGGTAGAGCCGCCAGTTGGCAAACTGCGTGATGCGGCAGTTGTACGACAGGCGCACGATCTCGCCGTCCCTGCGCGGGCTCTTGAGCGCGAACACGTGGTGCAGCGGCCCGGACATGACGGTCTCCAGGTCCATGCAGATGGACCCCACCTCCCACACCTCGTCCTCGCGCAGGTTGTGCTTCTTCACTGCCAGGCAGTGGATCTCCAGCAGCTTGGACGGGTCCTCCGAGTCCTCCGAGTCCTCCGATTCGGACGCCTTGCGCTCCGCCGGCGCATTCCCGTTGCCGTTGCCGTTGTTGTCTAAGGTGCCCAACACGTTGTCCTGCAGCTCGTTCATGTTCTGGCTGTAGTGCGCGCCGTTGTAGGTCTGAAAGTCAAAGTGCACCAGCGTGTCCCACTTGCAGCCGCCCTTGGCCGAGTTGGCTGGCTCCAGCGACGTGGCCTGGGACTCGCCGGCCCATTTGAAGATGACGTAGAACTCCACGCCGGACTGCATGAACGTGGCGCCGCGGCCCTTGATGTGGCTGATGTACACCTCGTACCGCGCCGACGTGCTCGGCAGCACCACGCCGTCCTCGCCCACCTTGTCCTCGGCGCCGGAAAGTTCCCCGCCGTCATCCTCGCTGTACTCCAGGCCTTCAAAGTCGCTCACCACGTCGCGCTCGCGGCCCAGTCCGCCGCTGCTCTGGTCCTCCTCGTCGTCCCGCTGGTGCTGCCTATGCTTTTGCCTATGCCCGCGGCTGGCCTTGCTCGCGCGGCTGCCCTTGCTCGCGCGGCTGGCCTTACTCACGCGGCTAGCCTTGCTTACGCGGCTGGCCTTGCTCGCCTTGCTGGCCTTGCTGTGCTTGCTACCGCGACTTAGACGACTCGCGGGCGCGCCGCCGCGGCCAAGACGCACGCCAAGCTCCGACCGCGAGCACGTGCAACCCATCGCCGCGAAATGTTCTCGGAACGACGCCACGCCCGCGCCGGACTGTTCTCGGAACGAACGAACGAACGCACGCCTCTTGCCTCTCAACTCTCAACTCTCAACGCGCGGCGAGCGGAGAGACAATCAAGAGGAACGAAGGAACGATGGAACAAGTGAGGCGAGGATGGGATACTGAGTGGTACTCGAGTACCGGTATCTTCCAGTGCGATCTTCTCCTCCTCCTCCGTGCTCTTGATGACCTCCTCCTACCCACTGTCGCAGCGAAAACCTTTTCTTTTCTTTTCTGTTCTTTACTTTCCACCGGCAAGATGAACACGATTTTAAAAGAGAGAGAGAGAGAGATGCGCAGAGAAACTAAGAAATAAACAACACAAGAGAGACACACGTCAGTCCACGCTTCGTCACACACACACACACAGAGAGAGAGAGAAAGAGAGAGAGAAAGAGAGAGAGAGCACGTCTGTCGCCAATCCACCGAACGTTTCAACAACTCAACTCACAGAAGCGCAAAGTGTGGAGAGAGAGACAGAGAGAGAGAGAGATCCTCCACACAACACCAGAAGAGCGACCTCGCTCTGCAACCGTCCGCGGACACTACGCTCCGCCAGCGAGGACAGTAGAACCGTTACTCGCGCGTATGTCCCGAACCACTGGCTCACCGCGCGTACTCCAACTATTACCTACAAGTGTACGCCAAAGTATGCACTATCTCCGCTACTTAGCGCTGCCCTAACTGCAGCCAGCGAGTAGTAGTCGAATATTAAGAGTATCTACGCCCTGGATAGCTGGTTCCTAGCTCCCCGTGTCCAATTATTAGTTAATGATAGCAATCCCCTAGCGACGGTGCAAGGGTGCGGGGGGCGCGCTGCTGAAACGTGCGCCGGCTCGCTGACAAGCTACTTGAAGATAGGATGGTATATAGGGTCGGGCGGGGGCGGCGAACTTTTTTTGTGCCGGCTATCTGCGCGCCTGAGGTCCCCGCTGCGCACTGGTTTCCCGAGGTCGCTACTATTATGGGTAAAAGCTAGCTAGCTACCAGTAGAATTGCTTACCAGTTCTGTCTAGGTGCCAGGGTGCTAGCAGCGTTGGTTACCCGAAATCAATAAGGGTGGCTCACGGTGGGCGGTTGCCTGACTTTCCCCAGATTTTTTTTCGAATTTGTGCAGTTTTTATTCCATTTTTTGCTTTGCACGCAGTTTCTCCTACTACTTTTACCATACTACCTAAGAAACCGTCTCTGTGCGTATTTACAAGACTTGGCGACGATTCCAGAGTGTGCGGGCACGCGGGACCAGGGTTTCTGCTGCGGAACTCCCCGCGTTCCGATCGCTTCGATCTTCGATCATCTTCGATCATCTTCGATCATCTTCGATTCGACGATAGAGTCAAGCGGGAGAGCAAAGATGGTGCCAAAGCAAGGGCGCATTCAAATGTCTTTGTTCTTATCTTTTGTATACAAGTATCAAAAAAAGACCTGAATTGACGGACGAGCGGCCGCAGAAATAATGACCTGGGCAGCTGCGTCGTATGAAGAGCCCGGAAGCTTGGGAACAGGAATATATCCAAGTTGTTCCAAACGTGCGATCCGTGGCAAGCTCTGAACCCTCACCGGAGTCGAGAAATCTGCAATCTGAAATCAGTCGGCAGCTTTGGGCTCCTCCACGAATTGATTATGGGTAAACGTGGTCACCCCAGCAGTTTGTGGGTATTCTGAGCGGATTCAAAAACGACTCGACACATCCATCACCATCACAGTAGTGGCTTCTTCAGTAAACATTGTAAACATGCATCTGAGACGACAAGTGATGCGGCTGTGCTGTGTCGGCAGTGAAACCAATTACTTGATCGCACCGGTGACACAAGGTGCGCAACAACCCTGAACAAGAAAGATACGGACGAATGAATCCCAGCAGGCATGAATCCTAAAAGGAATTTTGAGAGAAAAGAGCATAAAACGCTTGTGTCGTTGAATCAAATGCAAACTTTGTTCAATTGAACGCTGCTCTTCTCCCCTGTGTGAAACTGATTGACTTACCTCTTTTCCGTAGTAGCATTACCGGAAGTGTCCGTTGTGCCTGGTCCCAGATCAGTTTCTCGGAAGGGGCGGAGGACGGAGCGCGAAGGTTCCCAAATGAAAAAATGTGTTAACAGTGAGTTTCACAAAAAGTCAAGTGAGAGAGAGCACGAGCAAACACAGAGAAAGAGGGGCGAAAGAGGGCTTCAAGGCTGCAGAGCGACTGCGCACGTACGGAATTGCTTCAAAATTTACCCGTGTGAAAGCATGCGAAAGTTCGCTCAAAACCTAATTCAACATTCTTTGGCAGCCTGTAACAGGTTGCCGGGTTGTTTTGTCCCTGCTTCGCTCGCCCACATTGCGGCAAGAAGCGCCGCCTCCTCTCGCTGCAGGAGACTGAGAAGTTGCTTAAAGGACCTTACCACCCCTGGAGAAGCAACCAGAACTTGTCAGCCTTCCAAATTCCATCTTCTTCATAAAACTTCGAACCCATCAAAGCGCGCCATCCTTCTCTCAGCATGGATCAACAGGAAGAGCTGGCTTTTACTCTCCGCTTTGCTTATTTTGGGAAGCAAGCAAACGGAGAACCATGCCAACTGTGCTATTGAACACCTTTGTCTCAAGAATACAGCGTGCTAACGTTTTGAACTGCAAACTCAATTACTCCACAAACGCGTTTGCTATTTTTCCGTTCCGGGGTTTAACATTCTCCAGGTGCCGCTGCTATCGTTCAGATTGGAAACCACAGCTGGCTAGCCCGAGGAGGTGCCATTTCGGTAATTCCAACGACCATGACGAACAGAGTTTTACCCGCCGCTAGCAAGTCGCCAAGCGCTTCCTGTTGCTCTGACCTGTGCTAGATTTTCCCGTTCGTTTCGTCGCATCAGTGATTCTGACCATCAAGTCTGGCAGAGGAGAACGACCGATCAGAGACGAAACCTGGAAGGCCACCTTCCTCTCTCTTTTTAGCTGCTCGTCTCTTGAAGACCGAATATGACGATGAATGTTGTGCTAAAACAATAAAATGAAAATCGTATACTATTCAAACATGGCTAGTGGAGCTGCTGATTGTTTTTTTTGTTTTGTTTTTTTGCGGGAGGGACCCGAAGAGTTTATCTACAAGACGACCTCACAACCTTCTTCCTTCCTTCCTTCCTTCCTTCCTTTCAAGCTTCCCCTCACGCAGTAAAAATTAATGCAGTATAACTTGGGCACTAGCTCGGGCGTGGTGTGTGAAACTCCTTCAGGAATTAGAATAACGCACTCGTACGCAACGATCATCTCACCACGTTCACAGTCAGTAAGTTTACCAGGAAGACCAATCAACATACCAGCTTGTGGCATGTTTTGGCATCACCGAAATGCGCTTCCTTACTTGAAGGGGTATAAGGAGTCACTAAAGGTGGTTGTGATTGCCCGAAACGTTACTTCCAGCTTCTGAACTCCGTCTATTCTATTTTCTAATTTCCGAGTCATAAATGTCATTCCAAATGCAATACTGCCAGTGCAGGGCAGTACTATTCGGTTACTGACGAAGAGTAGCGGTATCCGTTTCGTTTCGTCACGACCCGAAAATCATTCGGACATGTTTGCTTCTCTGCACTATGGCACAGCGGAGCCAATGTTATTCATTTTTCATTTTTATATTACAGTTGACATTAAAAAAAGCACACAAGCTCATATTATTCTCGACGATAAAAGCTCTGACAGAACTCGGGATTCCAATTCAGAACAGGGTACAACAGCTTTTCATTTGATTAATCAATCAAGCGATCAAGCGATCAAGCAATCAAGCGATCAAGGAGGCGGACTTGGCCACCGCATCTTTACTAGTACCGCGAGAGACAGATGAGAGCGATTGGTCAGAGACCGGAAGGCTTTTTTTCTTAACGTTGAGAAGAGTTAGTGAGCGTGAGAGGAAGAGGAAGAGGAAGAGTGTGAGTGAGTGCGACACGCTCACCGGCACTCGCACTCACGCATCACGGTATTACTATCCTCACAGGCGGAGCTACGAAAGTCCATTGCTCCGCAGAAGGTCGCCTGGATAGGGAGACAAGATAGGAACGGTGAGTTCTTTCGTACGGGGAGTTCCGGAGCGAATCGAATCAAATCGTTGAAGGGAGAAGAGAGAGGAGAGAAGAGGTATCAATCAAAAAGTTGTGAAGAGAAGAGGAGTTGCGGTGGCACGTCTGACTGTTCTGACTGGACAGTGTAATTTCGGAAAGCAGTGTGTCTCCTCGCGCAGGAGTTCGGGGATGCGTTGAGACAGATAGCTGTGTGCTCGCCGATTGTCGACCACAACTTCAGCTCTGACGGCCGCGCAAGTCGCTGCTCGATAGTGGTGGTCTTTGGAAGGGGTCAGTCTCCCTCCCAGCTGCCACGGAAGGACAGAGCACAATGTCGATCGGGAGGAAAGGGATGCTGCTAAAATCCGCAGAGCTTGCGAAGGCTCTGCGGGAGGGAGATGGTCACGGCGAGATGCTCCGCAGCGATGATCATCAGAGCCTGCTCGAGCGGATTCGATTTGGTTTGTTCGGCGTGATGAGTCTATTGTCCAAGAAGAGAAAGACGGAAGGAAAGCCACAGAAGAGCTCGTCGCACCATCTCTGGGTCGTGTATATTAGTTCGTTTGTCAATCTGGGGCAGCATCTTGGGTTCTGCTTCGACCCCATGTTTCCGTGGCCGGAATGGGTTCTGAATATCGTTACGCCAATCTTCGAAGCGTGCAACCTGACGTTTCTGACGCTTGGGGACATCTCCTTGTGGCTGCTGGCTTTGTGCCTCGCCTTATTGATCTTCACAGCCATCTTGGTTGGCGCAGTCGCCTACCAGTTTGCGCACGAGAATCTCAAGCTTCTCTGGGCCCTTCCACTGTTACAAACCATTTTAAGGCTCATCACCACCGTGCTTTTCATGCCCATTCTGTCCATTCTGCTCGATGTCTTCAGCTGCGATTCCAAGCTGAGCGACGTCTTCAGTTGCGACACCACCACGAGAATAATTCTCAACGTATTAAGTGGCCTGATGGTGTCTCTCTTCATCGGGTTTGTGTGCATGATCGTCTTATGTTTGGTAGATACTAGTCGCTTGAGTGGCGAAGGCAACGCCCAGGCCAACGGTAGGGTAGACTGTGTGGCCGGTGTCTTGCGTGGTGTCCTTTCTGTTATATTCATCGCGTTCGAAGGAAATACTTGGGTTTGTCTGACGTTTACTCTGATCACTGCCATTTGCCTGACCTACACCCCTCTCTATTTTCTTCCGCACTACAACAGCGACGCGGACCGCTGCAACGTTGGATCAAATGCAGTCTTCGTGTGGGGCTCCGTATGTCTCTTGGTACAACTTTTAGTGCCCGAGCACGGCGGGTTCTTTGCTTTCATTCTCGGGTTTCCGCTATCTTACATGGTCGGATCAGCGCTGGTGGACATGCGCATAGAGACTGTCTCCAAGGTCGAGCTTACGGCCCACACATCACCAATGATCACGGAACTCGCGCTTCGCCTAAAGTACCCCGTCGAGAACGGAGACGACCCGGAAGCAGCCGTTGAGGCTTTTGAAAGCGCGCTGAAACTCAACGATAAGCTTGGAAACAGTGCATACTTTCTCATGCACTACGCTTACATGTGTGAGGACTGGGGCAGAAATCAAATCCTCTCCAGTCAAATCATGCGGAAAGTTGGCGCTCTTAAAAATCTGTACTTTGACGAGCGGTACATGTTGTTTTCAAGGCGATTGGAAAATTACAAGCAAAATAACGGCGTGCGGGGCTCTAGTATGAATTTCATGGCGTTCGAGCTCCACCGCAATGAGGCCAAGAAGCAGATCATCTCCGCTCTTGGGCACATTTGCTCTGTGTGGGAGATCCTGAACAGTGACACAAACAGCGAGAAAGCCCTATTGCGGGTGGGAGGCAAGCTCCAGAAAAGCGCAAAACTCGCCAATCATCACCTGGAGGCATTAGTAAAGCTTTCGCCGTCTCCTGCAACCTTGCGCCTCTACGCCCTCTTCTTCATGCACGTCGCGAACGACAAGGCCGCAGCACAGTTTGTGTACGACTTTGCAGCTGAGAAGGAAAACAACCAAGCCACCATGGACGAATATACCAACTTGGCTGGTGAAATCTCCTCTCAAACCCCAACGCTCACCATTGGGGGTCAGGACGACAGAGCTGGTCGAATTTTAGATGCCAATCCTCAGCTGTGCAAGATGCTTGGGCACACCAGATTCGACCTTATCGGTAAGAAACTCGCGTTCGTGATGACGCAAGACTGCCAAGACCTACTTCTCCACAACTGCATGCAAACGGAGATAAAGCTTGACCGATGGTACACTTGCTGGCTCACGGATAAGAACGGATACAACCTATTGATGGAGGTACACTTGATTCCCATCGTCCAGGCCGAAGAAGATCTTTCCTACCTCCTGTGCATCAAGCCGTCAGAGAGTGTGGAGGACGACGACATGGTGGTCTCGTTTGATCGCGAAACTGGTGAGCTGCGCCATGGCAATCGGCGGGCTTGGGAATGGCTGCTCAAGTCCAATCCGTCGATCTCCAATATCAGCGATCTCAAGCTGCAAAACGTAATACCCTCCCACCTGAGCTCATTCTGGGAAGACATTAGTGGAGAGATTTCGGATGATGGATTTCAGGTCATCTGGGAGGACGGGAGATCGCACAAGGTCTTCGAGGTTCACGTTGTACCAGCAGAGAACCCTCTGATCAACCATGACACCCGCACAATAGCAATCACGCCCCCATCGATGGAGTTTACCTTTTCAAGCGGGAGAAAAGGCTCTTCCTTGAATTCGGACAAGATGAATGCCATCTTTGGGTCAGTGAAATTGAGAGATCGAACAGCTGGAAGCTTTAGAGATAAACGGAACTCTGGGTTTAGTAACATGGGCAAGTCCACTGCTGGTCCCAGCTCGCCCGTAGATTCCGACCAGCGAAGCTGTGCTTCGTCCACCAAGTCGGGCTCTACTGTCGCCAGCAATCCTCTTATTCAGAACTCGCGCTCCCAGAACTCGATCGCTTACAAGGTCTCGCAATTGCTCAAGAACTCCCAGGTTCACAAGTTTCAGTCAGTCTTCCTCCTCTTTCTTGTGGCTTGCGTGGGTTGCGCCATATTGGAGTGGTCACTGCGCGCAAGGCTTTATAACACGGGAAAGAATCTTGTTGAGCAGCAAAGGAGCTCGGGTATTAGAAGCGACAGCATTCTCAGGATGTCCACACTTCTTAATGGCATTGAGTCGTCCGGCAACTCGACGGAGGTAGAGGTGCTTAAAGACTGGGTTGTCAGCGTGGGAACCAAGCTCATCGACAGGCACATGGACATCGCGTCGGGTGGGTTTTCTGGCAATGATGAGGCAGAGGAGTGGAGCAAAAGCCGTCTGGTCCCTCTGACTTCCAAGTCGGATGCATCAGGTTTTTCAAACGTTACGCTCGCAGTGGCCGTGCTTGAGTTCGCTCGAGCGGGAATATACCAGGTGCAAGTGAACAACTCGCGAAGCTTTGATGTTCTTGAAGATGGCCCTGATTCCATCTTCGCAGCATCTGAAGTCGCTTCAGATATGCACGCTGCGAGTACAGAAACAATCTTGTACCGCATTCACTTTTACTGTCAAGTGTTCGCAGCGGGAGCAGCTATTTGTGCAGTTATCGCAATAGTCATAGTAATATTGCCTCTGACCAGGATGGTTGTCAATCGGCAGTACAGAACGAGCGCTGCTTTATACTCGATCCCGCAGGGTACCCTTGCCCAGTTGCACAAAGTATCAAAGCAGAGACTTTCGGAAGCAAAAAGTCTGTTGTTTGGGGAAGACGAGGAAGTGCAAGACCAAGAAACAAGTGAGCCCAGCAAGGACGCTACCAAGATTCCAGTCATTGATGCCGGCGGAGATGCTGTGAAACAATATCAAGTAGCAAAAGGAACGACCAAAATCACCCCCGAAATCCCCACGCTGAGCGGTGGCGGGGACAAGGAAGGGTTTAACTTGCCGAGCGGAGCTTTTCCGCACGATGGTCCTCCCAAGCCGCTTGAGAGGTACACATCAGCGAGCCGATTTCACTGGAATGCAAGAAACAAGTGGAAGAAAATGAGTACGTTGGCTATTCAGTGTGCCTTGCCATTACTTTGCGGTCTCTGCTACCTTCTTGCAAGTATTGTTCTCGAGGACGCCTTGCTTGTCAGCAGGTTGGATGCAGCTGAAACTTCTTTTAGCTCGGTACAGAGCATGGTGTACACCAACAGACTCGGTTTCTTTCTCCAGAGCAACCTGCTCCGCAGCCCTGAGAATTGGGTCAATGATGAGGAAAGGTCAATGTCGCGATTGTCCGAGAGCCTGGAGTTGTATGTTCTTCTGAAGAATATGTACCAGGTCAACTTTGTCGAGAAAGCCATCGATCCGGAGGAATTTCCAGAAGAGTACAACCTCATGTACGAGAGCTGCTGCTTGAGCACGTGCACGGCTAATCCAGACTATGATATAAGCAAAATTGCTGCCAAAGGAATGCAGGCATTGGTACGCTACCTTTTGGAGGAGTCTGAGACTCTTTTGGCGGCAATAACCGTGCTTGTGGAGTCTCGTGATTTTTCGGAGTCGGCGTGGGAAGGAATAAAATTTGAAGCGGAGAGTTCTATCAAACAGTATCACAGGAATCTCGTTCTGACAGAGTGCCTTGAAACGTACTCTGAAAAGAAAATGGACTATTTCGATGGCTTGATTGAATCACAACTCGGTCTAATACGTTTATTCCTAGCACTGTTGCTCGTTCTGCTCGGTGTTAGTGCTCGACACGCAGTGTACATTTTCCATAAATCTGACGACGACACAAATTCGGCGCAGCTCATACTTTTGTTGCTTCCCAAGCATGTTTTTGACTTCGTTCCACCACTGACGATGCTGTTCAAAGATGAGCATTAAAAACTGACTACTTTATTTGCTTAATCAATAGAAGGTCTTCTTCTTCTTCTTCTTGTTTTACTTCTTCGCATGAGCAGGAGTAGACATTTGACATCAAAAAAAAAGGCAGTTAGAGCTCTTTCTCTTTTCACATAAACATCAAAATAGATTTCACACAATTGCTGCCTTCGATGTGTTCCCATCGACAGGTGCGCTGGCGGGGAACGCTTCTCTCTTGGTTTCTTCCGTACAGCCTCAATGGAAAGGAGAGCTGTGGTTTCTTCCCATTCACTCGCTTGAATCTGTTTCGACCTTGTGGAGCAGAATCGGTTGATTGCGATTCTGACTCCAAATTGATCGAGCGTTGTTCTCCACCCAAGTCAGAAACTCTGAATGCGAAACGACAGTTAATTAAAAATATCAGAGCTGTATCCGCAAAATATCAAAATACAAGTCTCATCATGATATCATATGAATCCTCCTCTTCCCAGCTCCCAGGCCCACCGCACACTCAGAGAGGATAAGAGAGATAGATGAACCTGGCTGACAGCCGTTCCAAAGTGGCCTGGTCCTACTTGATCGTCTAAGGACCGGATAGACGAATGCCAACGGCTCTAAAATGTTGGATGTTCTAGCAAGGCATAGAGGATTGGGGTAGGGGCGGGCAACGGATCGTAAAGGTTTGGGTTGTGAAAGTGGTGCGGCAGTGATACCTTCGGAAATTAAGAATTAAGAACGTGGAAGGAAGGAGGCCTATGGCTGTTTGCAGACTTCGTAGGCTGTACGTTCGACCCAACGCAAGAGTTTAAAAGAGAGCGGCCCTTTAAGATGGGTGAGCGATCGTTCATTAACTGTACAGAGAGTTGACCAGGGAAGGACGGAAGGTCCAGCCCCGTTCTTCGTAGCTCGCGAATCAACGTAATGGGGCTACTTGCAGAGTGTTCGTTGGGCGATGACGAGAAGAACATGTAGCGGCCGGCATCCGTTATGATTTTGTCTGCACGAGCCGGTGTGTCTGAGCCACAACTGGGACCAGGTCATCAGCGGCTTGGTTATGGGAGCCAAGCACATCATGTGTGGCGCTGGTATCCTCTACCAAGTCGCCAGGAGGCCATGAGTTTTGGCGAGAATACTAGACGTTGAGGTCGCTGCTGAGAAGACTGAGGTGAAATGCAACGTTCATGCTCACGTTGGAAGAGCAGTTGAGCCGCCGATTAGGAAAAAGTGTATCCGCGAAGCTTGTTTGAGTTGTGTGATTGTGATTCGAATTCGGCAGGCAGTGCCAAGTCTCGAGTTTGGGTTGAGAAGATTGCAGTTGCAAAACTCTCACAAGCTGTTTCAAGGCGGTGTTGCCCAGGCGCTGTTGAGTGCATAGACCTTCAGGCCCGTCCCGTTGTTGTTGTCGATCACGGCGCGAATCGATTGCCCTTTGAATTTGTTGTTTGGACGCGCGGTCAGGTGAGCTCTCTTACGCGGGACAACATGCAGAAGCTTCGCAGGACTTTGTCGATGGGCATGGCCGACTCGGAGTCGAAGGAGACTGAGTCGTATGATGAGCACTACACGTCGAACCCAAACATCCCGCTTCACCGCGCGCCACTTCATAGAGCCAAGTCCATGACAAACTGCTTTCAGGACGTGGCGCTCTTGGAGAGCGGCGGAGCTAGGGAGGTCATCCAGAGCAAAGATCTTGCGCCACCAAACCCAAGTTCCAAGAAGCTCAAGAGATTCCACGTGATGCGTGAAGACAAGAAGAAGTTTTGGGTATACAACGAGACCAACAGCGACTTTGTGTTGAGCGCTTACATGACAAGCACGTGCTTTTACATCAGTCAATACGAAAACTTTCCAAACACCTTTAACAAGAAGGACCCAAGCGGATACATTGCTGTGTTGCGTCTCGATCCGCGCACCAAAGTATTCAAGCTCTTCTCTCGCTTTTGTGAAGGATGCGACGATGTGCTTGGATACCACACCTGCGGCAAAGGCGAGCTCGTGAATGGAGATCGTCAATTGCTGATGGAACTTTCGCACATGACGAATCCGGTGAGCTGCGGCTACGACTCGGTGATTGATTGTAATGTAGTCAAAGTCAAGTTGCCGATGGTGTACGACGATCTCTCGAGGGACTGCTGGTGCGCGCGCTTTGGCCGCCGCTCAAGCAACAATGACAGTGGCTTGATCAGCATCCCCAGTTTCCCAAGCTTTGGAAGATCCAAGCCGATCTCTTCAAACCAAGAGGCGGAGCATGAGCGAGGTGACGAAGGCGAGGAGTGCGAGTCGCCTTCGCCTCGCTGTGAGCTGTCCAGCTCCGAGCGAAAGAAGAGGACCCTGAAATGTCGCGCCCAGTCTTCCCCCGCATTGGTTACTCGGAGCAGCGAAGCGGCACCGGAGCTTCTTGCAGGGGATAAAACGAAGGGCGAATGCTTGCTGGTCACTCGTAAACCTCGCTTCGATCGCAGCACCGGTAGTCTGAGAATGAAATTTCTGAACAACCGTGTGAAGATGGCTTCCAGTAAGAACCTCATCTTTTGCTTGGACAAGAACAGCGACCAGGCATTCCAGCAACAGCAAGATAGCTCTATTCCAATGGACGACCGTGTCGTTTGCCAGTTTGGGAAGGCTTCTGAAGATAAATTCAACATGGACTTTCGCTTCCCACTGAGCGCAATTCAAGCCTTTGGAATGTGCTTGACCTTGTTCAAGTGGCAGGCAGGAGACAAGTAACTGGCGGATAGTTCTGTTCAATTACCTCTTATTACCTACAATTAATTTTGTGTGTTTTTGTCTCAGCCTTCACGAGGGTGGTTTCCTTCTTTTCATGTCTCTTTTCTTACGCTCATTCTTGATTGAGCACTTGAGGCACAGTTGTGTGCGTCCTGAGAGGCAGGCTCTCCGCTCATGCTATGCACTCTGGTTTGCTGTAAACTTTGACGGAAGCAAAGCTGTGAGTTTCTTCAGCATGGAGCCGGCCAACACAAACACATGCAAAGAGTGTTGAGGCAAGTAAAAGTAAAAAGTTAAGTAGTCGAGTTGGGTTGGGCTCCTTCAGCAGGCTTTAGCAAAAAAGCAAAAAGGTGTTTACAGAATGGAGTTATCGCTTGGCGCAGTCTCCTTGCCATTCACCAATGCGAACCGCCCCTTTTCTCTCGGAAAGACCACCGTGTCGTCATCCCTACACACGAACACATGAGCGATGACAGTCAGTACATGCCAGATTAAAATGAATGATAGAAAGTGACACGTGCAATTGCTGAACTTACCAAGGCCAGCCACCAAACTGAGTGGTTTGATAATCTCGAAATGCCTGCATGATCTCCTGCTGTGTATTCATCACGAACGGTCCTCTCTGAGCAACAGGCTCATCGATTGGCTTACCCTGGAGCATGAGAAACTCCACAGGTCCGGCATTGGCCTCCAGCTTGACGGGCATTGAAGCATCGAGCTCCACCATGGTCGCGGGGTCTGCGCGTTGAACCTTTTGGCCCTCAACTGCAGCGGAGGTTCCTTCGATGAGGTAGATGTTGCGGTTGACGCCGCTGGTCTTTGCCGGATCGATTGTCAGACTGCCACCCTTGTCCATGGAGATGTGGAGCACAGTCACATCATTGGATTTGTCGGCCGCCCAGGAAGCGGTTGGGGCAGGGCAGGTGCTCTCAATTCCATTGAAGGTCCCAGTCCAGACAGTGACGCGTGTGGAATTGTCGTCGCTGTTCCACCTGGTAACTTCATCTTTCCAATGCATGACAAAGTCTGGCGCGACCATCTTATTCTTTGCCGGAAGGTTGAGCCAGCTGCTCGGAGTCAAGCGTAGTTACATTGCTTGTCAGGACTATCATCTTTGTGTGCCAATTATAACTTGCGTGTGAAGTTGCAGAGGGAGAGCGAGACAAGAACAACTTACATTTGAAACAGCTTTAGCGGGTTTGGCTTATCCTTGTGAATGAGAGGGAAGTTCTCACCATGAACGATGCCCTTTCCTGCTGTCATCCACTGCACATCGCCTTGGCCATACCTTCCCGCCTGCGAGTTCAAAGCCAATCCATACCAAATTACGGTGTTAGTACCCCGCAGTCACTTTGCTCCCACGCCGTCGATCTGGACACTTACATTCCCGACACTGTCGGTGTGATCAATCACGCCTTCTACCGTCGCCGTGATGGTCTCAAACCCTCGATGAGGGTGCGACGGGAACCCTGGGATCTCGATTCCGTGGTAAAATCTAAAGTCCGCGTTCGAGTCAAAGTGCATCCCGTTGCCCCTCTTGTTCGGAACGCCCATCTTCTCGTTCCCTGCCGGAAACATGTCCTTGTGGTACACACAAAACAGAAACGGATTGGGCGTCTCGTACGGGCCATGGCCCATGGCACGGATGCTCCTCACTGCGCCGCGCTTCATCTCCCAACACACTTGGCCTTCACAGGCGTCTTCTGCGTCCCCCACACTTGATCTTGCTAGCAACAGCACTGCCACCAGCGTCCCTTGCAAGCGCATACAATTCTCCCACGAGATATCGTTCCCACACCTTCTTCTTCTTCTTCTTCTTCTTCTTCACCACACTTGGTACTGAGTACTCCCAGTCACTACGCTGCTCCTTCGTTCGGGGACTGTCGCATACGTCGCAACTCAGTAATTACATCACAAGCGTAAAGCACGTAGTAGCGTACAGATAGCTAAAAAGGTAAAAGTAGTCTGCTATTTACTTTCGTGTGTGAGTTGTGTGAGTGTCATTTTTCATTTCGAACTTGTGAACCGACTTGACTGCTCTGATTGTGGGCTATGAAATCGTTGAACCGCAAGAGCTGGTGCGTATTGCGCTGAAATAATTTAGAAAGTTGGGTTTCATCTGCGAAACTTCCAGAACTTTCGGAAAAATTGAAAAGGAGCTCACTCTAAGTAGATACCTCCGTTTCGCTCGGAAACTGCAACGCTCGTTTCCGACATAGATCTTAAGCATGAATGTGGTAATGGTAGTTACAATAATGCCGCGGCGAAAATTGCCCTCGACCAAATGGTTACGAAAACACGGACTCGAGGCGTTCACTCGCCTAGCGAATTCAATTCTTCCGGGTTAGCTCAGTTGGTAGAGCGTTCGGCTCTTAACAAGGTTTAGGCCTTGGTAAAGAACACCGAATGGTCTGGGGTTCGAGCCCCCAATTCGGAACTTTTTTAAATTCTTTTTGCGAGGAAAAATTATACTGACCGTGAATACTACCAGAGTAGATACTACTAGCCTTTTTTTAATTTGCGCTTGTTAGTAAATTACATCAACACTCGAGTCTCCTTTCTACGTGTCAATAACCCTTTGTATAAGGGTATTTTAACACAAAGTGTGCGTGCAATCAACTTTCATTTTCCTTCTCTATCTGTCTCCACTCTCTCTACTCTCAGAGAGTCGGACTCAATTTTATATTGGGTTTGACACCTTGAGAGGCAACCAAATCGTAAACTCGGGCAAGTAGGTGTTCAATCGCCTGTCTGAATGGAATTCTTCCGGGTTAGCTCAGTTGGTAGAGCGTTCGGCTCTTAACGTAGCCTCGGCTTCGATAAAGAACACCGAATGGTCTGGGGTTCGAGCCCCCAATTCGGAATTGGTTAACTTTTGGCCAGAGCTCTGGCCAGATTTTGTCATTACTTTTTTGCACTTGATACAGTATTCCATTAGCTTTAGCTCTAGCTAATTTACAAAGAGACTGCCTATGACTTCCATCGATTTGGGTTCCCCAGGAGCAAATAGCTAGACACCCCTAATCGTTAGTGATAGGTAGAAGATATAGTAGGATGCTTGGCTTGTAAGGCATACTTTTTCTAAATCCACAGCTTCAGAGTATATGACCTGACACGCCCTGACACTGTGAGTTTATTTTCAGTTTGAGGTCGTGGCGAACAACCAAATCGTAAGCTCGGGCAAGTAGGTGTTCACTCACCTGTCTGAATGGAATTCTTCCGGGTTAGCTCAGTTGGTAGAGCGTTCGGCTCTTAACGAAGTCTCGACTTCGATAAAGAATACCGAATGGTCTGGGGTTCGAGCCCCCAATTCGGAATTGGTTAACTTTTTGCCGTCGAAACTGCCAACCTTTTAGAAAGTTGGTGACTTTCTTTTGCGAAAAGAGTTTTTCGTCTGGATAGTCTGGATCGTCAGTCAAGAACGAAAACAAAGCAAAGGCTCTTCCAGCAAAAGCACGTGCTTTCTAATAGTGAGGCAGGGCGTGACAGTGTACGAGCATGCATAAGCTTCTACTATCCTAGAGCTCAATTTCAACTAAACACAGCAAGAAAATCTTAGTAGGTTGTATCGCTGTTTTAATGAGTGCAGGACCAGTCGATAGGCTTCTGTGAAACTTTGAGCATCTCCGTAAGAGTGAGTCTGTGTGCCTGGTTTTCTTCTTGAATTTTGAATGACTGGTTTTGTTGAACGACTGCTTTTATTTTCGGTACGCGCCGGCAAGGGTTCAACCAAATCGTAAACTCGGGCAAGTAGGTGTTCAATCGCCTGTCTGAATGAAATTCTTCCGGGTTAGCTCAGTTGGTAGAGCGTTCGGCTCTTAACGTAGCCTCGGCTTCGATAAAGAATACCGAATGGTCTGGGGTTCGAGCCCCCAATTCGGAATTGGTTAACTTTTTGCCGTCGAAACTGCCAACCTTTTAGAAAGTTGGTGACTTTCTTTTGCGAAAAGAGTTTTTCGTCTGGATAGTCTGGATCGTCAGTCAAGAACGAAAACAAAGCAAAGGCTCTTCCAGCAAAAGCACGTGCTTTCTAATAGTGAGGCAGGGCGTGACAGTGTACGAGCATGCATAAGCTTCTACTATCCTAGAGCTCAATTTCAACTAAACACAGCAAGAAAATCTTAGTAGGTTGTATCGCTGTTTTAATGAGTGCAGGACCAGTCGATAGGCTTCTGTGAAACTTTGAGCATCTCCGTAAGAGTGAGTCTGTGTGCCTGGTTTTCTTCTTGAATTTTGAATGACTGGTTTTGTTGAACGACTGCTTTTATTTTCGGTACGCGCCGGCAAGGGTTCAACCAAATCGTAAACTCGGGCAAGTAGGTGTTCAATCGCCTGTCTGAATGAAATTCTTCCGGGTTAGCTCAGTTGGTAGAGCGTTCGGCTCTTAACGTAGCCTCGGCTTCGATAAAGAATACCGAATGGTCTGGGGTTCGAGCCCCCAATTCGGAATTGGTTGCTTTTTGCACGGATTGCATTTTGCGCGCGAGGTTGGACGACTGGTCTAAAATAAAGTTAGTTTCAATCTGCAGCAAACTTGTTTTTCGCATGTCCAGAATTTCCAGAATTCACATGTCAGAAAGAAATAACATTAATTCTACCCACGTGATCCTACCAGCCATGATTTTGGGTTCTCCACAGCGGTATTAACAGACGTTAATCCGTTCCTAGATAAGACGCTATGGGGACTGCTATTGGCCCGAGTTGTCGTTCACGATTGGTTCACGAAGAAAAGTATTTGCGTACGGGAACTTTGATTGATTTGAACATCTCGCGAATCTCGCGTACCTTTTGCAGAGGCGAGCGACACGCCAATGGCTTCAATTTGAACTCACTGGAGGATGCGGCAACCAAATCGTAAGCTCGGGCATGTAGGTGTTCACTCACCTGTCTGAATGGAATTCTTCCGGGTTAGCTCAGTTGGTAGAGCGTTCGGCTCTTAGCGAGGTTTAGGCCTCGGTAAAGAACACCGAATGGTCTGGGGTTCGAGCCCCCAATTCGGAACTTGTTTTTTGCTCTCTGAAACATTTTTTTTTCTGGCAAATCGCCACTGTTCATTGAACATTTCTTTGGGCGCCGTATTTTACTTCACACAGGGAATTCAGCGCAAAATTGAGCGCCTTGGAAGGGAAGCTTTGAATCTGATTTGGGTTGACCAGAAGGCGGTATCGGTGTCCTTCGAGACCCGTGGTTCCAAGGTATTGGTGAAAATAACGTTGCGCCTTCCACCACGTGTTCTGATGCATTGAGCTAAAAATTACAGTATTGCCGACCTGCATCAGTTTCCTTCACAGTCCTGTTGGTCATTGTGAAAATAAAACGGTTCCGTCTTCGAATGGATCTTCGTCTGCGGGTTCTCTTCTAAGATCCCTTCTCAGTGGTCCGGTTCCATCTTAATAGAAGTAGGACTCTTCTTCTCGTAAGTCTTTGCAAGTGTTAGCCTGATGATGGGCATCTTGCTCAAAGTCAGGTTTTTACTTTCAGCTCTCGAATATGTTGAAGAGCGCCATTAAGACACAAAGCGAGGTGTAATAGCATTGCTCGCAACAGTCTCGAGTGAAATTTCTTCTTCAATGCAGGATCTGGATTGTTTTTGCAGTGCTCCTTTCTGAGGCCGAAAAGTTTCTCATTCTAACGTTAATAGACCAAATGGTTCCTAGCTAATTTGCTTGGCAGTTCCAGAGACAGAGAACATGATCTCGTTGAGGCGTCCAAGCAAGAACCCTGCAATCTTCTGAATGTTGAAATATGCCCGTATGTTTTATTAAATTTACGTGCTCCGTTCGAAATCCTGAAAACATCAAGATACGCCGGTCGAGCTGCTTTCGTATTTCAAAAAAACTCTGAACCATGAAGATATGAAATGGTCGACCACAAATGCACAAGAAGATCTCGCAAGGTGTTTTATTTTCTCACCAAGTCACCGTCAAAGTCGCACGTGATAGTGTGCAGTCTCAGCGCACAATTCTTCTCTAATGTGGCGCGGGCAATCAACATTTCTCCTTCAACAACGCAAAGGTCATTTGAGCAAAGACATTATTTAAAGAAACGGCAAATATTCATTCAAAAAGTGCATTTTGATGATACTAGCGTGAAGTTGCGCTATCCTCAAAGGCATCAGCACAGGTGTTCCCTCCGACGCGAAGCCGGTCGCCCGTGCTTCTCCATCTTGGTGCCGATTCCATTCTAGACTATTTCGAACAAAGGCATGCCATTGTACCAGCCGCAACCCACGAGATATAGTGTGATGGTGCAAACCATTTCCGCGAAATCGGTGCCAAGGCCCTCCGTACTTCGAGCGAGCCAGAAAGGCGCTCGCTCCAACTCGCGTCCGATCGCTGGTTCTCCTTCAGCGCCAAGATTCTTCCTGCTCAGGCTCTTTGCGATTGAGAGCTAGAAGCAGGAGAAAAGTCAACAATCTACTGAACGCGCTGTATTGTATCCTTATCACTGGACACAACGGCGCTTGCCATACTTTACAGCACTTTGAAAACCTCTCTTGTGAAGGAGACAACCGGGTCCCGTGTATTTTTAGGTTCCTCCATGTCTTGTGGCAATAGACAGAGCTCATACAGTCGCAAGAACTTGATTCATTCTCGCCGCTTCTTTACCCTCCCACCATTTCAGCTACGCCCAGCAAGTACTTGCGCAGTTTGTGAAACAGCCTTTCTCGATTGAGCACCTGGTGAGTCCATTTGATTGTGTATCAGCCAGATGAGTGAGTTGCAAAAAGAGCGTAGAGTAGGTTGGCAGACATCTTACTATCGCCGCTTGCGCCTTTTTGACTTGTGTCTATACCTAATGCGCATGTTCTGCACGAAAGGGATTGCTCTTTCTTGAAAGATTAATCTCACTTCTGAACAGCAAAACGGGTTCCGCTGGTTAGTTGAACACTAGCCAAAGGGGTCTTTTGGACATAAACGCACAGGGAAGAAAGTTGGCAACCAAGTGGTTACGAAAACACGGACTCGAGGCGTTCACTCGCCTATCGAATTCAATTCTTCCGGGTTAGCTCAGTTGGTAGAGCGTTCGGCTCTTAACAAGGTTTAGGCCTTGATAAAGAATACCGAATGGTCTGGGGTTCGAGCCCCCAATTCGGAACTTTTTTTGCTGCCAATTGCCTTTAGCAATAGTATTTTTCTTTTTCTCCGTGGTGTACAACGATGTTACATGTTTGTTGGAGATGGTTCGTTTCTTTTTGAACTCCAAGCATCTCGAATGTGGCGCGCATGAGTAATACTAGTACTGAGTACCTTTTCTCGCTTTCCAAAAACTAGCATAAAACAAAATAACCCACGCTCCAGCCACTCCAGCAGCCATAATTTTGGGTTCTGCACGGCGGGATCGACTAATGTTAATCTCTTCTAGTAAAAGTTGCTAACGGGTCACGGTTGCCTGCGATTGTTTCACGAACCACAATCCCGTAAAGTTTTTTACTTTGATTTAGATTGCACTGTTTGATTGTATTCTTTTCTTGCAAGCCAATGGCTTCAATTTGAGCTCGCTCGAAGGGGTGGCAACCAAATCGTAAGCTCGGGCAAGTAGGCGTTCAATCGCCTGTCTGAATGGAATTCTTCCGGGTTAGCTCAGTTGGTAGAGCGTTCGGCTCTTAACAAGGTTTAGGCCTTGGTAAAGAACACCGAATGGTCTGGGGTTCGAGCCCCCAATTCGGAACTTGTTTTTTGCTTCAAAAACTTCCTTTGACCCATCATCAAATTTGAGACACTTTTTGCCAGACATGGTGTATTTTTGGTATGATTCGTTTTTGATTCTTATTCTTCCTAAAAGAGAACTTTGTTCAAGGTTTCATTCAATGAGGTGCGGCAGAGTGGTCGCAGAGGTGCGCAAAGTGGAGAGTTTTGAGTTTGGGTTTCGGCGGTGTCTTTTCAACGGTTAGGATGACTTCGAGCTCTGATTCTTTTTCGGACAATGACTCTGTCGAAGGCATTCGACGGAGCAAGCACGGGAGGGACGAAAAAGAGAGTCACGAACAACCTTGAGGACGTGGAGGAGCAGCTGAAGAAGCTACAGCAGACAAGCGGAAAAACGGTGCTAACAAGAGAAGAGTGTCTTGATCTTATGTTCGTTTATTTTGAGGTATGCCGAGACGCATTGGAGAAGCAGGCTAGAACCGGACGCAAGGTACCCCTCAAAGCACGAGATACCACTGCCAGGCTTCTGGCCAAGTCACACTGTGATAAAGGAGTGGAGTGATGCCATCGCGGAAAAGCGAACACTGCTTGGAGCTGTGGATTGAAGCACGAAAGCCATCTCAAGTTCCAAAAACTCTGGAGATGTACGCCAAGGTTCGGGACTTTGTCAGAGAGAAGCGTATAAATCACGAACGTGTGACGGCCACGCAAGTGATGGGATTCTTGATTGATAAGCAATTCTTGGAGATAGAAGTTGGCGAAGGCAACATCTTCCTTCCGAAACGGTACCACGCAGGAATTAGGGCGACAAGGCTTCCAGCGACGCAGGTATGGAAGGGTCAATGTCAAGCCAATAGTCATCGAGCAGCGCGACGCCTACGTTCGCACGCTCATGGAGAATCGGGCTCTGCCGAGGGAGGCTCAACGTCGTGAGGTGTACGTTGATGAATTCTACATTCATCAGCACTGCATGAGGCACGAGTATTTCGTGCACGATCCGAACGACGGCGCAGACAAAACCACAAAAGCACCTGCAAAGGGGCGCAGTTATTGCATCGTGGCAGCTATTCAAGGTCGTGATGCTGACGACTCTCCAAGCAGTCTGGTTCCAAACAGTGTGTGGACTTTCTGCCCACTATTTAAAAAGGACAATGCTGGCCATTGCCACAAGAACTTTAACGGCATCAACTTCACAGAATGGTGGACAAAGAAATCGCTTCCCAACCTCGCTCAGCCGTCAATCATCATCGTGGACACCCGTCAATCATCATCGTGGACAATGCCAGATATCATCTCGTCAAACCTCCAGACACTCCCAAACCGTCTACCTTGCAGAACGAGGGATACATGTGGATTCCAACGTGTCCGCTGTCGAGGCCATATGCATTATGCACAGGTGGATAAATGAGAATGTAAAGGCCCACGTAGTGCAAATCGCTGAGGCCGCTGGGCACGCCGTACTTTTCACGCCTAGGCACTACCCGGATCTCCAGCCTCTTGAGCTCATATCAAAAGCAACATAGGTCGGCAAAATTCCAAGACTACCACCCTTGTTCAGGTCAAGTCTCGCTTGGACGAAGAGTTTGAGAAACTTGGTTCGGAAGCGGGGAACCAAGTCGTTGACAAGGCTATTGCGCACGTGAACACGCTTTTGAACAAGATTGTGGAGGAGATCCGAGCAACCGACGAGCAAGACGCAAATGATGTCTCGCATCCGAGTGACTCTTGCGGGTTCTGAACTCTCTAAATCAAGCGGCCACTCTTCATCAAGTCCCTAGGACATATCTTCGCTTGACCGTCTAAAAGAATTTTCAATTTTCGACTCTCATATACTCCTGCCGGTACCCATATACAGTGAAAACCCATCCAGCGCTTCGCAGAGACCTCGAGATGGGAACCTGAAGACACGAGCATGATCGGCTTCTCCTCCCGCACCGCGCACTGTGTCTTGCATTAGTTGGCCCCTTCAGACATGGTCCGTGTTTCATGCCCCCCGCTGTAAACGATTTTTTCTTTTGTATTTGTTCATTTTGAACTCCATGCACAATGCAACTCTCCAACGTGGCGCGCAGGAGCGAAAATATCTCATGTTTGTGTACGTCATTGATGTATTTTCAACGCCGTAATTTCAGCGCAGTCTGACTCGCAAACAGGAAACACTCCATTCCAAATCAAAACAGCAACGCGAGCACCGTTTGCAAGCTAACGATTATTTGAATCAGGTCGAGTAGCGACTTGCGTTGCTCACTGCGAAAAGACTCTGTGAAGCGATTGTGCGTTGATAATTCATGGCTTTCGGCTCATCTCAGCCTTGCCAGCGTGAAAAAAGAAGATTTCCTTGAACGCCAAGAATCCCCAGTATATCGGCCTGCCTTGTCTTTCAGAACCGGCTTGCGACCTTCTGCAAGCCTTGCAGGACTCCCAAAGTCAGTATGCTCTTGGTTCTCATTGGCTTTGATTCTTTGCTTTCATCAGTGAAATAGCCAAAGGTCGATAGAAAGACGTAGGAGATGCAACAGCTGAAAGTTGAGCGAGGGAAGGATAGTGAAAAGTGAAAAGCAAAAATTAAGCAGAGCCCAGAGTGTTCAAGTCAGTGAACAGCATTTCACAATTTCAGAAATTCAGAATTCTCAGAAACTTCAATGACAGCGAGTGAACGAAACGAACAGTTCTCTCTCACGAACATAGAAGTCTTCTTCTAGGGTAGGTTTTCCAGGGAACGTGTTCTCTGCTCTCTTGTGACTCTCGCTCATCTTTACTCTAATCGCATAATACTATACTCTCTAACGCCTCCTACCAGCTAAACGAGTGGCACTCTCACTCCTATCGGTAGCATAACTAACTCCTAACCACTAACATTTTCCATGGCCTCTCCATAGTTTCAACTCTATAAGACCACTAAGCTCAACCCATAGTCCCATCCTTGATCGGCACCTAGCACTCCTCTCTGATGATTGTGAGGCAGCGAGACATCGCGCCTAGCCCTCTCTACCCCATCCCATAGCACCACTTACCCTCTTCTAACCTCATCTACCGCCACACAGCCTACCCTCTCCTATCACCCCTTACCCTCTCCTACACCCCCTTAACATCTACTAGTCCACTAGGAACTCTTATCACACGGACTAGTCTCGTCCCGCAAGCTAGCCCTCAGCGCTAAGGCGGCGACTACCCGTGCTGATAACGAGAAGAGTAGGCGGCGGGGGGTCGTAGCGCCCAATTAGCGCGTGGCGTAGGACGGAGCCATTGGCCAGACATTCGCATTGGCCTTGGCATTGATCGCATTGACATAGACATCGATAGACATAGACATTGGCATTGACATTGGCATTGCCATTGACATTGACATTGAGATTGACATTGACTTTGGCTGAGTGAGTGATAGAGAGACAGAGAGACAGAGACTGAGAGTCCATCGCGTACAGACAGACAGTCAGACAGACAGAGAGACAGAGAGACAGAAGGGTGCGCGCGCACAGGGAGATAAGGAGAGAATCCAAAGGTCCAAGATGGTGAACATGAACAAGAAGAGGAAGTTCGTGGCGGACGGAGTGTTCTTCGCCGAGCTGAATGAGCTGCTGACTCGCGAGCTTGCTGAGGCCGGGTACAGCGGAGTTGAGGTTCGCGTGACCCCAATGCGCACTGAGATCATCATCCGCGCCACCCGCACTCTTCAGGTGCTCGGTGAGAAGGGCCAGCGCATCCGCGAGCTTACTGCGGTTGTGCAGAAGAGGTTCAACTTTGCTGACGGAACTGTGGAGCTTTACGCTGAGAAGATCCAGCAGCGTGGACTCTGCGCGCAGACCCAGGCTGAGAGCTTGAAGTACAAATTGTTGGAGGGACTCGCTGTCCGCCGCGCGTGCTACAGCGTGTTGCACTACGTGATGGAGAACAACGCCAAGGGATGCGAGGTGATCGTGTCCGGTAAGCTTCGTGCTCAGCGTGCGAAGAGCATGAAGTTCAGCGACGGGTACATGATCAAGAGTGGTCAGCCAGCGCAGGAGTACGTCGACAAGGCCACACGGCATGTGCTCATGAGGCAGGGTGTTTTGGGTGTTAAAGTTAAGATTATGCTTCCACACGATCCTACCGGAAAGATGGGTCCAAAGCAGCCACTCGCAGACCACGTTGAGGTGTTGGAGCCAAAAGAATACCACGTCCCTGTCGCAATCCCAGCTCAGGCTGCCATGTAGACGAGTCTGAAACATCGCCCCGTTCTCTCTATGACGCTGAGGGGCTGCGAGGTTGACTTTCACCCGTGCGTACGGGCTAGGTGGGGGCACGGCTGGTTTTCCCAGGCTATTAGTTCTGCTTGCCGGGCATCTTGCCGCTGTGCTGTCTTATATTCCTGACGCAGTGTAATGGAAGAAGCGAGCGGCTTTTCAGCATTATCTTTTTTCTTTCTCCTTTCCTTTTTGTTTCCCTTTCATCACTTGTTGTCCTCACTTGTTGCGCCGTATTTTGCCTGGATTGTGGGAAGTTTGGTGCTAGTCAGCGTGCTTTAGTCATTCAAGCTGATAGAGACAAGAACGCGTGGGAGAAGACCTGTTCCAACTCCAATTGGCAGTAAAGGAGACAAACGCTGTGCTCCTTTCCAGATGCCATTAAAGATTGACAAGTCCTTGGTCGTTGTTGCCCAATCGAGTAGAGCTTGAGTGCAATCTGCTTCCTTAGCTGACCTCGTTGTGCGAGCGCGAACGAGAGGACTGGGAAGGCCCTCATGCCATGTAAGTGACACCGTCCTATAAGCCCGTGCAAGCGAGTAGCTTCGCCAGTTCAGAAGGAAATCCGTCGGATAAAGCAGGTTCACTCTGCACACTACCTCACTATTGTGCGAGAGCAAGTGTAAATCCGTTTCTACCCATCCTGGCGAGGAAAGAATGTCGTCTGCCTGGCAAGCGAGACCTTTGGACCAATCCGTCTGCACAAAAGTGCCGAATCAGGGCCGACGAGGTTCTTGCTAACTGACACTCGTTTGAGCTCATCATCTCGCAGCATACTGGCATCCTCGAATTAGGTTACTGGCATCCTCGAATTCGCGCGGAGAAAAGGATGTAGGAGACATTGTGCTTTGCGCTCCAATCCGAGGAAACCGAATTCTCCTAAATCCCGGGACGAGCAAGTCCTCCTCCGAGTTTTGCAGAATCAGCATTCACACTCTCACTCTCATTGCCAATCCAAGGAAGCGAAATTTAAAATGTTGACTTTTTGCAGAAAGGAGAAGAATGCCCACGACCAGAAGGGAGGAGAACACGAAGGGCTCAAGAAAGAGGAATCATGGAGATGGCAAAAATTGTGTCGTTGTTGGTTGGTTAAAATTGTGTGGATCTAATCTGAACTTGCAAGTTCATCTTTGTCCACGGCGGAGGTGTGTATCAAAATTGGTTGGCTCAAAGGTGCTCGACGCTGGCAAGGAGCGTAACCCAGCTCGCTTTAGTGCGCGCGAGGACCCGAGTAGGTACAAAGAGGATGGGACTCTGAACGGACGAGAATAATGGAAGGGGCTATGGTATTCAGAACAGCGCCGCAACGTTGAACCAGTCCTGGGCGGAATAATTTGGGTGCACAAACATGTTCGCCTGCTCGCCCTTGTAGTGGTTGCTGGACTCGTCGCAATAGTCGCTGTTCTTCGAGGTCTCGTAGCAGATTTCAAACACGTCCAAGTCTGCTTCCGATGCAGGGCTGTGGATGGACGGAACCTCGTCCTCGTAGAGCTCCAGTGAGGCGGACGACGGGGAAGAAGTCGACGCGGAAGGGTAAGGCGAGGAGTTGTTAGCGGCAGTCGCCATGACTGGCTCGTCGACACCTCTTGGGGCCTCGATGAGGTGCTCTGGCACTGCAGGAATGAAAGGGAGCGGCTCGTACTTTTTCTTCTGCGGCCGTGCCATGGAAGCGTATAGCTTGCGGTTGTACACGCGGCGCAACCTCTTCTGCCTGAAACGCTGCAAAATCTCCTGGCGCGTGCGGACTGGTCTGGTGTACACCTCTGAGTGCGCGGCCATTTCCTGGCGCGCGTATCGCTGGATGCGTTGTTGCAGGTCCATCTCTCCACGTGGGCTTTGTTGTTTGCAAGGTACGCGAGTCTGCGCTGTGTACAATAGATGCTTTGGCGGACTTGGTGATCGCCGCGCGTCTGAGACAGGCACTTGGGTGACTGCCTACGACTGTCTCTCTATTGTATGCACGTGTGTGTGTATGTTTGTTTGTTTGCTTGTTTGTTTGCTTGACTGATTGTTGACTGTGACTTGCTGTCGATTGGGTGACTGCTGGCTCTCAGACTGAGTTCGGGGTTTGGAGCAATCTTTGGTCGCGTTCGGCTCAGCTTTAACGCAGCTTCTCAGACACTCTTTCTTCTCTTGCTGCTGGTGCTGGTGCTGCTGGTGGTAGCAGCAACAATATGCTTTTGTGTGACTGTTCTCTTCTCTCTTCTCTCTTTCTCTCTTGTCTTGGTGCTTTATGGGGACTGCAGCTTCGAGGGAACTTCAAATTGTGCCATCCTTTTCGTCTTTCTGGCAACACGCTCTACAGGGAGAGCACGAATGCAAACGCCTGCCTTCTTTCATGCATTCCTTTCACTCATCTTTCATTTACCTTCCTTCCTTTCTTTCATTCTATTTTCAATTCATTCATTCATTCACTCACTCATCCATGCATTCGTTCTTGTCTCGTTCGACCCCCTTCCTTCTCCTACATTTCTCCTTCCTCCTCCCCGCCCCGTGCCGGCTGCTTGCTTGGGCCCCTACCTTCTCCCGGCGTTGGGCCACTCACGTCTTGTTCATCCCCTCTGAGTCTCTTCTCTCTCTCTCTCTCTCTCTCTTTTGCTCTTTCTCTTCTCGTCTCCCAGCGCCGCTTTATTTGCGTCGGCAGAGTGGAGATCTCCCTCACACTGCTTGCAACGACCTGCAAGGGAAGTGGAGATAGAGGAGACAAGGAGGTGATAGAGGGAGACAAAAGAGGTGAGAGAGAGTGTGTCAGAGAGAGAGAGAGAAGAGAGGGCAAGTTGTGAGGGCAGGCGGTACAGGGGGAAGGAGCTGGCTGAGAGGAGGCTGAGAGCATGTGAGGAAAAGGACTGTGTGATCGACAATGCTACAAACCAGCTATATAAGCCTTAGGCACAGTTGTGAGGAGGGTACCTTGAGAGGGGCAAAGCGCAGAGAGAGAGAGAGAAAGAGAGAGAGAGGGTGAGAGAGAGGCGGTGAGAGAGAGGCGGCGAGAGGGAGAGAGAGAGAGAGAGTGGGGATGAGAGGGAAAGAGGCACTGAGAGAGAAAATTGACTCCACTTCGTGAGGAGAGCTTGGGCGGCACTCAGATGGCCCTTCAGAGGGAAAGAGTATGCGGGACCAAACTCATGTGAGGAGCAGTGTACCTTGAGCAGCACTTCACTTCACAGAGCTGTTGCGGAAGGAGGAAGGAGGGAGGGAAGGAGAGGCCAGATTGCCCAACGAACCATCCATAGCTCTAGAGTTTGCACTGTGATTGCCCAATGGGTGAGGGGTGGGCAAACCAACCCTCCAAACAAGAAACGATGCAGAGGGACAAGCAGTGCAGAAGCAACACTGAGGCGGCAAAAGTATTCCATGTATGTGCATGTACAGAGGGAAAGCCGTGATCCTCACAAGCATTCTTCTCCCAACTTGAACATCTTTTCACCACAACGAATATCTCCTCACTGATAGCGACTCTCATAGCCCGCCTCACGCTCCCACTCTGCCAAGTTCTTTCTTTCCTTGAGGTGCTCTCTTGACGTGATTGCAGTGGTTTTTAGTTCGTTAATTAGTCCCTCTCTACCCGAGCAGTTCAGCTGTGTTAGTCAGGGTAAACAATAATACACAAAGGCGGCACTCGTGTTAGCCGCAGTAGTGTTTGCTAACAAAATTCGTTGAATGGAATCACATTGTCCAATTCAGTACCGCAGTAGCTTGCACTCAACTGCCTCTACTATCTACTAGCTTAATATCAACTGCCTTTTTGATCGTTCAGAACGTCTCCTAACGAATCACACTGTGTAGCCTGAAGTTTCCACTAGCTAATCCTTAATTGGCACTGTGCGCCTAAGCAGATGCAGCTCGCCTTTTCCTTCTTTCCTTTCTGTCTTTCTTTCTTTCTTTCTTTCTTTCTTTCCTTCTTCCTTCCATCCTTCTATCCTTTTTCCATGTTAGTGAGTTACGCAGCTCAAGGTCAGCTACCAGGGAGGTAGGCTTCCATTGGAGGATGCCACGTCTAAGGGGCGGACCTTTGCGAGGTGTTTGGATCACACCGGAACGAGACTTGAAACGGAAGCACACGGCCAACTTGTGAGGGCGCAAGCCAAAACGACAAACGCTGGACAGGCTGGACTTTTTGAGTGGAGATTGTTTCATGTGAGGGCGGCGAGGAGTGGTCGAGGGATTGATTTCTGGAAATTTCTCCAGTGCCGGCTGAGAAGGGACGACTGCGGGAGCCATTTTCACCCCTCCGAGACGAAGCACACTATTGGCAAAGGAGCTGAGAGGAAGATATAACTTATATATAAATAAAAAAGAAAGTGGCCAGCTGTTGATAAAGAACTGGAACCGGATCATCGCATGATGACCACTACGTATATGATGCTACTGCATACCCTCACTTAGGTGTTGAGGGACGAGTGCCTAACAAATGTTGGGAGGAATGAACTGTGTCCTCACAAGGAGAGCGGGGAGTACTAGTGTAATTGCACTAATATGATCCTAGAATGCATTGACAAGAATCGTCCTAGGACATCGTAATGATGTAAGAGTATTGTCACTATCGTCATATGCCTCGACGTAGTAGCTTCCTTAAAGACCACGTGCAATAGATCCCACCGAGTAATTCTTATAAGCTCACTAGCGTCTCCCTCAAGAGAGGCTTCATGCCACTGTGTTAGAACTTGCAGTAATAAAGTTTAATTTCATGCTAACCATGGCCAAGTCATCTCTTCAGACTTCTCCCCCGAATGTACTGCTATAAATAGCGGCAAGAGGTGGGACTCTTTTACTAGCACACAGTGTGAAGAGTCTAGAGATCCACTTTTTCCTAAGCATATACGTAAGCCTGGCTCCTCATGGTTTTTACATATTTAGCCATAAGTCAGAGGGAGCCTGGGGCAGCCTCCTTCCACTATAGATATGATACTCGGTACTCAAATTAGTACCATACCACTCCTTCTTTGCTACGTTCGGTAGTGGGGACGATCGTGCAAGTTCCCGTATTTGTCCCTTGTCGTTCTTTTAGTTAAACTTTCACTCGTCTTTCACTCTGACGACATCAAAAGATCTAGGGCTAAGAGGCACAGAGGGCGACCTTAGTGTGTCATACCATTTCAGCACCGATGGACGAATGAATGATCTTTCGAAACCAAACGACCAAGTCTACGAGGTAAGAGTGTGGCAAAGTAAGCACTCCTCTGCGCCACTGTGTGCCAGTGCTTTCTTTCACTTCTGCCGCCCATTGAACAGACGCTGCCGATTGTGAGAACTACATTGGACGCGAGTATTGCACAAGAAATGGGAATTGACTTGAATGTAATTCAGTTCTACTGTTCTGATTCCAGTTCTAGTTCTGATTGTGCGATCTGTTCGATGACCTTACCAATTTGAGTCCTGATCAAAGATTCATTTCATTTCTCATCTACACTTTTGATTGTTTCTTGTGAGTGAGAGCGTTGAGCGGTTGACTGCGAAGAAGAGTCGTCTTCTCTTCCCGGCCGGCTTGTTTGGGCCTGCATTCGCCAGCCAACTTCTGAAGAGAGACAACTGCTCGAAAGCGAAGACAGACAGGGATTTGGCTCTGCATCCATAACGGCGTATGTCCCATCGCTTCAGAAGCGTCAGGAGTTATAGTACTCAGTACCTGTGCGACGTTTTGTCGTTCGATGCAAGCAGTTGCCTGTTCCAGTTGGCTGCTGTGCTGTAGCTGGCTAGTCGGTTGGGGTGGCTGGGTGGCTGGCTGGTTGGGGTGTTCCGCTGCCGCCCCATCTCCAAGATACGTAGGATCAGATCCTTGCCTTCTCGTTGCTCATGGCTTGGCGGCTGCTAGCGCAGAGACCAGTGCATGAAACAACAGAGTCTAGACTAGCTACAATAACTTTTCGCTCTTCCTCTTCCTCTTTCTCTTCTTCTTCTTCTTCTTCTTCTTCTTCTTCTTCTTCTGCAGCAGCAGCAGCTGGTGAAAGAAAGAAGCCCGACTGGGCCTCACGTGAACACGGTGGACCTATGACCTCTTCCACATTGCAACTTTCGAGGATCAGGAGTCAAAAAATAATGGGGTGGAAAAGCTTTCTCACAGCGCTTTGATAGATTTGCAGGGAATAGTGTGAGCAGTGGCTGCAATTCAGACTCGCCGAATGCTGCGTGGGCTCCTGCTGAATGAAGGGAAGGTAGGGATGTTTGGAGAAAAGGGGTTAAAGGAGAGGGCGGGAGAGTGGAAAGCTGGGAGCAATGAGGAGAAAAGAGTTCTTTCTTTTCTTTTCTTTCTGGCTGCCTATCGTAATATTTAAATTGATTGATGTCAAGAGCGCGGAAGAGGAGGGCAGGTTAGCGCAGCTCTCGCTAGAGGACAGCTGCTCACACTCTTCCCGAGGGCTAGTCATGGCACAACGTGCGTGGATAATTGCTAGGTTGATGGACCCCGCGGCTTGCAGTTTTCGGGTGGGGTGTCTTGTCTCCATTAGACTGTGTTTCTTCTGAGTAGTGGTAAGGCTCCACCCCAACGTTCCATCTAGAGTCCCCGTGGCTCCGTTTTGTTTCCACCTTTCGTTTCCGAGTGCGCTGCAGCACAAGAAGGAAATTTCAGAGAAAGCGTTTGACTCGCAATGGGACAGAAGGGTATAGAAACGAAAGCAATCGCTTGCATATACCGTTGCGTTATGGCGAGTTCTCTACACCCCAGTTGTCCCACTTGACGTCTTGTTGCAGTTTACGGCAGCCTTGCAGGAAACGAACTTTCTTTTTTTGTTGCGTTGTTTTTTCACAATGATTGCAACCGACGGTTAATTCAAAGGTCTGAACTCAGTTTTGTGATGGAAAGAGTTGGTCAAACTCTGGAAAACTTCAAGGTGCGGATCCGCCGAAGTGGAATCCCTATTTTGTTTTGTTTTGATTCGTTGAGTGTAGAAGTGCGAACGAATCGATGTTGGTCTTCCACCCCTACAAAAGCCCAATCAGTCATATGAATTGTTAAGAGGTCTTCGGAGGGTTTAGCTGGCTGGAGTCCTTTTCTTCTTTTTCCTCCATGAGTAGAAGAAGCACTTGTTGATCTGGAAATGCTGGCTAGTAAGACAGCCTTCTCAAACAAGTCGCAGTTGAGTACACCAATCTCCAATGTCTTTTTTTCGACTGATGATTTCTTCCAATTTACGGTTAAGAATTTACAATGGTACAGTTATAAAACAAGATCAAGAGAGAGAGAGGGAGAGAGAAAGGAAAAGGTACAAGAGTTATGACGACATTGAAGAAAGCTATGAGCTCTGCTATTAGAATTCAACGTGGGTACCACAGCACCTCCTGCATAAGGGGTCACCGGGGCTGACAAAATACTCTAGCTAGTGATGTGGTAGTTCAATGTGAAGAGGGGGGCGAATAGATGGAGGGAACAAGAAACTAAGTTGGTGAGGGGTTGATGAGCTTACAGCAATGCGCAACTTGCGTTGAACGTCCGGGAGCTAACGTAACTAAGGGCTGGAAGAGTTTTTATTCGTTTGGAACGATGGAGTTGGAGTTGCTGTTGGTGGGCACGCCATAGAGACATCATGATCGATGAAAAGAAACAAAGTAAGAAACACAACGCGCCAGGGAAGCGCTGCTAGAGTCTAGTAAATCTCTCCTAGTAGCTATCTAGAGAGTAGGTTGGTCACCCTGCGGGGAGGGAGGAGGGAAGAGGGACGCCTTTGCGCCTGTCAATTTTAGTAGGTCTCAGATTTTAGCAGACCGCTGTGTTGTCTGTCTCTTCTCTTGAAACTTTCACTTCGCTGATACTTCATGGCGGTGGCTCATGTGCAACCTTTCCACTGCTTTACCCGCAATATACTTCTGACGCGTGGGGGGGACGCGACACTGTATTGTTTAGCTGTCAGCTCTGCTTAAAATTAAACACCTTCCAAAACTCCTTGCAAACCTTTGCTGGTGACCCGCCGCGAGAGTGGCTTAGCGTGCTTCTTCTTCTTCTTCTTTATTGCGAGAAAAATGGCAACAGTTCTCAGGTTCAGGTTCAGTTTCCGGGCTGGCCCAGGACCACAGGCGCAAGAGCATTCGAGTGAAGGAGTCTTGACTTAATGCGGTGTGCATTGCCATATGAAGATGGAGACAAACGCACACGGATCATACGCGCGAATAGCCCGGCCGTTTCGACGCTCCTTCGCGGCGCTTGCTCTCGGCCGAAGAGTGAGATGCCAAGGAAATATCACAACCGGAAAGTAATTGACTTTTAAAAGAAGAGGGATGGAAGGAAGAGACCAACGAATGTGTATGGAAAGATGAGCCGGGAAGCGGGACCTCAAGAGCGAGAAGCAGGCGACAAACGGCGACGAGCGATGAGCAGCGTTGAGAATGCGCTTCTGATTGTCGGATCCAGAACTCAGAACTCAGAATTGTTTGTATGACGTTCATGTTCGCACGCAGGGACAGACAGTCAGACAGACGGTGGGTGGAAGACAGTTTGTCTTTATGGAGCGCAATTTCCCACTCCCGATTCCAATTTCGACTTTCCTTCCTCGCGCCCTTTTCTCTGTGTCGTTTCCGTTTCCCGCTCCCTCTTGATCGAGAAGCGCTCCTCTTCCAACTTCGAGAGCAGAATCAACAGTTGGATGAATAACGGGGACGGGGAAGAGGAAGGAGTAGAGGTGAAGGAAGGAGGAAAGAAGAAAGATTACCGATCTTCGATCTTTTACTACAGTTTCAACTGTAGTCTTAATTGGAAGTTTATGAGGAGCCGTGCTATCAGATAACGTCATAGTTCTATGATCATAGGAAATTGTCCACGCACACTGTAGTCTTGAACTTTTTTGGACAAATTTGCAATTCCTGGCAGATGTCCCATGAACGAGATGTTGTATACAAGTACTGTGCGACATTACTCTTAGATTCTTTCCTAATGGGTCAGCGGTCACTTTCTTGACACTAACGAAAATGTGTTACAAGACCTAGTCCGTGTTTAGAGGGGCCGACATTACAGTTGCTCAGGAGAATCACCCCGGGTCGTGTTTGATCGCTTCAGTTTCCCTTAAAAACTTGAACCCAATAGACTTGCCGGACCCATTCCTTCCATTCCTGCTCAGAGGTGTCCCCAACGTGAGAGACCAGAGAGACCAAGTTTGGATTCAGAGAGGAGGTCGCACAAAGAATTCAAAAATTAAAAACTAAAATTAGAAATGAAAAAAGTAAAACTAAAAATTGAAAAACTAAAACTAAATATTAAAAAAACTAAAATTAAGAATTAAAAAAAGAAAATTGAAAATTGAAAACTTGAAAATTCGGGGGCGGTACATCTGAGCACATTTTGACAGTTCATGTTCACATTCGTTCATATTCGTTCAAACGTCAGAACTCAGAAGTCAGATGAGGAAAAAGCGAAAGACCCTCTCGATCTCGATTGCGCCTCTTCGATGCGCATTGTTGCTCCACATCGTCTCTTTTTTTGATCCACGCGGCTCAAACAACTCATACGGGCAGCCAACAACACCTTTGTGGCGGGTGCCACAGGTGCGACGGAATGCTCATGCTCCTGGTTGGAACGACCCTCGGCCGTCTGATTTTAGAGAGAGAGAGAGAGAGAGAGAGCTTTGGATCGTTGATCCCGTGTGTCGCGATTTATATATGACGCACACCACGTACGGCCCGAGCACAGCGTTTTTTTTCCCCAACCAAGCCGTTTGTTGCCCGAGTGTGGCGGGGCTCCTGAAAGCCACAGTACGTGTGCGTTGCGAGATTGCGACACAAGGAATGACCTGCTCGTCGGCGCTGGTCGTGTTGACGTCGCAACGCATCCGGCGCCCCACACTACAAGCACCTCACTAAGGGAGTCCCAAGTTGAGGTATTTATATTTATTTACCTTTGTGTGGAGGAGACCTTCGTATCTTGAGAATGCGTCGAAATTAATATCAGCTGTGTAACGAGTACTACCGCTCGACTTCCTCCTCCCGTCCCTCCGATGTCCGAGAGGGCCGGCTACACGGTAGAGCATAATGAGGCCCTAATAATTGCTTGAGTGTGTAGAGGTACTGTAAGACTTCTAGTGAATGACATTCACTCGTACAAACTTCCGTTTCAAGACATTCAAGACTGACTTTGGCACGGTCTCATTCCTTTCCAAAGTTTCGGCTTGCAATGTGGACGGAAGTGTAATGCCCAGCTTCTGAGTTTCGCAAGTTGTAAATTCGAAAAAGCTGAATTCTGAAAAAGTTGGTTTGTTTTGGAGACAATGAATGGGCCACAGGCGGGCGTGTTTATTTGATAGTGGGTTCGAGCTGCTGAGTGTGGGCGAAACCTTTCCTTCCCTCTCGTGCAATTGGCTCGCCGTTTTCGATTGAAACGATGAGTTGATTGATCGGGGAGTTTGGGCAAATCGTGCCGTGTGACTCTTACAAGACCAGATGTTGACTGCCTGGCGAAAATGACCCGGGAAAATTGGCGTGGGTTCCATAGGTTTGGAGGTCTCTTGGGTTCCTGCTCGAATGCTCGAGGCGAGTGATTCTCACGGCTGAGCTTTCAGGGCTGCGGTGCGAGAGCAGCAGCGAAGCCTTATCTAAGCGGATCGATTGTGCTCTAGGTCGAAGGTTCTGCCGAGTCCATGAAGAAACGGGCTTGGTGAGCAAGGAATTTGCTCCACTGCGAGAACCGGGAGAGCTGGAACCCGAATCTTTCCATCGCCACAAGTCCGTTCCGGTCTTCCATTTTCTTTCGTCGATGTGTAAGCACGAACAATGAGGTCCAGAGGTTTCGAGCACGCAATTCGTGTCTTCATTTCTCGACGACATAGACTTGCCAAAACCTAGCCAACTTCGAGAACAGAACCAAAACATCCACCTCCACGGCGACTGGAACCCAATCTCGAAGCTGCGGCGCCAAGTCTTGTACTTGTAGGACTTTCAAAGTCAAAGTCCTCTCCACTCTACCCATCATCTATATTTCGCTTCCCAGTTTTCAATGCAAGGGCCGAGAAACGAAGGAATGGTTGCTGAACCTCCAGAAACGCGGTAAAACAGTACGAATGAAGCGAGATTTGAAATCTCGATGCGTCCCTCGTCGCCATATCAGTCACTCAATGGACCAATAAACCAATCAATCAATCGATCAATGAAAAATCAAATGCCCATCTTTTTATTTGCAAATAAACCTTCGGAGCATTCAGATTTCAGCTCATTGCACAACGCCTCTTGTTTCTACCGCCTCGCCGCCCAAAGCCGCTTCTAGTGGGGGGTTATGGAGCTTGTAGGATGGCAGTAACAGCTGGAAGAAGGGAAAAAGGCGTTACTCGTGGTGTAGAAGTGCTTAGTCGCCAGTAGCGCTCTTGATTTGCGCCTCGATTGTTAGAGGAGGGCGAATTTTTGAACCTGCTGTGACGGAGATTTAAGAAAGAAGAGAACCTGTTGGGGAGGCGGCCGTCGCCTATTCGCCTCTCATTACGGTTTACTGACAATCTAAATTTTCAGAATTCAGAACTTCACTCTCTAGGAGCTAATTAGCATGAACCAAAATTAATTTATTATTTTTTAAGAAATAGCTTCCTAGCGACTGCGGTAGAGTTATCCGTGACAATTTCTTGTGGCTGTTGCAAAGGGGATTTGTTTTGACAGGTCGTTTTCAATCTTCACTTTATGCAGTGCCAATCGGAGATGAGAGGGAGGACGTAGAACGCGGAGAACTCTCGCGCGAGAAAAATTGACTCTGTATCCGAGAAACGCCTGCACCTTTTCCTCCACACAGTCGTCGAGAGACTATCATTGCCTACGTTGCTATATCCAAAACTAAACGGGTTTAGATCTTCAAACGAACAGGAGAAAGAAGGAACGGCTGAAGTGATTTGTTCCTTCCCGTATGAGTCTGAGTTCAGGCGCTACCAGTGAGGAATAGCAACTGTGTACCATACCTGATCTACTAAGCACGAGGTACAAATACCTACGTCAGAAAAGTATGCGGGAACGACTCCCGAGAGAGGCGGTACTTCAGTTCTCTTCCATTCGTTTCGGTGTCATTAGTTCTTTATTTAGTGTGCCGCTAACCTCGCACAAGGATTACTTTGTGGTTTGTTGAATTTTGAATTTTTGCGAGATCAGAACTCAGTAGTATGGTATTAGTGCTTCAAGTAGACGTCCGGATTCCTCGTTTCCTCCTTTTCTTGCATTAGCATGAGCCTAATTACTCTCTATTTCGCAAAAGGAGGGAAACGACTCAATTGCTTTCCACAGAGTCTTGAGCACGATGCTTGCTCTCCTCTCAGTTTCTTCTTTCAATCATTCATCGGCACACGAAGAATTTTCACATTGAAGAAGTGAGAAAAAAGAGAGAGAACTGGACCCGGCCCCCTCACAGGAGAATGTAATGATTTGCCAGAACTTGTCGAGACTTGAGAGAAGAGAACGAAAAGTTGATCAACAGAAGATTCTGTCCAGAGACAACTTGACGCGCAAAAGTTCTATTTTTCTTGCTGCCACGAAGAAGGAACTCGACGAATGAGTGAACGTGTACGCAAAGAAATGCAGAGAAGCAATGAGTGGGAAGAGAGTTTCAGCAGCACGAGCTTCGCCCCTGTCACTCCACCCTTCTTCTTCGGCAAGGACAAAGTGTCTTTCAATTGGCTGATGTCTTTTTTTCCCTCTTTTTCTGTGCTTCTTCTCTCTCCTGAACTGATTTTAAGGAGGAAGACTCGGATTTTGCTTCTGCTGTTTCCGAGAAATCTTCGCTGTCCCTCCCTTCCATTGACCTTTCCCCCCTCCTCTCGATCTCATCGATTTCTGAAATAATTCTGAAAGTCTAAAGTTCTAAAAATTCTCAAGCTATGAAATCTGTGAATTCACTGTCAATTCATCATTCTGCTATGTAACACTGGGTAAGGCAATGATCGCCGGTAACAGTCAGCTGTCTTTCACAGTCGAGTTTAAACGTGGGCGCTCTTCCAGTCACGCTGTGAGTGCGGTCCGAGTGCAGCACTCCACTGTGTATACTACCGTAAGGGTAATAGTGGGGCTCTTGGGGAGATTGGTGACGCCGATTTTGGACCTGGTGTTGGCTGGAGAATGAGGAGAAAGAAGAAGTTCGGCATGCTAAGCCACTAATAGTGCTAGTGCCGAAGGACAATTACTGCCTGCTAACAACTCGTACATAGAGCAGTACGGGTAGTACAGGTAGTAAAGTTGTTGACTGAGAGGAAGGTTCATTTCTTTTTTTTTGGGCCAAAATTTTTACCCAGTCAAACATGTGCAGTCTAACCTTATTTTCTTTGATTGAATTTCAAATTGAATCGAAATTGAATTGAGAAAATCTTGCTTCAAAATTGAGTGAAAAACTTTGAAAGCTTGCAAACGCCACGCCCAGAATTAATTTTCAAACTTTTTTATCGCACCTCTCGCGCAATGAGAAAAGCGACAGCGACGGTAACAGTGACAGTGACTGCGACTGCGACTGCGACCGCGCCAAAACAATTCATTCAATGCCCGCGCTGGAACCATCGCATCGCTTGCAAGAGATTGCGGGACACGCAGACTTGCAGACTTGCAGACACACTGACATGCGAGGGCGCAGAGGCATCGGAAAAAGAAAAATTCCAATTAGTTTGGTCGTACGTTCCCTCATGGCCTTCCGCAGCACTCGCCCACCTCGCGACGAAGGAGACAGAGACACGATTCGAATGGCTCAACTGTCTGAGCGGTTTAATTCAAAACGGGTTCGACGACGACAGCCAGTCGTGAGCGAGGAGTTAGCCGGTTGATTTGCTGCAGGCTCGCAGGGCGGAGAGGGACGAGCCCAGCTTGAAGGCATTTCAAGGCTACAAGTTCAAGTTGTGCTCTTTCCCAACCGCTCTTTTCGCTTCTTTTTCTTCTCAGTTGACACCAATGTGAAACGAACTGACGCCGTGCAGAGCCTAGACGGGTTCGGGAACACCATCTCTCCGCTGCGCTGCGGCTCAGCTCGCCACAGCTGACTCGAAGACGAACCGCAGAGCTGCACTTTCTTCGCCCTTCCTCAGTACGTGCTGCCAAGTGCAGATGCGGTCGGCTCCCGGGCTCGCGGGCTTTGCAAAGGAAGCGAAGAGGAGCAGCACACCGAAAGAAGCAACGAAGGAGGAACCTATCTATCAAATAAACAAACAAGCAAACAAACAAACCATCGGGTCTCGCTGTTCCAAGTTGGACGATTCTGCACACGAAAACGAGCGAAAGCGAGAGTGTGATGCGCACGGAAATTTCCGAGCATTTCGATTGATCAAGTTACCGGTGGTTACGGTGGCAGTGGTGGTGGAAACGGTACTTGGTTGCGGGTCTTGTGCGGTAAGAACGGTCACGTGGACGAAGAGATTGGTGTCAGATCTGTGGCACCTCACGAGCCCCGAACTTCTCCTCGCGTTGCCGCCGTCACTGCAGCCCGCCATGTGCGGTTACAACGCTTCACAGGTAACACTTTTCCGTTCCATTTGCACTGCACTCGTACTTGGCACGCAACGACTTGATTGTCGGTGCCAATTGTCCCTCGAGCTGTCGGCGTGTTAATTTGCTGCAAAAGTTAATTCCAAGAAAAGAACATTTGCAAGTCCGTGCGCGGCTCGTCGATTGCCCGCCCCGACATCCGCTGTCCGATTACCGCGCAGAGTTTTTCGCATTCCGCATTCTGCATTTCGCATTTCGTATTTCGCATTTCGCATTCGCAGTCTACGTTATAATGTACATAAATACTCTGCATTCTGAAATATGTTTTTAGAAGTGTGAATTTCAGAATCTCAGCATCTCAGAATCTCAGAATCTCAGAAATTCAGAATTCAGAATGTTGATCTCAATTTCTGACTTTTTGCTTGCTTTATACTATAATAAAATGATTTTAAAAATTGAAATTAAAGATTGAAAATTGATTAACAAAAAATTACAAATTAAAACGGAAGGATCGATTTTCATTTCAATTCTCATTTTCAAATGGAAAAAGAAAAGACAAAAAGGAGTCCCACTCATGCCACAGTTCGAAAGACCTTGCATTCCGCCTCGGTTGCGAGCTTTTTCTCTACCAGCCCAGTGACCGAGGGTACTGAGGGTATCTGAGGGCCGTTTGCTAGACAGAGGGAGGAGCAACGTTTCGCGAGGAATTGGCGCACGTTGCTCCGAGATTAGCTCTGCCTCGGAAGCTGGCAGCTCTTCCCAAGTTGCAAGAGAGAACTGCCACACCGGTACTTGTACAAAGCACTAGCTGGTCTTCTTTGGGGAAGGGACGAGTCTCGGCCGCGGAGCCGAACAGCTTTGTGAAAGCAGTTGAATCTAATCTGAGTTCTAACTTTATTTTTCTGAAATTCTGAAATTGGATTCTGAAGAAACGATTACCACACCTGCATAAGCTGGAGCTTTTGGGGCGGGATGATCATATCCGCCTCAGAGTCTCCGTACCGATTCACAAAGGTACAAAGGTGCGGAATAGAGTACTGTTCTTACTAGCGACTGCGTTTGAAGTAAGTCGGTTGGCTGCAATCAAAGCCTTGCTTAGCCTTGTCCTTACGGCTCTTGTCTTAGGGCCAACACTTGTTTTCTTTGGCCTCCAGCAAGACTTGGACCCCGAAGAGACGACGTCAACCGCATTTGTTTGTTTGAAATAAACTTTTTGGCCTATATTTGGCTAAGCTAAACAATAGAAACAGGAAATTCGCAAATTTGGATCGCCTATGGAAACGCCTATTTAAGGACTACACAAACTTTCAACAAAAAAATTGAAAATTTTCATGGATTTGGAAAAATTTTCTCGCTCCACCTACTTCCCTTTCCAAGTCTTGGACAACAGAAGAAAGCAAACTTGATCCCTCAACAAAGCCTCTTCTTTATAGCACTTTATAGCGGCCCCTTAATCTTCTATTAATGTTACTGTGTCCATAAGCAAGTCTAATTTTTTATTATAATCCCATAGATGTATCTTATCAGCTATCAAGCTGGATAGATGAGATCCGTAGAAGAACATGAGCTTATATAAACGAATAGCACTCAAGTAAACATGATTTTTTTTGTCCACCTTTTTTTTTCCATTCAGCATTTAGATGGCAGACAAGCGGAATTTACGAGACACGGATCAGAACGCACTTGTATTGACGGCGAGTAGTACTCAGGGGTATGCTAGCTAATACGTACGTACACTGGGATGATGAAAAACACGCCCAGAATAGCAGAAAACTCAGATCTTTCAGGAGCCGGATCTCCCATCAACTGACGTAGCTTTTGGGACCTTTTTGGTACTACTGTAGTACAAAGCAATCTGTCCAAGACTATAGGCGCCCTCACCACTCCAAATTGAAAATGAGGAGCCGCTCTTCTCGGTCAACGATAAAACTGAAACCGAACTTCGAGACAAGCAACAATTGCTATTCACTTGCAATCCCTCTAACAGTTTCTCTTTTTTTTTCCTGACTGTGAATTCTGATTGAAAATTTCAATTGAGGTTTATTGCAATTGCAATGCGAGCGACTAGTTGATCGGTTTGATCTGAGGCCGCAGTCAATGAACGCGTGGAAACAAACTTCGTGTAGGGAGCAATACGCTCACTTGGTGCGCCACGGCAAGGACTGTAACGGCCCACCGAGATACCGTTATAAGGGCCTTAGGGCTTTCACTGCTCCACCCTTCTTCTGCACACCTCGTTTTCAAACAATCTTCTTTCTTGAAGCGCTACTATGCAAACTATTAATACGATGTGCAAGGCTCTACTTATTGAGGTAGCGATGAAGTGACCAAAATCGAGTGCTTCGAATTAACAAAGGGGAAGGAGCCTAGTCCCTGGCTGGCTTTCAAAGTGCCAGAAAAATGTCTATACTTGCCCCAAGCTAAGCGTCAACATAGCTTGAAGGAGGCGAGCTCTTAACGATAGCTAGCTGTTACAATATGGCTCCTCAATGTAGCGGAGAGCTGAGGAAGCCATTTCAATTCGTAGATTCTCCTTTCCCTTCTCAAGGCAGGGCAAAAACTTTATTGATTCTAACCTATTGTTAAATTAAATTAGTGCGCTCTTGTAAGGGAAGCTTTTCGCGGATCCCCACCGGGAAGATGTTGAAGCCGCACTTGTTTTTTCCGCTCCTGCTTTGAGGGTTGTATTTTTACGACCTTTCTCTCACAGTTCACGGCTCTTTTTTAATAAATGAAAAATACAAAAAAGAAAGAGTAATCAAACAAAGATCGGCTTATTCTGAGTTCTCTCAAAGGCGTAGGGAGAATGAAGAAAAGATGAAGGCGAAGAGAGTGGTCAAAATTCGAAACGCAACTTGCTCGAAAGTTCTACTGGGTGTAGTGTTTCTTTTTTCTTTTCCTCGGACCGCACCTGCAAAACTCAGACTGCTTTTGAAGAACTATATTCTAAACATTCATTACCAGTACTCACGGTACCTTTGTGACAAGAGCTGCTCCCCCAATGGTTGTGAAACAGTGAAGTTTCAACCTGAGCAGTACATGGAGGTGCAACCTGCTCTCTATTCTTGGAGATAAGGCCCGGCTAGACACCACATTCGATTGACTTGCCCAAAAAAAATTCTGGATCCCCCCTCATCCTGCGCTTTCTAGGAGCTGAAACTATCTGGTATTAATACTGGTACCTGTGTTGATTTGATCCTACAAGAAAGGAGAGAAAAGATGCCTTTCACCGCACAATCATCGGGTACTATGTCAAAACTGTGAGTGCGCCATATGACGCAAGTATTGGTTGAAAGTGAGTTCTGAGACGTAGGGGTTCACAGCTAGTGTGATACAAAGGAGGAAGAAGAAGAGAGGGGCATAGGTGAAAAAAATGTGAAATTGATTGATTGATGGGTTTTCGTTTGGAGCTCTAGCCTAGCTCTAACAGAGAACAGGAGGCCAAAGAAATCCGAGACATTCTTGTAAGTAGGAAAGCACTTCTTGAATGAATTGAAACAGCGACGGCCCATCAAAACATCATCGCTTGACTGTGGCTCTTGTGAGGGCAGCGGGCCAAAAGGAGTCTAATAGATACCGCAAGGGCGACTGGCCAGTTTGCGGGAGAGTTTGTTGACAATAAAGATGCACAGATCGAGTGTGCGGGGTGCCAATCCGCACGTCGCTCTGTATCATTCAAGAACAAGGCTTTGCGCCTTGCAAGTAAATTTGAAACGCTGCGAACAGTGTGCGATGCTGCTAAGCTTTTATGTAGCACCCAGTACAAATCACAGTCAGTCAGTCAGTCAATTGTGTCAACTGTTCAATTGGTCAATGAAATGTTCATTTTGAGAGGAAAGAGTTTCGGCAGATTGCGCGGTTGTGCGATTGTGCAACTGTGCGATTGTGAATTTTGGCTTGTGCTCTCGCTTAATGATAGCCTTCTCTGTGGCATTCTGAAATATTTCTCTCTCTCCCTCTCTTTCCTTCTACCATCGCAGACACAGAAAGCGCAAGTGGCCCATCAAACGTGGGGCACGCAAATAAGCTTACACATGCAGCAAGGCAGCGCAGGGAGACGCACTGAGATCCCTACTGCGACACAGTTTGAGCAGGGGTCACACGTTGGCACAAAGCGCGAAAGAATCGAAGCCCTCGCAGTTGCAGAGAGATTCAATCAAGCTGATGTCTTTCTTTTTGCTTTCAGCAACTTCATTTTCACAACATAAAACAATAAACATAAATTATTTCAAATTGATCATTTCACTCTCTGTTCAGAGATATCGAACAGAAAGCCATTGTCAGATCAGATTATGCACACAATCCATCCACTTGGAGGACCTCCAGCTCCTCGCTTCCACACGAGACACATGGATGGAAACACACACCGAGCGCTGTTCGAGCACATGATGATCGTCCGTCTCACAACGAAAAAATGTTTAAACCCCGTGGCGCGTTGACTTTGACTCCTCACTGTTTGCTCGTCCTTTCCGCAACGAGTCGGAGCCCTCAGGAACATCCACTCATCCCACCTTGAGGGGCGCGACACAGCATGTTGCAAGAAGGCTCTTGACCGGCCCCAATGCGCCGCAGGCACAAGAAACTGAGCCGGAGGCCTCCATGTGCAACTTTAAACCAGGGCCACCGGTATAAAACAATTCCACGGACACACACGCACTGACACACTGCGACCCTCTGCTCACGCAACGCCCATGTTACTCAGTACTTGCGATGGTTAAGAATGAATTCAATGTTGGTTGATTGATTGATTGATTGATTGGACTTTTTGTTTTCTTCTCTTTGCAGCGCGGGTTGCGAAAACTCGTGTTTCATTTTTAGAGTCAACTTTCTTTCTTTCAAATTCAGAGTAGTTTAATTACAAGGAAGAGAAAGGAAGGAGATGCTTGTGTGAGGCTCTGAAACAAGAATTAAGAGCACGCGATGGAGGCGACTCTTCCTCACTGCAACAATGACTTGTCAAAACAGGAGAAGTCAATCCCCCCTTCCTCCTCCAGTTATTTTCATCGTGCGGATTCTCTACCCCTGTGGCGCGCATCTTTTTCCCACAGAAGTTGTTTCACTTGGCTCGGTGAGTGGGGCAGCACGTTTCGTTGCTTGGAGGGCCGCCCCCCCCTCTCTTCTTCTCCCCCCGTTTTCTCCCCGAGTTTGTTGAAACTGCGTCCACTTTCACTTTTTCCTCCAATGACGAACTGTTTTTACAATTAATTGTGCCATAGAATGAAACAGGTGGGCAAGTTTGCGTTTGCGTTTGCGGAGAAAAGATCTTGTTTCACACGAAACATCAAGGAGTGGGACCCCCTCTTGCAAACTGGATTTCCTTTCTCCTTCTCACACACCTTTCTTTCTTTCTTTCTTTCTTTCTTTCTTTCAACCAATCTCATTTAGAAAATCAAATCGAAACCAATCGGCAGTCAAGTCCAACTGTCTCTGACATCCCTCAAAAAAAAATATACAAAAAAAAATTACTTGAATGTAGCAACCCCTACTGACCAGAACAAATTTTCAACTGCTGGTACTACTACAACCTTGCTCATCTTCCTCTTCCGCCTCTCCCCAAAGGAGGGTTTCAACTTGGCCCAAACATGCGCCCTTAAAGATTAGGAGTGTCCACGGCCGCGGTAGTGCTGCTCCAAGTTTGGAAGGAGACTAGGCGGATCACCTAAAGTGGCACTGGGACGGTGTAGATGCTGATGAATCAAGAGGATTACAGCAGTTGGTGAAACACGCGCCAGAATTTTCCGAAACGGACAGCGTGTACGGAGCTGGTACGTCTTGCTAGGCTTCGTCCACTCACTTGTTCTCTCGTCACTTGTTTAGTCTGTTGTGCAGTTTGTTTGTTTGTTTTCCCTCACACTGTTCGCAAAGGTTTCCCTTCCACTTTTTCTCCCCAAGTTTTCCGAAAAGATCCTGCTTTTAAAATTTTCGTTAAATTGGTTGACTTGCAACTTGTTCGGAAAAGAGACTAAGCAGATTTACACTCCGTTCAAGCAAAGAAAGGAAAAAACAACCACCCAAAAAAAAAAAAAAGCGTTTCACCACTTGTGTTCTTTCTCTCTTTCTTTCTTTCTTTCTTCTGAAATTTTCGCGAAGTTCTTCTCAAGGTTGAGGAGCACCGGTCTCCTTAAAGAAGTTTTCCTCCTCCCTACAAGTAAATCGAAGCGGATTTCCCGCCCCCTCTCAAGATTGGGACGATGTTGCTGATGAATTCTTGCTTGCCCTCACAACAAGAAGCAATGTCTGCGAAAAACCAGCCAACCAATGACATTCAACAATCATCCGATCACACATTCTTTTTTTCCTCCTTTTTTGATTGAAACAAATTTTTGACTTCATTTTTTCTGTTTTTTTTTTTTTTTTTTCCAAAGAAAAAAAGAGATTTTGACTTTAGAAATCACGTCCGATCTTTTCAACGGCACACGTCTATTTGAGAAGGAGGCCATAGTGACGTTGGGCCAATCGCTATGAAATCGGTAGACCATTCCCCACCACAGCTTAATGCCGTAGTTCCCCAACTTGCTGGCCGATGGGATTCGCCAGTGAAACCACGAAGTGCAGCGTAAACAAACCCAATCGGAAGGTGGGGTGGGGATTCACTCATTCTCATTTACTGTTTGTTTCACTCACCCCTCCCTATCCTTCATTCTATGAATTCTATGCCTCTATTTCCCTTCCTTCTTTACTCCGAGCGAGGTGAGCGAGGCCCTGTTCTGCGCAAATTTCGGCGCAGTAGGCCGAGCATTCATTCCATATCCACAGCATGTACGTCTCACGTTATTCTTTTTTTCCTCCTTCACTTGATTGACAAAGTGATCTTTGGGTGGATATCCGAAATAAATTCGCCAGCTTCTTTTTCTCTCCTGCTGTCTCTCTCTTCGCAGCTCTGCGCCAGCTTTGAAAGTCGCAGCCTTTTGAGTAGAGTGACATAGAGGGGCAGCTGTGTTCGCAGAAGCTCCTAGCTCTACTCACCGCAGTCATCACAAAGAAGCAACGGGGGGAAAAGAAGAAGGAGGAGAAGAGGAAAAGGAGAGGAAGGCGAAGGAGAGAGGGGGGTTGGTGCTGCTATTCCTGTTTTTTTTTGGCCTCATGACTGATGCTTCACCCCAGTCAACGAATTCGATGAAATCACGTCAAACACAACAGAACGCTTTGTGTCGCACGAACCAACAAAACAAAAATATTCTAAAATTCCAAATTTTAAACATTTATGCATAACCCTCCTTCTTTCACCCCACCTTCCAATAGGGTTTGTTTAGGCTATGTCTTAACCTGTCCTTCTTTCATTTCTCGACTAAGAATCTCACATAATAGCCGACGGGTACCAGTGGACCAGTACTAGTGCTCGCTGTTATTCCACTACTAGCGAGCTAGCCCCTCACTCATTTGATAGTGCCAATAGGCACGTTCCGGTGGAAACTTTTGCATGGATTGATAGCACTGGTGTACTGGTGCAATTAATTCTTGAACATAAGGCCCTAGTGATAGGGGAAAGTTATTTCGCCGCCCAAATCGCAAACACTGGACTCTGAATTCATGAAAACGTCAGCTCCGCCGGTATGTCAAGCCTTGAGTAGCTAGTTAGTACACTTTTCCCAAGTTGCCCCCGAGCCGAGACTAGCGTTTCGGCCAGCTCGGCTTCGTTCAACCTGGGCAACGAAGGTGGTCAGTACTAGCTAGCTAGTAAGAAGGAGCAAACCAGCTAAGAAACCGAGAGAGGAAAAACTTGCAACTCGCGAGTTCGCTTTGCAACCAACAGCACCACCACCTCCACGCCTCGACGCGATAGCAGTGCAGTGTGCGGGGTTAAGGACGCCTACCACTACGAGTTCTCTTCGCGCTCTTCACACAATCCGAGCGCAGCTGGGACCATTCACAGCCATTAATGTTATACAGTGCCACTGTCTGTCATGAGTTGTGAGTTATGTGAGTTAAGCTTATGAGGCGCAGCTCTTTCGGAGAGAATCGTTCGGAAAGAATCGGGAGGAAGCAGGAGAAGAAAGGTGGTTAAAACAGACAGACACTTGCGGAGGGCACGACGAGCTCAAGTTGTTGAATCTGTGTCAAGTGTTTCTTTGAACATGTTGATTTTCATTGAACCACATTGTGTAAAGATTTTTTTAATTTTCTTTCTTTCATATTTTCAAATCTAAAAAAAAAATGAAAAAGTTGTGAACGAAAAAAGGAAAATTGTGAAAACTGCGATAACCCCGCAAATTGCTCCCGTCGAGATCGCATTCTAGGATAATACCTATATAGCAATTAGCTTGTACGGTAGCGGCACAACGTCACTGTACCCCATTTTTCAGGAAGAAATATTGAGTACATTTCATTCGCTGAACAGAATTCAGAAACATTCTTCACTGTTCGAGCCGTAAAATCTCTGACAGTGAAATGTGCTGTGTGGGGGTCGATGCACGCCAGTCAAACAAGCAAAAACAAGCAAAGCAAAACAAAGCAAAACAAAACAAACAATAAATGCACAACCACTTGTTCAAAAATTATGCGTTCAGAAATCAGAAATCAGAAACTGGAAATAATAAAATCAGAAATTAGACATTCGAAATTCGAGTCCCAGAAAACATCAGAAAACCCCGCATGCTGAGGATAGCTTGCTGTGTTGTGCCCCTTCCAGTATATGAATGGCGATTTCGCGTTGAACCTTGTTCACGTCCAAGCAAACGCCTTCTCTAACCGCACCTACCCATCCCAAGTAGCCACATCTCCAAACAGGGAGGGCGCCGATAGCGCGATCCTTCCTTCTCCTCCGCGTTGGGCTGAGTAGTAAGGGCTCCTATTATACAAATTAGCACCAACTTGCTCAAGCAAATTTATGCGTTCGCCAAACAAAACACTGGCACTTTGCAACAACAATAACAACAACAGCAACAAAAGAAAGAAAAGAAAAGACAAGAAAAATGACATTGCCCTTGGCTCTCTTCTGTGTTCGTCGCCTTCTCAAGAGGAACGTCCTTCCCCACGGTCTTGTCTTGTTGGAGATGGCGTTCTGGCCGCAGGCCATAGGCGGCCTTGTCCTTCGCTATGCAAGCGGAAACTGAGCTCCATGTCGCAGCATGTCACGTCGCAGCACGTCATGTCGCCACATGCAAGCGGCGATCGTACGCTAGCCACGAAAGGTAAAACTGCTCCCCTTCAAGGTGGCAGCTGTGGCACCCAGCGCTAACCCTGCGGCCATGCATGGCCATGGATCATGCACCATGCGATGCGATGAAATGTGGTGCTGCACGCGAAGGGCCATAAACGGCCCCGCCGTTATGTTTTTTTTCACGGTTGCAACCACTTTCAACTGACGTCGGCCAAGGTTGTGCAACGCGCCCACACTGTCGGGCGGGTGCTGTATACTTGTTCTTTACGCCCGCCTTCTGGCCTAAATGGTGGCCTGTGGCCACGCTCCAGTGCGCTCTCGACAGAGAGAGCCGTCGCATAGTGTCCATGATTGATTTTTTCTCCGAATCCATTTGGTCACGAGCAAAGATAACCAAACAAACAAATGGAGAGCCTGTCTGTCTTTCAACAACAGACAAAGCAGGACAGCTTCAAATAGCTTTGAAACTCCTGCTGGCCGACAGGGGAGCGACTCAGTTTTCGACCTTCCACTGTTTTCAGAATCACAAACAGAAGCTGCGCCGCTCCTGGCCTGCTTTCTTCCTCCACCTGCGCCGGGTCTTTCGATGGAAGCTGCACTTGTCTGAGGTCTGATTGTCTGTCAGGAGCGTAATAGCCGGCAAATAGCGATCGACACAGCGACTTTTCATATCCTCATAATCATCATAATTCATCGCGTTTCCTGCTGAGCACTAACTCTCTATCGTTGGAACAAGAAGTTCGCCACATGAAAGAAAACAAAAATGTCAATTTACAGTTTATTCATTCACTCATCTTGATCATCAATTGTTCACAAAAGAAAAGAGAAATGGGAAAATTTAATCTTCCGTCTATTTCTCCGGGGCCACACTACCTTGGTATTCCGTAGATGTCGGTCAAGTTGAGCGTTGGACTGGATTCCCTAGTACAACTACCAGCCACGCATAGCATCAGATGTCTCCGCTTTCGGTGCTCCTATTCACTGGCTAATAGCGAAGTACATAATTAGGGTAGCCAGTAGCAGCTGCAGTGGGTCTTCAGCTCTCCCTCTCGAGAAAAATAACGCATGAACGAGGCGGCCTTCCTTCTTTTGTTTGTTTGTTTCTTTGTTTGTTCCCTGTTTCCTTCCTCTTCAGAGCTCGGAAAGTTCAACGCACCCTTTCGCCTTCGCCTGCTTGGTACTCACAGTCAGTACTGTACTAGTACCTGGTACCCACGCTGCGTCTTCGAATTGGAGCAATTTCATCTTCCGAATATTGACTTGGCCACCCAACACCAAATCGCCGTAGGTGAACGCCGCTTAGCGCGAGCTCATACTGTAATCCTACGTCTGCTTCCAGAACCAGAATTTCAGATCTTTGAGGGAGAGCTAAGTACTGTAGGGGTTGGTCCATTTATTTGAGAGGGCGATGGCGATTAACGTAAGTTCATTTTTCCCAAGGCTGTGACTACCGTATTCCGTAGACCCAAACAGATGTTATACTGCTGGCGTTGTCTTAATAGGATTTAGGGGGAAGTTTTCACAGCTTCGAAAGCTATGTCGAAAGCGGAGCGAGGAGAAGGAAGGATGAGGGGACGGCGAGAAATTTGATGGCTCCTGATGATGTGTGCACAGAAGAAACGGAATGTGTTTCCAGGTTTTCGTGCCCCACCTTTCGAAACACAACCAAGTCGTTGCATTTTTGAAATTTTGATCAAGAGTCCAACATTTCAAAAAAAACTTTCTTTCTTTTTTTTGTTTTTTTTTTTTTGTCCAAAAAATTTAGTAAAATAAGTACCAAAAAAAAAAGTTTAAGTAAATTAGTCAATNTATCACAAATGCTAAAACATTTCTCTGTGTCTCTCTCTCTCTTCCTCTTCCTCTTCCTTTGAATTTCTCTTTCTGCTGTTCGTCTCCTGCGCAGGTCAGATTAATCATAATTCGGAAAGGAAAAAAATAAAAGAAAAAAAATGCGTTCGAATGAGACACTTGAGAAATAGAAATCGGAACGGCTAAACTACACTGACAGGAAGAAGGTTGAACTGGCCGGGAAAGCACAAAGACTGGGCACGGTTTCAGATGTTGCATTCAGAAATTCAGACGAGGGCACTTTTCAGCGCCTCCCATCTTGGCCAGCCAGAGGAGAGGAACAGAGCGGAACAGTGCAGAACAGACCGCGCGAATTGGAAGTGGAAATGAGTGCAAAACTAGTTGCAATCGTTCCACCAAAGAGGACCGCCTACCAGAGCAAGTACAAGTATAGAAAGAGAGAGAGAGAGAGAGAGAGTTTTGAATGGACTCTACAATGCGCAACTTGGAAAGAAACAGAAAAGGTGAACGAATGAATTTGCGGCCCGTACCCAACGTACCAAGCGGCTCCGGACGGTGAATCATGAACTGTGGAAAAGACTTAACGAACCCACCGCGCACGTGGCTCTGAGAAGAGTGTGAGTGTGAGTGAGGAGCCGTCTGAAAGTGGCAACTGACACTACAAGGTCCAGAAATTCACCGCCAACACTTGTTCGTTCACGAATGACTGTAAATCGAAAGGTTAACTCAAGGTGGCCGATAGAGAATAAAGAATGAGAGAGGCCTGCCTGAACTGCGCAAACTGTGCAACCTGAGGCACTGCTACGCCGCTGGACAAGCCGGAAAATTCCGCTAATTCCTCGGATTTAGCCCCTCTCCCACGAGCCATTTGCCCCGTTATGCGCAGATTGCGAGTATTCAGTGAAAGTGGATTTGAGGAGCCGCTGGACCGTAGGGAACTTTGAGGGGCTCGCTTGGGGAAATTACGCAACCGAAAGCTTTACCAAGAAATGCCCAGTGCTACCGCCGTCCGGTACGTCGGACCTCTCAAGGGCCTTGCCTAAGCTTACGAGAAAAAGTTTGCGCCGGACTCTTACGAAACGCACCTATCTCTTCCAAAGATTTGCAAATTTGAGCAAGCCATTCGTTCTCACCTCTTACTGGCGCAAGGGCAGGGCAGGGCAAAGGAACACTGTAGGAGTTAGAAGCGAACGGGGCCCGATCACTACGCCTCCTTTCCCGACGTTCGCGATGGAACAATTTTACCGTCCCGCTCCCCTCCGATCCACGGAGGCCGTAGCTCCAGATTCTACAGATTTTAGAGAAGCGGGGCCAGAAGTGAGTGAGGCTTGGGGCAAATATGCGCCCTCGGAAGAGTCGGTTCCCACTATTAGAGATCTCCCGCAAAGAGCACTATCCCATCCGATACGTTGACCTACGTTGATCTGACCCATGCTCCAGCGCTCCAGACAAGACGCACACAGCTAGCACTCTTGGAGTCCACAAGTACACTGCACTCGGCTTCACACGGTTCGTTCGGAGCCACCCTTCTTTCTCCCCTCCCTCTGTGAGACTCCGCTGCCCTCCCTGCACCCGGACGCCTCATCACCCCCCTTTTATTCGGTGTCTTCGGGATACCAATCGCCTCACAATCATGCGTTCGATTCGAAATCTCGTCGACAGGGACGGCTCAAACCCTCCCCACCTCCCCAGTGTGAGGAATAATGTCTAATTTATGTGATGTGGGTTTATCCTCTTTTCATCTTCTCAATTTCTCACAGTTAAGCCACTTTACAGTTAATTTAGAATTTTGTGGCGTGATTGCTGAACTTCCCTGCCGTTTATATATATACAGGGTCTTTCACTGATGATCTGTGGTGATCTGGTGACTCTTTGTCCCATCTCTGGCTAGCACGTTCGGTGTAACCTACATTGGATGACAGCTCATGGTCAATACACAGCATGGCTGGAACAAAAAGTATCTCCTTCTCCCTTTCAGATACAAAACGCAGTGCAAACCATAGGAGGGGTCTTGCAGAGCCCTAGCTTTCTTCAAACTGAACAGAACCGGCCAAGCTTGCCTCCGCCTCCGTCGCCAGCATGTCTTCGCGCTTTCACTCATTCCAGCTCCGCTCCATCCTCCAAAGCACCTGAGCTCTCGTAGTCCACGTCCTCTTCTTCTTCGTCGTCAAGGCCCAGTTGCGCGGCAAGTTTCAAAGCCAAAAGTGCTGCAGCGTCACGCTTCTCCTCCGAACTCAAGCCCGAGCTCTCCGATCGAAAGGCCTTAATTTTTTCAAATAGATCCTCAAAGTGCATCGCACCATCCAATTCCTCCAGACCAAAGTCTCCGAAGAGCCCGGTCGAAACCTGGGCAGGATCCAGCCCGTATGGGCTACCCTCCAGAGGCAATTGGAAACCTTCCGCTTCTCGCTCAGTGAGAAGACTGGTTTCTGGATCCGCTGCGTCAGATTTGCCAAAGTCAGACTCGACATCTGCGGCATCAACGCTGGCTAACCCTTGCGCGGCGGGCACCGCATTCTCTGCAGCATGCGTCCAGCCCTCTTGTTCACTCGACATTTCTGATGGAGACTTGGTGTCTTTCAGGACCATGCCTTCCCACATAGTCGCCTCCAGCGCCTCCTTGACTCTCCGCACGTCGTGGCCCATCACCAGCTCGAAGCCATTCTCCAGCATGGCCTCTCCCAGCACCTGGTCCACCATGCGCTCCACGACCTCGTCTTCTGGAGCGTCATGAAACAGCCACAGCACGCGCGTCTCAGCCTCCGACTTGTCCATCTCGCTGCGCACCGCAGAGCAAAGTTCGCCCAGCGCCTCATCTACCGCGACTGCGATCACCAACGCCTGCTCAGCAGAAACTCCTTCACAAGAGCGACAATTTCTGCTCTCCAACTCCGAATTAACATCAACATCAACATCAACATCAACGTCAACATCAACATCAACTTCATCAACATTCACATTCACATTCACATCCGCAGAGCCAAAGTCCGCTCTTCCAGCGTCCTCGCGCACCCCCGTTTCCGTGCCCAGTAGCGTCCGTGCCGTGAGCGCCACGTCCGCGCTGTAGTACTTGGTGCGCGCCCGCAGCTGCCAGGTGCGGGGACACCCATCCATGTGGGACGCAGCTGTGGGGTCCACGAGGGTCCCCACCAGCGCGGCGGCGGCCTTGGGGAGGCACCCCGGCGAGCACGACAGCGCGCACACTGCGGGCATCCTCGGCAGAGTGTCCTCGCACGAGAAACTTGGGGGTGGTGGGTAGACTGTGGGGACTACGGGAAACCGTGGTAGTGGTGGTGGTGGTGGTGGCGTGCGTGGGGACACAGGTTGGGTACTAAGGAGTACTCGTACCCCGGTGATTAGCTTGCGTGCTTGTGCAATCGTAATAAGTTATGTAAGATATGTGGCTCTCATTGGGAGAGGTATAGGTAGGAGCGCAAATAGAATGAGAATGTGAGAATGTGAGAATGTGAGAATGTGAGAATGTGAGAATGAGGGCTTGGAGTTTCTCGACGGTGTCAGACAGAACTAGAGTCAACCCGCGCGGACTTGTGAAGAGCTACGGGAAATTTGGCTTCTTGATTTTTTAATCCGCCAAGTAGTTTTTCAGGTTTCTGGGGCGCGGCGAGGATCAGTGCGAATTGAAGAGAGTGGCCTTGAGAGGCCGCAGTTGAGATTGCAAATTGCGACGGGGTTGTTTGACCTTGGCGTGTTCTTCTCTTTTGGCCTATTTCTATCTTTCTTCCGTTGGCGGGGCCAACAGATTTTCAATTTAAAGATTTTGGTTTGCCTACTCTGCCGCCGCTGAGCCTTTCATTAGATCTACGCAGATGCGCTTGCGAAAATAAGGCATGTCTCGGCAGGAGAACTCGAGTGGCTGTTCAGCGGATATATAATTGCTGAACGTGCACAAAAATGCGCCACAATCGTTGCTGTTGTCTTGCTGAGGGATCCCAGATCCGCTGCACACACAATGTCGAAACGCAAGTTAGAACCTTCTTCAAACAAGTCAAGATTTCGTTCCGAATCACCACTTACTGCTCCACAAGCTCCCAGGAGTCCACATCCAATGCGCTTCCTTTCTTCTCTCTGTGTTCGTCGGCCAAGTAGCGGAGTACGTTCTTCATACACTCCCTGCCAGAGCTACCCATCGAGTCAAAGTACTCGATTCGCTGATCTTTAATGCGCGCTATGCAAAGCGTCCAATGCGAGTTGCTGATGTTCCGTGGAAAAAACACAATGTCCATTTCGAACAAGTCACACTTTCTCGTCCCTCGGCTTGTCCACTTTTTCACTCGCGAGTAATCATAAGAGCCTCCGTCCATAAGCTTGCTGTAGAAGAGAGTCAAGTGAAAGTAACACTTTGGCCACGAACTGTCGGACTCCGACCTCTCCAAAGAGCGCGCCCGTAGCAAGCTTAGGTACTGGTTAATAATCTCGTCATTCAGCCAGGTCGCTGGGGTCAGGCACCTCATCTGAGATCGAAAGACTTGCACATTGAATCGCTCGAAAAGCTTGACGTTGTCGCCACCCCCCTTCATTGCAAGTTCGTACAACTCCTCTTCTTCCTCGGTAAACTCTGGCTGCAGGTCCACGCCACCATCTTCCTCCCTGAGAACCTCGAACGGGTGCTTTTCTCTCCACTCCTCGCTTTTCAGCCTGCTGGCCTCCATTCGCAAGACGATCTCCTCTAGACTCTTCCTCAACGCAACTTCCTCTTCGTCCTCTGCCTCCACATCGGCGTCGTCAGAATCGCTGTCAAGGGAAACGACTTCGGCAGTCTCCTTGGATGGAGACTTTCTGGGACGACCAGGGTGGCCGCCCGCAGCGTCGGCTCGTCTTCTGATTTCGTCTGCTCGCCTTCTGGCCTCTTCGATCCTACGCTGCGCCGCATCTGCCGCCTCTTGCCTCCGTTTGATCTCTTGCTCGAATTCGTCCAAAGCCCCGCCCTCTCGAAGCCTCAAACGGCCGATGCCGTGATCTCTCAATCCAAAGTGCTGAAAATCCTGCGCTAGCCCGGAGAGTCTGCCATTTCCACCTCCCTCAGGCCACTCAACCTTCTTCGTCGCCTGATCTATGCCCTGCATCACCTCGTCGATCCCAGCCTGAAACTCTCGTCTCGCCTTTTCAAACATATCGCAGTTATCGGAGAGGTACTCATCTGTGCGCTTTCTCAGCTCCTCATCCATCGTGCAGCTCCAATTCTTCCTGCTACTGCAGCTGCTGTTTCTTGAACGATTGTCTGTCTCCTTGAATCCTAAACAATCCAAACAATTAAAACCTTTCAATCAGCATGCACACTATTTATGCGAGCTCTTCACTCAACGAAACGAATACACTTGCGCCAAAACCTTGCAAAACTCTACTCGCAAAGCCAAAACAATTGCAAGTCACACTCAGACTCAGCAGCTCTCGGCCCCGACTTGATAGAAATATTAAATATTACAAACAAATCGGCAGTTGTCTCTCCAACAGCTAAAACTTTGTGCTTGTCTTCGTTGCCTTTTTCCCTCTCAGCAGATATTGATGGTTTTCCAATCTTCGATCACTTTCCTCTATTTAATATAAAGGACAGCTTCCACCAAAGACTATCCGCCGACTACGCTAAATTGGCAGTCCTACTGCGCGCGCGTCTCCTCAGAGCCTTTAAAAAAAAAGCGGTGTGTACTCGCCACCAGTGCGGTACTCGAGGACCCCATTAGTACTACATAGAGAATCCGATAGTGTGCGGGAGGTCCTAGCGAAAAGCACGGGTCCTACCGGGATAGGGCGTTCCTTTGTTCGGTGGAAAGGAGCAGCTCGTTGTTCCCTGACCGTTTCGAAACTTCGCAGTCTTCGCAGAATGAGTCTGAGTCTGAGTCTGAGTTTGAGTCTGCGCTGAGCTAACCTTTTGATGCATCTCATTGCAATTTGCAAATAATTTCGGGAAAGGAGTTTTGTGTGTGTGTGTGAGAGAGAGAGAGAGACTGCCAGTCCAACAATTTGATTTGCAGTCAACTCAACTCGTGAGATGATTTCCATGTATTCACGGCGGTTTCAAGGTACACAAGGTACGCAAGGCGTTCGTTGTTTATATTTCGCGCATGTGAATGAGACAGACACACACAAATAAATACGCACGACGTGAAGAGTGTGCAAGTGTGGGCGTGAGAATTGACCTGCTGGCCATTGAAATGCGTCGCGTTTCGCGTGGCCATTCACACCTTGCGTGAAAGAGAATGATGTGTTAAAACGGCCATCTGAATCGACTGTAAAGTAGAATTTAGATGTGCCATCTGGCTTTGTCGCCACTCGTCACAGCAGCGAAGTTTTGGTTAGAAGTTGACACCTGCTGTTTTTCGGTCAAAGGAAAATTAACAGTAAACACTTGACTCTATGTACCATCTGCTGGCAATAGCGTGGATGGCTGGCTGACCATACCGGCAACACGGTCGCAAGTCTTGAATGGAACAAATTGAAGGTGCCTAGTGCAGAGCATTGCCGAGATTCTTTTCCTGGTTGCACATCGACTCAACTTCCGGGAAAACCAACTCCGAGCGTGCGGAAGAACGAGCATCTTCATCGGTCTGTGTGCTTATATTCTGGCTTATTCTGGAGGCGAAGGCTGAGCAATTGGGTCGGGCAAGAATGGAAGGGACGAGGGAGAATGAGATCGTGCTGGAGGAGAAGGAGATCGAAGATAGGAGGCTCGTGAAGAAGTCCAGCTTCTGTTGCGGCGGCTCTTTCTCTTGCACCAGCGCAGCAGATTCCAAGGTGGTGGGAGACAAAACCAAGGAAGGCGGTGCTGGCAAGAAGAACAAAGTCAAGTACCAGAACAACGTTGACGCGTGTTGCGAAGCCGGGTCGTGCTGCTTTGGGGAGGTCCTTCAATACGGGGAAAACATCGAACAACAGTACGGCCCGCTCCTCGCACAAGAGATCGACAAAGTGGTCACCATTCCGGCGCACTCCTCCGTCGAAATATCGACGACCCTAGAGCTCGGCGACTCCCTCGCGTGGGCAATTGAGGTGCTCCCTTCTGGGTGTCTGCCTGGCGGCTCAAATTCTCTCCGCATGAGCTGCTACTGGCTTGACAATACAAACAACGAAGCAAGAAACCCCGATGAAGACGCCTTTGGCATTGATGGGTACTGGCCTGCAAGGGAAGTGAGCCCGTCGAAAGAGCCGCACGTAGGTATGTTCAGCGTAGATGGCCAGACAACAAAGCGTGCCTCATTGATTATCTGTCTGGACAATGGAGCGTCCAACACCGGAAAGAAAACTGTTCGTCTCACATGCCAGCTTCGAGGAGTGCACAAAGGCATGGAGGTGAAAACGCCGTACGGTTACGGCATTGCAACCGATTGGACCGGGTCATCCGTGGTCGTTGACCTCGGCTGGGGCCAAGCATACCTCCCGAGCCAAAGCGTCTTGATTGGCAACACTACGTCTGCCCAAGAGCAAACGAGTTTCCCTAAAGGAAAGTTTTGCTACGTTCTCCGAAGCAAACCACATATCCGGATCCAACAAGTCCACAAACCATTCAAGTACTACCCCAGCCTTGAGACCATGGGGATCAATAAAATTGCAGGGGCCTTTGATAGATCTGAAAACGCCCACGAAAAGCTCTGGGGCAAACTGAACGAAAAGGACAAGGCGGTTTTGATTGAAGCGTTTGAAGGCTTTGAAGTGGACAAACTCGTGGATTATCACGTTCACTTAATCGGATCAGGACAGAGTGGAAGCGGGTGCTTCTTAACACCAAACATGACCGACCCTTTTCGCTCGCCATTCGGCTACGTCAAATTGAACGCGTTTATGAGCGCTGCGGGTATTTCAGCAGTAAATAGTGACATGGCGTACGAAAATCGCCTCCTCACCCTTGCAAAGCACGTAGGGTTGGTGCCGTCCCTATTGCAAGGACGTTCAGCCGAGGAGCACGTCCCGTGCAATAAACTCGTGTGCCTCGCCTTTGACAAGTCATACGACGAAAGCGGGGCAGAGCGAATGGACAAGACAACTCTCCACATCCCAAACAATTACTCAATGGATTTTGCACGTCGCAACCGTGACGTTTGCGTGGCAACTTGCTCCGTACACCCGTATCGCCAAGACTGTGAGATGGAGTTGGAGAGGTGCTTTCGCAACGGTGCCAGAATCATCAAGTGGCTACCAAATAGCATGATGATCGACCCTCTATCGGAAAAGTGCGACAAGTTTTACAAAAAGGTTGCTGAGCTTGGTATGATCTTGCTTTCCCATACTGGCGAGGAGCACAGCGTTTCGTCCGCTGGCTTGGTGAATGAGTTTGGCAATCCGCTGCGGCTCCGCAGGGCTCTTGACCATGGCGTAAAGGTCATCGCAGCACATTTGGCAACTGAGGGAACAGCGCTTGATCTCGACACCGTAGGGTGCAGCTCAATGTTGCCTGCTCGCGAGCTCAATTTCAAGTTGCTGATGAGGCTTATGCACGAAGAAAAATACAAAGACTTGCTCTTTGCTGACTTTTCGGCAATCATTGCAATCAAACGAGCTGGATATATTTCGCAAATTCTGGACGCCACAGAAATTCACGACAGGCTCGTTTACGGCTCTGACTACCCGGTGCCGTGCCTTAATTTCGGCGTGGTGACTCGCCAACTTCAAATGTATGGACTCATCAATGGAGCACAGAGAAAGGTTCTTCAAAAGATTTACAAGGTAAGTATGCCCCAGCCATTCTATTTGTTCCGCCACGCGACTTGCTCACGGCGATACCTTGTGCTGACCCAACGATTGTCTGTTTAGTACAATCCTCTCTTTTTCGACCTTGCCTGCAAGCGATTCTTGCGCTCGAAAAAGGGCAACAAATTTCCGGACAAGTCTTATTATGAACACCCTCTTCTTCCTGTGACTGTGCCTTTTCAAGAAGCGACGGTACGCTTTTCGCAGACAACTGCGAATTCCAATACCGCAGCTCCCGAGGCTTCTCAAATGGGGCACCTGTAACCATCGACCGACAAACACCATATAGAAAGGGAACAAGAATTTGCAACTTCGATAAAAGGTAGCTCTTGCGCTCACTCGAAATGGGAAATGATAATGATGGATGCGTTGCCACCCACGAAAACTCCGAGTTCAGGACAACGACGCGAAGAATGCTGAAAAAGAAAAAAGATTCGTTCTAAAAATAACCCCCGGTGTTACGAATTTGTTAGCTAATCTGCCGACCTTGTGGCGCAGGTTAACGGCGCGAGCGCTTGCTGCTTTTCCGTTTCTGTTTGTCCTCTGCCTCAACCTCGGCTTCGCGTCGGCTCCTCTTTTTGTCGGCCTCTGCAGCCTTCCTGTCAAGCTCGTCCCAGTCCTCGCCCTCGTCTTCATCTTCATCACTCTCCGCCTCAGACTCGTCTTCGGACTCGTTACCTTCCCACGAACCCGCAGATCCTTCGCTGGAGCTGACTTCAGACTCTGCATCATCTTCGCTAAATGCCGATTCCTCGCTACCTTCACCTTCTTCATCGTCGGAGTCCTGGCCCTCAACGTTCAGCACGAGCCAGCCGACATCTTTTTTCTCGCCATCCAAGTCCACATCCTTCCAAAAGATGCCGTCCTCGATCTCGCCGTGAACGGTGTCCATGATGACCTTCCAGTTCAAGGAATGGGACCCGACGGTGAATGTGATGTCGTTCTTGTCGTGAAGCCATTTTCGAATAATTTCAAAGCTTTCCATGGGGATGGTGGTGACGCGCTGAGGGACCCCTGCGCCAGGAGTCATCTGGGATTTGAGGATAATGACCATGTCAAAGTTCTTCGTCCTTGCCCCCACGCGCTCAAAGTGAATGTGCTCAATGTCGTCTAGCGTCACAACGAAGAAAGGAGTCTCCGTAAGGTTGACAAGACAATGCACAGTTGGCGTGATGGTGACCATCTCTTTGTTTGGCACACCTGGGAAAGCGAGCTTGCGGTATGGCATATCAAAGTCGTTGTCCACTCCGATATGCTCGTCATTCTCCCTCGCAAACTGCACAGCTTTTGTGCAAAATGCTTTAAAGGCGTTGTTGAGCTTCTTCTTCATTCTGCGCTCCAGCTCTTCCTCTCTCTCCTCGTCGGGATCTCCCCTGTTTCGCCGGCCGCCATCGATAGCTGCCGAAGCCTCCACGACTTCCTGGTAAAATTGGACGTCGTAGGACTTTGTGCGCCCGATCATGACCGGGTTCTTGAGATGAAAGTGAATGAGAACGGTGAGCTCTTGCTTGCACTCCTGGAAGAAAAAGTGCTTGATGTTGGCGAAAATGATGTCAAAACTTTCTGCGCTGCTGTTGATGCCATAACGATATCTGAAGCCATTCTTGTGCACCTGCAGCGTTCCGCGGAGCTTTCCCTTCCTTGGCTGCGGCTTGATACCAACGTCATGAAGAGCGATACTCACGCTCTTTAGCGGCACCAAGTCCACCTGTTCGACAAGGTCTGCCTCTTGCTCCTTCTGCTTCTGCCTTGCGCGCACGCGTTTCTGCATCTCCTTGATGAGCCGGTATTGGTGCTGAAGATTCCGAAAGTCCCGCGAGCGGAAACTCATCTCCTTGATAAAACTGAGCTCTGGGAACTGTGTCATCACAATGCGCATGGAGGGCGGGACGTCCTTAGCGAACGTACTGGACCCCGTGGGGTAGTAGAATTGCAATTTGAGCAGGCAGGCACGGTCTTCGTCAACGCGGTTGATTGCTTTAATTGTGGAAATATGGAACGGGACGTGGTAGCCGCCGATTGGCAGGAGAACAGTGTCACGGTCTTTATCACAATACACTTGATTACGAATGAGCTGCTTTGGGTACTCACGCGCCCCCTTCTTGTAGACGTTGAATGAATCGAGTGTGCCAACAACTTCCTCTTCGTTCTCCTCGTTGTCGCCGTCGTCCTCACCATTCTGTCTGCCAGCCCTGCGGAGCTCGCGCTTAGCTTTCTCCATAATCAGCTTGTACTGGTTCTCGTAAATTTTTTGTTCCAAGTTTGCAGCCTCGCGCTCCGCGGCAAGCTGCTCAGGGGTCTTCGTCTTTGAGCGAGTCTGGCGCTCAGTGGTGGCGTACGATTGCAGCAAGGCTGCCTCGTTGGCGTCGTCCTCCTCCCCGTCGTTTGAATCGCCCTCGAGGTTGTAGTGGATATCGTCGAATGAGGAGAGATACTTGCTTGTGGGCACGCGAGTGCGGTAGTCCTTCAACCTGTCTACAAACACCATTTCTCCGATGAGCAAAGAGTACTTGCCTGTGGATAGCGAAGCCTTTTTCTCCTTTTCTGCATCCGACAACGGGATGTCGTGGAACCCAAGGTTGATGTAAAAGAGCATATTCTCCTCCACGACGACCTTGCTTCCAGACTGAATCTTCAGAGCTGGAAACATAGCTAGAACGCCCATGCCGATTCCGATTGACTCTGGGATGCAAGACACTAGCTCGGGTTTCTTCTCCTTTACGAACTCCACCATCTTGTCGTACACCTCCCCGAGGACGGCGCCAGGAACCAAGGAGTGTACGAGGGTTCGGAACGCATCGTCCAGAATCTTGTAATTCTCTCGCTGAGCCTTGGTCGCGTCCACGATCAAGGTGCGCGCGATGGCCGCGTAGAAATTCTCATACTGGACCATGATCTGACACGCCAAGACGTCGCTGCAAAGTTTATCCGAATTCGCCTCTTTGCCAAGCTTGAAATTGTACTTGCCGCCGCTCTGCACCGAGCACTCGAACGGAATCTCGAGGCCCTCCAAGTCTACGTTCTTCAGCTTGAGCTTTTTGCCTTTGGGATCCTTGAGGTACTTGTCCACGCTTTCCGCGAGGTCTTTGTTGGTCACTTTAATCTCATCCTCGTCTAGCGCTTCCTCCACCAGCTTGACAAATCCGTTCATGGCCCGTACCAAGACATAGCAAGCCGTATCGACAGTCTTCCTGGACGCCGCGCTAATCGGCGCGATGACGGCCTGAATCCCCGGCGACGCATCGACTATCTCCATCTCGCTCTCCTTCAATCTGCTCTCCAACGCAACTGCAAAATCGCCCACGGCCTTGTCATTCGTCGTGCCAATCTTCTTCCCATTAAGCGACTGCTTGAGCCCATCCATCAGCTCATCGAACGTTCCGTCCTGCACATTCTTCCCCACATCCACAAACTTAATCTCCAGCTCCACCTCCGCGGGTTTCTTATTCTGCAGCTCCTTCAGCAGCCGCAATTTCTTCCCGCTGCTAAGTAGCCAGAGCTTGCCCTCGGTCAACGCCACTACCGTGTTGGTCATCACTAGGCCGTCGAATAGGACCTTCTGCACGCCTTCCGCCAGCATGCCTTCGCCCGGCTGTTTCCCCATGCACATCACCACGCCGTCCGCGCCGGCCCAGGAACCAAATTCATCGCGAGATTGCGCCCAACTGCTCGCCAGCTGCGCGGCTCTGCGCCAGAACACCTTGCCGTTCAGCTCCATGTCTGTGCGCGCGGTCTGTCCGATCTTCGTGCTCTTACTGCGTGGGACGCCGATGCCAACTGGGACGACGGCGTACGCGCCGAGGACACTTGGGTGGGTGGGTGGGTGAAGTTGGTGGGTTGCTCTTGTTGGATACTGTTTGTATGGGAGTGGAGTACTGAGTACTAGTGCTGTAGTGGAAGAACTTAGTGGAAGAACTTACTAAGTGGGGTTTGTTTGTTTGTTGGTTGAATTTTTTGATTTTGAGTTTTGATTTTTTGATTTTCTCGGCTATTTCTTTCGAAAATTTCTTTCGAGTTTTTGCAGGAATTTTGAATTGAATTTTGAAAAAATGCGATTTTAGTTAAGGCTTTTCATAGGACTGTGATAAGTGCTTGCAAGACTTACTCGCGGTCGAGTAGTGTGGCTAGTCGCTTGCCTCATCTACTTAGCAGAGCTATCCGCGGTAGCGACGGATAGAGGGTCGGGTAGGGATGCTTAGGGGAAAGTGTGGTAGTGAGAGGAGCGGTGGGACTGCTTAAGGGAGCACTACGGTTCGCGGGGAGCGGGTCTTTTTAAAAGAAGGGTTGGATGGTTACTGATGTTGGTGGGTGTGTAATAGCAGTGTGGCTGGAGAGTTAAGAGCTGAAGGTTCTGTGATTGGCGATGTGCGTGGCGATGTATCGTTTGAATTTTGTTTGAATTTTGTTAGGGAGTTTGTTGGAGTTTAGATTTTAGAATTTTAAAGCACGTCGGATGCGGAAAAGGAAATCTGTTCTGTAAAGTCTCGCGATCAAATTTGAAGAGCCAAGCTTTGAAGAAATGCGACGCTGACGCTCTTTCCTTCATACATGCAGTACAGCTACCTTCCTTTTCGTTTTCGATCTCAGAACAGAATATTAACGCTCAGTCCCAGCGGAGACTTGCGCGACCATCCACCATCCTTCACCAATTCTATCCTATTGATGTGCAAGAGACGTTTATTCTGAATTCTGAATTAGAAAGAAAAAAATGGAGCTACTTTTTGTTATTGGTCGCAGACTGTCAATATGGGCCAAGGTAGACGGGCTCTCTCTCTCTCCTCTGCAGATCTGTGTGTCGATTCCAAGTGTGAAATGGCTTTGCAAGTTCGGAAGACTTACTGCACGCAAAACGGGTCCCAGTGCACGGTGGCGCCACAGCTGGAGGCGAGCCGGCTCGCCTGTCTTGTCTTTTTTTTTCGCTGTCCCTCTCCCTGTAGTTAGAAAACAAATTTTACATGTCGCAAAAAGACCAAAAAAAAGAAAAGACAGCACCAATCAAGCTTTCTGATCCTGCAAATTGAGAGTGGGGTGCAACTTCTCGATGGTTTCCACCAGATTATTCACCCCGACACATAGCTCCTGTATCCGGTCATCGAATGCAATTTGCGATGGCCGCTCGTTCGCAAAGTCCAAGATGCCATCGACCTGGTCGATAAATCCCTTCATGCGGCCCTCTTTGATCATCTTCGAAGCAGTTCGTTCGGCTTGCGGAGCATCAATGCCCAGCAGCCGCGCCAGCTCGTCGAACGAAATGTTGACGTAAATTCTGCTCGCCGCCAAGAGATTATGCTCGATAACCGCCCTCTCTAGCACAGTAGACCCATCCGCGAGCACGGCCTTTTGATGTGGTTCCAACGTCTCCTCGAACGCGAGCACCTCAGCCCTGGCGAGGATTCTTTCGCGGTACATCTTCTCCAGCACGGGCCAGTGTGTGTGGAAAACTCTCGTGCGCTCGTCTTTGTACAAGAGATTCAGCACCCGCGTCCGCTGCGGGCCCGCGCTCGCGAGCAACGCGCACGTCACGGCCTTGCCCAGCAAGTGCAAAAGATCGTCTTCCAGCACCTGCGCGCCGGCTACTTGCACGCTCTCTGCGCTCAGCTGATAGTATCTCTGCGCGGCGTCCAGAAACTTGCGCTTAGCGTCCAACACTCGCGCATAACAAACCTTATGTCGCACGCGCACCATCGCCACGCTCTCCCGGTCCCCAGCAGCACCTTTCTCCATCTCCTTGTCCTTGTCGACATATGCATTCTCCACAGTTGCACCATCATTCGCTCCATCTCCGTCGTTGGCATTGGCATTGGCATTGACATTGGCATTGACATTGGCATTGGCAGAGCTGCTCGAAGAAGAAGAAGAAGAAGAAGAATTAGAAGAAGAGGAAGCAGCGAACAGTTCGTCGTCACTGGCCGTGGAGAAGACATACTGTGAAGCGCGAGCCACGAACCTCTCCGCATCGACGGTCTCGTCGTCTTCCAGGAAGAGTTCCGCAATGCGCACGTACTTTGCGGCCTTCTGAGCGTCCGAGTACCTGCCCGACTCCACGTTCACGCCGCCGAGGACCCTTGCCGCGGCCGCGTACTCCTCCGCGTCCGCGAGGACCTGCCCGAGCTGTTCCCGGAACCGCGCGTCCAGTTCCTCGAACGCCACGCGCCGTTCCTGCAACGCCGCCAGGCAACGTTCCAGCACCGCGCGCCGGGCGCCGGGAGAGGAGCCCAGCCCGCCCGCGCCGAGGACGTCCGCGAGGTGTCCCAGAACGGGACGCGAAACGGCTAGTTGGGTGTCCTCGCGCGCCACGCGACTCACTGTAACGCACAGGCCGTCCCCGTCCTCAGCGCGGACCTGATGCTCGATAACCGACTTGAGAGCCGCCACTGGCTCGGCGCTCTGCAACGCTGCGTCCGCCATGCTTAATACGTACGTACGTATGTTTGAGTATGTGTGGGTGCGCGCGATTGCTATGGCGCTGCTTAGATCAGTGCGTAGTTGTACGGTGAGAGGGGGGTACGCGCACTTTTGCGATGTCAGAGAAGTGCCGAGTTTGGATCAAATTGTTTTGCGATGTGTGGATTGTTTTGCGATGTGGATTTTTGATGCTGGTTTACTGCTGCTGATTTCGATTGAAATGGTTTTGTTTTGAAACTGTGTTTCGGGTTTGGGATGATGACAGGATGACAGGATGACAGGAGTTCTCTCTTTGGAGTGTCGTTTGTGCCGTGTTTTGAGATCGGTGAGACGAAAATGAAGTAGAGCTGTTCCGATGAGTAATTTTTTTTAAGATGGTCGCGGAAAGCTGCACTGGTCGCTGCCCTTTTTTAAAAGATGCTATATGAATTCAAAGTGTGGTTAGAACGTTGGAGGAGATTCGGTAGGGCAAAGCGCGGGCAGAAGCAAGGGCTGAAGCCTGGGCGAGCCATGAGTCTTGCTTGGTGTAGCGAAAAGACACAAATGTACACAAGGGACTAAGCTTCAACGTTGCTGTCATTTTCCTCGTTATCGTCGCTGTCCATGTCCGAAGAGCCGTGGTAGACCACCTTCATAGTGGCCACGCCACGAGAAGCTTTCGCTCGACGAAGACTCATAGAATGCTGCTCGGCTTTGTGAAACTCGTACACTTGGAGCGGGCATACATCTGTGATGTGCACACGAACTTTCCAGTGACTGGACGAGTTTTCCAACAGAGTCGTCAGCACTGTGTCTTGCAAATAGTCGGCGTTCTCTGCATAGTCCATTTGTGTGACGAGAATGAACACTCCTCCTGTCTTCAAAACCCGGCTTACGTGGGCGAGAACTTTGGAGACCTGTCCAGGGCCTCCGTCCCCAGGGAGATGTAAAATCGTGTCCATAGTCATCTTATCAATCATCACATCCGCAGACTCGGGTTCTAGCATCTTGTCCAGTTCAGTAAGATCACACTGCTTGAATACAGTGTCTGCGACCGGTAGTTCGGCAGCCTTCTTGTTCATCAAATCCACAGCGCTTTGCGCAAAGTCAAGGCCCACCATCTTTCCTTTCCAACCGCCTTTGCGCATCTCAAAAAGAAGATCAGACAAGCCGCACCCCAGATCTACGATAAGCCCATCATCTTCCTCGATCTTCCAATCATCCAGGATGGCTTCAAGATCAGAATAGCCAAAGCACCATTCTGCCGTCTCCTCTCCCTCTTCACCTTCACCTTCCTGGTCTTCAGCTTGTGCCTTGGCTTTGCCATTGGAGGCTTTTGAAGCATATTTCTTCTCTTCCGAGCTGCTCACCTTCCCAGACTCTGCTTTTGATGCGCCATCTTCCCCAGCTCCCACGGCATTTCGAGCGTATCTCGCCTCCCAGTATTCTTGGTCTTCGTACCTCCTTCTTTTGGGCATAGTTTGTGTTTTTGGGTGTTTGCGTGTTAGAAGTTGTGTCTCTTTCTGCCCTCAAGACTTTCGAGTTCACAAGCGGCTACTCTTTTCAAAACTCAAGCAGTAAGTTGAGCTATGCGCAAGAGTATACTCCTGTGCTTCTTTCGTACTTCGCAGAATTGTGTTCTGTCTGGCATGTGAATATGTGAATGCACACTTCTCTCTCCTCTAGCTAGTAGTAGCCTATAAGTTCAACCAAAACACCTAAGAGATGGTTGACTATCAAAAAGCCATGGGACGACCTTATGAGAAACTAGTAGTATTGTGAACTTTTTGTGCATCTCGAATGTCTAACTTGAACTTCAAGACATCTCTCTTAAAAATGTTTCCTAGCTTTTCGTGTAGCTATCTGGTCTTCTTCCGGCACCACTCTTTGCTGTTATACTTAATGGTATCACGTGATTACGGACTGCTGTCTCCACAAGCTTACCCAAACATCTCACCAAGTACTACTAACGGATGGGATGCGGGGAGCATAGTCGTCCACCCTTTCAGCTAAGTAACTCCTTCATCAGGTACGGCACTCCCTGCCTCAGCAGAAAAGCAGAAAAGATCTCTCCTCACAACACTCACATCACTCACATCACTCACATCGCCACACAACCAGCAGCCCGGCGAATTCCCCTTCCTCCTCCTGCCGAGGACGCATTGAATTTTGCGAAGTCGTTTGGGGACAGGAACCATGGACGGCGAGGAAGACGGCGCGGTGGGCCAACAAGAAGAGGTGAAGAAGGACGAAGAAGAAGAAAAGGAAGAGGAAAACCAAGTTGAGGAGGGGAACATGGATGATGATGATGAAAATGAAGATGAAGATGAAAATGATGATGATGGCCAAGTTGATGAAGACGAAGACGAAGAAGGCATGGAGGACGAAGAGGAGATTGAGAAGGTACCAGTGACTGTAATTACGGGGTTTCTAGGTAAGTTGGGTGGGTTTGGAGGTTTGGAGGCTTGGGTGAAGTGGGATTTGTCCAAAGTCCAAAGTATCGGGGCCGGGTGGGTTCGTGTGAGGTTTGTGTTGTATTCTGATCGAATTGGAGGTTGAAATTTGCGCGCAGGTGCTGGAAAGACGACGCTTGTGAACCACATCTTGAAGGACCCGTCGCACGGCATGAAATTCGCGGTGATTGAGAACGAATTTGGAGAGATCTCGATCGACGATGCAATCATAAAGAGCAAAAGCGATGAGATTATTGAGGTTCTGAACGGTTGTGTGTGCTGCACAGTGCGAACTGATCTGTCCAAGACGGTGAAGAAGCTTTTGGAACGCAAGGATGATTTCGATGCAATCATTATCGAAACTACGGGTATGGCGGACCCCAGCCCGGTCGCTCAAACCTTCCTCGTGGACGAGGACATCATTCCGTACTGTTCGCTGGACGGGATTGTGACGGTAGTAGACGCCAAGCACGTTTTAAAGCATCTCAGCGAAGATCGCAAGAACAAAGAAACCCAAGAAGAGGTTGTGAATGAGAGCATTCAGCAGATCGCTTTTGCTGATCGCATTCTCTTAAACAAGGTGGACCTCGTAAGTAAAGAGGATCTCGCCGACGTGAAAGAGCAGATCATGGAGATTAATTCCACCGCCAAAATCTACGAAACAGAGCGCTCCAAAATCGACCCAAAGCTCCTCTTTGGTATGAGCAGCTTTAGTGTGGAAAGGGTTCTCGAATTTGAGCCCGAGTTTTTGAAGGAAAAGTCTGACGCGAAAAAGGAAGGCGAAAGTGGAAATGAGCATGGTCATGGTCACAGCCACGGCGATCATGGCGAATGCAAAGAACCCCATTGCAGCTCTGAAGAACACGGCCACAGCCATAGTCACGGCCATAGCCACGGTGACCATGGGGCCTGCAGCGACCCACATTGTAGCTCGGAAAAGAAAAAGCATAACCACGACCGCTCTGTGGGCTCTCTTAGTTTTCGATTCGAGGGAGACATAGCACTTCCAAAGCTTGATGACTGGATCCGTGATATGCTCAAGGAAAAGGGGGACGATTTGTACCGTTATAAAGGGGTCATTTCTGTGGCTGGCATGAATGAGCGCTATGTGTTCCAAGGCGTGCACATGCTCTTTGAAGGTGACTTTCACTCGCCATGGCTTGAGAATGAAGTTCGTGTTTCCAAATTTGTATTTATCGGAAGGAACCTCAATCGCGAAGAGATAGAGAATGGCTTCAACTCTTGCAAGGTGTATCCTTTGCGATTCAAGGTTGGCGACAGGGTTGAGATTAACGCAGGCGAAGGAGACTTTATCCCAGCAGAAGTTGTCAGCATTTGGAGCGACGGATACCCATATCGCATTCTTCCTGAAGACCAGGATGAGGAGGAAGCCATGTGGGTCCCAGAAGACACTGACGAGTGGATACGTGCCAACAGCGCCAAGAAACAGCGAACTGAGTGACCCTGAGGTATCTGTCGCGAACTTTTAATTCTCACTTTGGGCACACGGAAGCCGTTGCTCGAACGTCGATGCGGCATATCAGCCACGTTCTTCCAAACTAAAAAATAAAGACTTAGCATCGACACAATCCCTCTGTTCCACCAACATTGCTCTGTGATATTCCAACTGACATTTACTTTTTTGTGAGGGTGTGTCTTTCGCAAGTACCATTTCAAAACCTTGACACCCAGCAAACGGACCTTTTAAAAACGAAAAGAAAAGAGACAAGATATGAAAGAAGGGAAACACTACACACATTGCAAAGGTTTTATTTCAGTCAAGTGGTCTACAGGCGATACATCGCATCAGTTCAAAAATTCCACGCTTCGCTCTTAAAGGCTGTCGTCTGGAGTGATGAAGCGCTTGACGACGAGACCATGCACGAATGCCATGTGTTCCATGACCCAGTAAGTATCGCATGGTTTCTCCCCGATACTAATTTGGCTTAAAAGAGCTTTCGTCATCAAATGTTGAACGTCCTTGGTTTGATCCGGGCGATCCTTTGGGGAATGAGAGTTTAGTACTGCATACAAGTTGCGCAGCAAAGCAAGGCGCACCGGGGTATCGTTCTGGCTGTACGCCAACACGTGGGCCTCAAGCAAGTGCGCATCTGCTTCCTTGGTGCTTTCTGCAGTCAACGCAAGAATGATCTTTGCCGGAAGCCACCATGGTTCCCGCGACCCGGGCTTTGGTGTCGAGACCGATAGATCCACACATTCTTTAGCAAGAGTACGGGCCTTTTCAAGGTCTGCAGGGTCTCGTATCGCGTACAAAGCCCCATTCACCAAAGCAGCAGCACGCAAATCTGCGGCAAATCGATGAGAAACGCTGTCTCCCACATCCTCATTAGCGCCGATTTTGACGGACGAATTGCCAATCGCCAATTCAGCCGTGTACTCTAGAGCCTCGTCAGCAAGTGCAGCCCCTCGCCCATCGGGGATCCCGGCAAGTCGAAGCGCGACGCTCAGAGCTAAAGAAGCTGCTGCGCACACTCTCTGATCTTCGGCTATCTCCGTGTGATCCGACATCCCCTCTGTCATACGATCGAGGTCCCTGTCCCTGTTGCTTAATATGATGTCGAGGTTGTCGTCAAACTCCTTTAAGATGTTATGAATCGTTTCACTCGCACTTCCCGAGTTTACATCTTGTTCGTCATCGTCATCAACTTCATCGTGGCTTCTGCCCTCACTCTTCATGGCCTCAACGTGGTCGCGAATCTTTGCAACCACTTGAGAAGCGTGCTCCAAAGTATCTAAAGCAGCAGCCAAACGTCCTCTCATGAGCTGTACAATTCCCAAGTTTGTGTACGCAGCAACTAGCAACCTGCGATCGGTGTTGGTGGCCGGCTCCATGCCGTTCTGAGCCCAAAACACAGCTCGCCGCAGGAGTTTCTCTGCATCATGCAGCCTGCTACGTTGCCGAGCGTGGCATACCGCCAGATCGCTAGCGCTGGCAATCACATCCCTGTGTCTTGGGTCACCGAGACCATGCTGAGCCTCTTCCAGAGCATGCTCGAATGCTCCTTGGAGCAGAGCAGATACCTCCGCATTGCCAACGGCTGCTTCGCTTTGCTCTTTCTTAAGCTCCTCATCCACAGCAGCTGGCATGGACAGGTTTGTGCCCCCGTTAAAAGCGTGGTCAGCTTGGGTCTCGGGATTCTGTTTCGCAACGGTAGAACCTTCTATTTCGTCAAACAGCTGCTTCAAAATAGCGTCGGAGTCGCCAGGCTGGGAATGGGCCGCGGGATTTAGTACAGCGGGAAGCGGGCCCTGATTCACGCCCACGTCCAAGCCGGCTCCTCGCATCATCCGTGCAAGCTCCAAGTTCCCGTGCGCGCTCATGACCAAACCAGCAAGAAACCTCCCGGCTACGTTCCCCGCAGGTAGATTGCGCACCTCAGCGGCGGCGGACGCTAAAAAGGAAGTGTTCCCAGAAGCCCAGGCCAGTTTCACAAGCCCTTGCACTTTCCGCCCAGCCGCTTCTGCGGCAGCTGGCGAAGATAAAGGCGGCAACTTCGGAGCGACTTTGGACAATGCAGAGGCATCACTTGTGCAGCTTCGAGCAGTCAAAGCCGCTGCATTTCTACTTAGATTCTTCCGCATCCTCCCGCGCTTGAGAAGACCTCAGGCCCACACCGACGGAACGTAATCTGAATGAAGCCTAGCACAATGTCAACAACTGCAAAGTCCACGTGTTGCACGCAAAACTCGACCTTGACACAACTTGCTTTGTCGACTCACTTCTTTGATCGATCGGGCAGATACGTAAGCAGGCGCTGCCGAGCACCAAATCCAACAGCTCCAGCTCCAGCTCCAGCTCCAACTACAACTGCTCTGACACTGGCCCGCCTTTTGTCTTCGCGCGTCGTCTGCAAGCGCCCTCGAACCCCACGCAAAATATGAAAGCAAAACACCGTCCTTTTGGCGCGCGCAGCGTTACCGTTGGGCTGCTTACGTCGACTGCTAGCTAGCCCTGCTGCGAATGCGCGCAAGAACTGTGGGAGCTGTGGGAGCTGTGGGAGCTGTGGGGATTTGTGAGTATAGGAACGTGTGGGAAAGACAGCCTCCGAGGTCTCCGAGGTCAAATTTTGACGCGAAGTCCACCAGCTATGCATCGACATTAATGGTGTGATAATGTGTACTGGAGCAAAAGCTAAATAATAATTTAGGAGTACTGTTTCGTCAGCACACAAGTATGTGTTTGGTTGACTGTGACTTCTAGCTACTAGAGACTTGAAAACTCTGGAAGAATGGAATGACTGAATGAAAGATAAGTGGGGGACCAAAAGAGCTCCGGATAGGCTTGTGCAGAAAAGAAACGCTGGCCCACATGTTTTAGATTATTACTTCTTTTTGAAGCAGCGTGCAAGACCGTTCGTGTCCTGCTCCTGGTTTCGTGACCAAGGAGGCCAGAGAACGGATGATTTCGGAAAAATGACCCCGCGATGAACTTGCGAGCGAAATAAATACTTTTCTTCGGAATGAACATGAAAGTAACTGTACAAGGCTCATGTAATACGTACCAGCGGCTGCTCTGATTTGGTCACGGTTCAGGGTGTGATCTGGTGGCGCGCATCGACCGTGAAGAAGAGGTGACACTATTTCGATTGGGCAGACCATGCGGCTATGCGCTCATCGGCAGCGTCTAGGCCAAAGAATCGGATCGCGTTTTCTGTGGTTCGACGCGCGATTTCTTCTTCAGAGATGGACCCGCCATGGAAATTCTCTGCGATCGCGCGACAGACTGCTGGAAGCGCACCAGGCTCATTGTTGCTGGCCTTTTTATACCCCGTCTCTACTGGAAAGTACTCTTTGCCAGGGCGCATGAAAGGACTGTCGGTCTCGATCATGAGCCGATCCAGTGAAAGAAGGTCAGGGTCCGCGATAGCATCTAGCGTCCCTGTTCCTGCTGCGCGGTTCTTCATTCCGATATAGCCGGTAAGTCCAATGTGATAGCCTCTGGATACAAGCTGCGTTAGGTCTGCCTTATCGCCAGTGAAGCAGTGCACACAAATCCGGCTTGGGTCTATCTGTCCGTCGAACTTTCCGAGAATCTCTGCAGCATGATCAACTGCGCCAAGAGGTTCTCCTTTATCCGCGTCCCGGTCACGCAAGTGCACGAAGAGCGGCCGTTGTAACTCCGCAGCGAGCTTGACTTGAGCTTCGAACGCTCGCTTTTGAGTCTCCATCGGGGAGAACATTCTATCGTAGTCAAGGCCACACTCTCCAAGACTCACACAAAACGGGCTTGACGCCATACTACGAAGCGCTTCTAACTTTTCAGGGTCAACTTCACTATCCGAAGCAATGGTCTTGGCATCATGCGGATGCTATTTGCCGAAAATTTCATCAGGAGCTCTACAAGTCAGTTTGCGAAAACATGAGGTAAAAAAAAACACGACCTGAACACTTGAAACGAGCCGCAGACTTACCACTCCAACGGTTGCATAAACCTTGACACGAGGCAGCCTCTTGCCTCCAACATCATGCGCGTCCTCGTCAGGCGCCATCGTCTTCGAAGACCATGCTTCACACATTTCTATTCCAGCAGCTGCAGAAGCGAGCGAGCACCCCGTTAAGAGCACCCGCGTAACACCTGCAGCGGCTGCTCGTCGAAGTTGCATCGCCGCCGCACCACGCCCGACTCGCGACTGGATATTGATGCCAATGTCGACAAGCTCCTGCACTGCACCATCTTGCCCGCGCACTGCGAAAGAGTTATGGAGGAATGCCATTCGTTTCGCCTCATCTTCCTTGTCTTCGGCCCCGCCCTTCGGTTTCGCACTGTTGGCACCGCTTTTTCCTTTACCCTTTCCTTTGCCGTCCATCGCTTCTAGTTGCGCACGAGCTTCAGCCGGCAGAGCATTCAAGAAAGTCTTCTTCTGCTGCCGCAGCTCTCGCAACTTACTGCCAAGCTCGCCGCCACTTGCATCATGCTGCTGCTGTTGCTGCTGCTGCTTTCCTCGACTTTGCTTTTGAGCATGTCGCAAGTCATTCTCCTCTTTCAAGATGGCGCGCCACCTGGCCATGTTCTCCTGGGACAACATCCTCGCTCCACTTTGTGAACCTCTATGAAATCAAATTTGACCGAATCAACCAGATCTGATCTAGTCCAGTCCAACGCATACAGCGAGTTCGTCCTCTCTCCACACTTGAACCCTCCGATGGCTTCCTGAGGCTTCCTGCTTCTGCTGTTTGGTGTCTGCCTGGCGCACAAAGTTGCAATTGGAGCAATAGATTGCAATAACTTAGATTGCAATGAATTTTAGTGGTGCAACAGATTGCAATAGATTTTAGGTGGCCAAGTCATGCCAAGTCCATTGATTGACTCACTTTGGACAATCTGAGTTTTAACTTAAAATGAGAGAATGAATTGGGAGGTTGCGCGAACGCATGTAAGATTTCTGAGAATGAACACTTGGGAATGGAATTGCTCTGAAAGAATGTCCACCCACCCTGTTGCATCAATCAATCAATGACTTGGAAGTAATTTTTGTCCAAGTTACAGAATCAGAATGTTAGTTATCGGTGGTACCAGTAACTATGAGGACAGTAATGCTCGGAGTCCGTGGCAATCCTAAAGGCCACACATAAGTGGACTAATAGACACCGGTAGGCGTGTTCATGAACCTTCCCTAGGTCGCTGCTGGACCTTTGCTTAGTCGGATGCCTAAGAATACCTGGGCTATAGCTCGGTAATACCGGTATGAGTACGGTAGCAAACAGAAGTTCTTGTTGGTTCTATTGCGATCTACGCGAAAACCCGGGTGGGTATTGGGGAACCCTTCCGAAACAAACGCTTGCCATTTCTATTGTATTCTCTACCCTATTGTTTAGTGATGACTTTCGATAGAGAGATCCCTATTACATGAGCTAACCTAATTTTGGGTTGAGACGAAGAACATTCGCGAAGAGTATTCCTCAATCCACCTTAAATCGCCAATCAAAACAGGTGGTGCAGAAGAGGAGTTTAAGGCGCATGAGCTCCGCACTGCTCCATTACGGATTGCTAGTTTAAATACTAATAGTCGAGGTTGCGTGGCGGAGACGCACAGGACACAATAGTCGCAAGTAAGACACTGTGGGAAACATACGCAAAAAAGGTACGCGAGGACACTATTTGCAAAGTGCAAAAGAGGTGCTAGGGAGGAGGAAGGAGGACAGTTTGCGGGAAATTTTCGCTGGAGGATCTGATCGTCGCGCAAGATTATTATTGCGCATTGTTCGCGTCTCGATGGTGCGCGAAATAATATGGCTTTAGAATTTTGGACAGCGTGATTGGAGCGCGAGATTTATGCGCGGGATGCATGGATGGCGATGTACTGACGTAAATGTGACGCTTGATATTTTGTTCTTTCATAGTTTACTTCTAGAAAATGAGCGCATTCACTGGACTGGGAGCTGCTGCTTCCCGCGCACTCAAGACTGACGCAAAGTTCTTCATTGTTGGAGGTGGAGCATCTGCTTTCGTACGTAGTTTCTGTGCATGAGGATTTTGTTTGCGTGATACAGGGTCGGGTTGTCAAGGCTAACTGATTCATTTTTTTTTTCTGTTTGTTGGTTTGCTAAAATCAATAGATGCTCGGCCTTGCTGCATGGGCAAGCTGCTCCGAGGAGACTCTCAAGCACGAGTCCACCTTCGCAAGGCGATACATTGGCAAGTACAGACAGTACAACATTGAGCAGGCTAAGGCTCATGGCGTTGCTCATCATTAGATTCCATAAAACACAAAAGTTTCAAAGAACGCAAGTTTTGCTTCTGTAGCCTGGTCACTCTTTTTTCTGAATTCTGATATCCTCAATCAATCCAAACAAGTCGAAGAAATTGGCAAGCCTGAAGAATTTTAAATTATTCGATGTAAAATAAGATGGATGATATTTTGAGAGGAAAAAGTGGAGGAAATAAGAAATAAGCGGCGTTCGGGCTTTGTGTTGACGCAAAGGCTATCACAATTTTGCCCGTTTGACATTCTTGCCGTGTGCATCCGAGGCAGCGTGCGCATTCTCACTCTCGGAGATTCTGCGGTCAAGGATTGAGAGGTCGTACTCGTCGTTGCCGTATCCACGCAATGTACAGGTGAGCTCCAAGTTATAACCGCTCGGGTCCGTAAAGTAACAGGAATGGATAAAGTCGTGGTCCACCACCTTGCTGACGGGTGTGCCATACTTTTTGATTTGCTCGCGAAGCTGATGCAGCTGTTCCAAGCTTTCGCACCGATATGCCATGTGATGATGCATTCCAACTGGCCACACCTGGAAGAAAGATGGTGGGTTTATGGAGTCCAGCGGCTCTGTGACGTGATGGCAAGCGTTAGCAAACGCCAATGTGAGTCTCAAACCCTCCGACCCATAAAGCAAACTCACCTTGGAACTCTACGAACGAGATTTCATTGCCGTTTCCCGCCTCCAAAAAGCAGTGTTTGGCGCCTCTGATTCCGTGCATTGGGTAGATTGCTCGCAACTTCATCCCCATTGCCCCTTCATAAAAGTTGATCGTCTCGCGCATGCTCTTGCAAACCAGCGCGATATGGTGAAACCCAGACGGCATCCTTTCCCCGCGCTGCGCTCCCAAGGTGCCCCCATGCACCTGCGGATGGAGCCCTTCTTTTGTGCCTTTCTTCGCATCTTCATCTCGATCCCAGAGGATCGGTCCTTTGTATGGCTCCGGCTGTGCTGGCGGCATTCTCTTCCTTGGCCCTTGTCGAGAAACCTATTTCGCGCGGCTGGCTGTTTTCAGTGCTCGAGACCTTGTGCATGAATACTCGAGTACAGGTACTGCCTTTCCTTCAGAATTCAGATATAGCAGCTATGGTGCATGTGTCATACTTGCCGTTTGTCCGCTCATGCCAAGTATCACTTTTGATCTAATTTCTTCAACTTGCATGTCTCTCTACTTGCAAGTTATAACTAGCGTCGCGCCAACCCACATCGATGGCCTCCGCTTTTGGTGGCCTATCTGCCATAAACCTCTATCGCAAAAGCAAAGCGCCTTGATTCTTTTGATTTGAAAATACACTTTTTTGAGTGCGATGGATAAGATGTCATTCATTCCAGCTTTCAATCGGGCTGACCTGGCTGATGCTCCAGTTCGTGGAATACTCTTCGAGATGAGGTGAGAATGAAAACGAGAGGAGAATGGAAATAAAAATGTGATGAGAACAGGAATGGGAAATGAATATGCAAATGAAAATGAAAATGAAAATGAAAATGAAAATGCAAATGAAAATGAGCTGTTTCCGACATTTTCCGACTCAACAACTCCCTTCCAAATTCTCTTGTCCAAGAAAGATCAAGATAGGACCATCGAACTCTTCTTTATTCGCCAACTCTTCCTTGTTCGTCTTGGGTCCGTTGGCGCTGCTGGGTCACGATCCTATCGTGCGGACACTGCGGACGTCCTTCTATCTCTCTCAGTACGATCCTCTACTGCATCGCCAAAACGAGGGCGACACTCTCCGGACAAGTGGGACTCGTGGGACTCTGGGACTCGTGGGACGAGAAGCGATTCGGAGGTGCGCGCAATAGTCTTTCTATAGTCTGCCTGGCTTGAACGGAGGCACAGGTAGTTAGTTGGTTAGTTGCGTGCGATATAGTTGGTGCAAACTGTGCAAATATAGAAGGTCGAACACGGATCAGGATCAGGAACAGGCGAAACGGGAAGAGATAGAGATTGAAAGATCCGTCGATTGGCTTTGGAAAGGTCTTTTGGGAGAACGGTGACTTGCGTTCTTTTCTACCAAACTTTCGGTTCATGAACCTATCTATCGTTGCCCGTCAAGAACGAAGCATTTGATCAGGCGGCCTTTACTTGTGAGAGGAGTGCGGAAAGGCAGAGCAGATGCTTGAGAACGGCGAGCGTTCTTGGCTGGTGCCTCCAACTCTTGATTCGCAGCACGCAGAGTTTGTCAAATTTTCATGCGATTTCGACTCGGGAAATTGTGGACCGGTGGCTTGCACGGCACCATGGAGTTTCGAATTGACGCCGAGAGCAGATTGCGAAGGCCAGGACTGCGAAACTCGGAGTCGGACTTGGTTTTACTTCTCCGTTGAGAACGTGCCGCAGAATCAGAAGGTGCAGCTCAGAGTGGCCAGGATGAACAGCCAAAAAGGGCTCTACGAGAACGGGTTCAAACCTGTGTGCAAAGTTGGGGTGACAGGGAAGTGGAATCGAATTCCTGGAGCAGTGTATTTTGAACCTTCTGATGAGAAAGGAGAAGCTTCCATCTCTTTTTCGCACAAGTTTCTTTCTAGATCGGGTGAGCCAGTTTTCTTTGCATTTTGTCACCCGTACTCTTACGAGGAGATCTTGAAGAAAATCGTCAAGCTAGAGAAACGATATTCTCGGCGAATCGAGAACGCAGGGGCTGACCGGCCGGAAATTGAAATAGACACCGAGTCACAAATCTACTATCACAGAGAGTGTCTTGTGAAGTCGGTGAAAGGCCGACGGGTGGATATTTTGACAATCACCAATGCCTCATCTAACCGAGACAAGAAACTGGAGCGCGAACATCTGGCTGGCTTTCTATTCAAGCACCAAAACATTTTCCCAGACTTGAGAGAAAACGCACAAACACAGCAACACGAACCCTGCGAGCATTTTGAAGGCAAACCTATTGTATTCGTCACTTCGCGAGTCCATCCTGGCGAGACTCCAGCGCAGTACTGTTTCGACGGTTTTCTCGATTTTATCACAAACGAGCAAGACGAACGCGCAAAGGTATTGCGAGACCAGTACGTGTTCAAGCTGATTCCTGTCTTGAACCCAGATGGCGTCGCGCTTGGCCACTATCGCAGTGATACTTTGGGAGTGAACTTGAACAGATTCTACCACAACCCAACCTTCGAGGCACAACCCTCCATCGCTGCCGTGCGCGCACTTGTGCTGCACTACGCTCGAAACATTTCTTTGTATTTAGACATGCACGCCCACGCGAGTAAGAGGGGTTGTTTCTTGTTCGGAAATCACTATGAGGACTTGGAACGCCAGGTGGAAAATATGCTCTTCAGCCATCTGGTGTCTTTGAACACACCGTACTTGGACTTAGCCGCATGTGATTTTTCCAAGAAGAATATGAGCAACAAAGACAAGTACGACACGTCTGTGTCAAAAGAAGGATCCAGCCGCGTGGCGATATATCGAGCAACTGGAATTCTCCGCTGCTACACGCTGGAGTGCAACTACAATTGTGGGAAGTCATTGCATGATATCCCAGCCGCTGGCCCTGCTTTTGCTGGACCCAAGCTCACACGAAAAACTGTGTCACAAGGGAAATCGCAGAATAGGCCTGATAGTGCCTCAAGTGAGCGCTCAGGAAATCGGTGCTTATCCCCTGAGCGACGTATGGCTGACATGTCTCCAAACTCTGTAAAGTATACCCCCGAGTCATGGGCTGAGGTCGGAAAGGCGTGTGCGGTAGCTCTGCTAGATCTCTCAGGTTCCGCCAACCCAGCATCTCGACTCACTCGCTCAACATTTCAGAATCTAGACGGAATGAGGGCGCATATCCGCTCGAAACTTGAAAAGTCGCGAAGCAAAACAAAGGCTGGAGGTGCGAGCAATCCAAAACCTCGCCTTAAGGCGTCAACACGGACTCTTCAAAAGCAGTGTTTGGAAGACTTCTCCAAAAGCCTAACAATGAACGACCAATCCGTCAAAACAAACCACATGAAATCTATGGCCATGTTGCTGCGAAAGTCCCAGACTGGCCTGCCTGCAATTTCCAAGTCCCGGTCACTCTCACGAGTGCAAGGGCTCTCAAAGCATCTTGGCCGCTGAATACGTATTGTAACTTTTTTTAAATTAAACTAACATGATAACTAAATCTTGTCTGCTGACGCTTGCCACCTGACCGGGCTCATTTCTTCAACCGCCAAACAAATGACCCGACAAGAACGAGATTGGCGCTGAAGGAGCAGCAGCCATTATCCAACCTTGGAAAAAGTAAACCTGTACGGACCGTCTTGAAGCGCGGGTGCCTTTGGCCCAACTCCCATGAAGTTGAGTACTTATCGTCCTTCGTGGCTGACGTTCTTGTGTCTTTCGGAGGAGGGGTTTTTGGCTGGGCCGAAAGTAGGGTTGAAAAAAAAATACCTGTGATTCGTCGTGTGCCGGCGTCAAGTAATACAGAACGTGTGACCCCCGAAATGGAGTGGTTTCGAATCAGCAATGTACAGAACTCAGTTGTTAAAAAGATGTAGAAGGTATAATGATCAAATAGTCCCACTTTCCCTCAACTTCTCAGCTCCACTTCGTTGCCAGGTAGCTTTCCTGAAAGAGAAGCTCGGCTGATAATGGAATATGGTCGGACGGGGTGACGTCGTTGGGAAACCAAGTGTGCCTTGCAGCTTCATTTTCAACGAGAAGAGCCTCCCACGGCCCCAGAAATTCAGGATTGTGGTCCAAGCGACCAGAAGCCTCCACCAAGAACTCTTCGTTGTCCCAGCGCTTCGGTTTTGTATCGTATGGATCTGGAATAGACGCAAGCATACGCTCGTCCATCATGTGCCCGCTAGCCTTCCGCCTCCCCTTGTCGTCAAGCTGTGGCCCTTCAAGAGGATCAGGAACTCGGAGTTCCAGCAACCTCATGGGGGAGAATCTCTCCTTACTGAAGAAGATATAATCTGCGCAACCACGGAATCGCTCGGAGTTGACAGTTGCCCTTGGCTCTTTCCCATTTTGATATTTTGAGTAGGCGGACTCCAGGCCGAGCGAGTGAACTAGACTATCGTCAGCCGACCCTCCAGCTCGAGATCGGCTCATACTTACTTGCAGATTCAGAGAATTGTTTTCATATTTTGGGATCAACGCTGTGTCTGCCTTTAGATTGTGAGCCGCACAGAGTGGATTACTTGGTCCTCTCAGAACCCAGTCTTGTACCGTCTCGAGCGCTTCGTCAACGACGTATTTGCCAGGGCTCGTCGGCTTTTTAAGGTACTTGCTGACCGGGGAATGATTCGAGCTCTCTACAGTCGTCACCGGCAAACTGGGCTGACTAAATTCTCCAACTCCAACCGCGGTCAAACCTGCGACAATAAATTCATAGGTCAAGCCAGAAGCAAGACCGCACACAATTGCAGACTTCAAATCACCACCTTTGAAGGTGAGTGGCTCCCCGAAGCCGAGCATCACATTGCCCCCTACTCGCCTGCGGATGACAAAGCCTTCAAGTGGGGCGTCGCCAGTCTCGTAAAGCTCGCCCCAGGACACCTTGATTTGAGCCTGGCTTATCACCTCCGCGACTGGCCTCTCTTCCAAAGGGGCTGGGACCTTCAGTTGGGAAGGGTATCTTCCCTGTCGAATCATGTAATAGTTGTCGCTGTGTGGAAATAGGTTGAAAGACCCGCACATCACCACGGGAAGTTGAAAATCAGTGTTGAACCTTTCGATGGACTTGAGTAGCATCAAGAGCTGCTTCTTTTGTACGATCTCCAGGTCCTGAGTTTTCGGAGCAACTAATTGTGCGTTGACAACGCACACGGCTGAAGGGTGATCCGACTCTTCCCAGGGCTGCAGGGATAATATGCTTGCGCAGTTGTCCTGTTGCAGCCTGCCGCTTGGGTTCTTCTCGCAAAGAAACTCCCCCACCTGATTGAAATCCACGTGCTCAGACGCAAAGAGCTGAAACTTGTCCCTAAGGAAAAAGGTTGCCACTCCGTCGCGAAATCGGTTTGCCCGCTTATGGAAGATGCTGTCGTAACCTGCTTCGCTCAGCTTTGGCCGCCACCAGTCATCATAGTGATCAGCCTCTTGCAGGCAGACGATATCTGCACCGAGCTGAAGGACGCACTTCAATAGCTTTTCCTTTCGCACATTCCAATTCACATGCGAGGCCGAGCAGTACGCGTACTGCGGACCTTTCAATTTGGATTGCGAGAGCACATTATACGATGCGACCTTGAGCTGCGTTTTCGCCGCTGCCCCCCCAGGGTTGGTCCGCCATCCTTGAGCGGCTACAAACCCGTCTGGCTCAGGCATGCTCGCTCTCTGGCACAACGCATCCAACTCGCGCGCATTCCTCGAGAGCTCAACTCCTTCGACTGGTTAGTTTCTCTATTGTAGGCTAACACGAAGGCAACCTCTCCTCCCAGTGCGCGTAAGTCTCCTACCGCAGTTGCAAGTCGGGCGGCGTTCTCATTCCCGGCATTGTGTGTTCCCTAATCCTTGAGCCGTGGCATTTTACAAAGGATTTGTCGTCAGCACATCAACATGATCATCGCCATGAGCTGATTGAAAGTGTGAAATGACACGAATGCATGCAAGGTTTCCAAATATATACGCAATTGATTGGGTGACCTCATTCACAGCCGAGTCGTCACAGTCTGAGTCCGAGTCATTTGAGATTTGACCGGATCTATTTTTTACTAGGCTAGCTGACTGTGAGGTGAATAAGGTCTTCCCTATCATAATTAATAACCAACTGTACCAGCGGTGCCAGCGGTAAACAAATTCTTAGGTTATCAACCTGTGCACCAAGTATGACACGAGTTCGCTGAAAGATTGTGTGTGGAAGGTATGGACTCCGAGTGCAGCGTCTGTTGGGGTGCGAATGACGCAAGCGAGGACGGCGCCTCAACCCTCAAGGGCCTGTAATGTTTTGCCCAAAGGTTCTGTTAAAGTCTAGTCGAGTGAGAACCTCATCAAGATGGTGCACGGATCCAAGGGCCGAACGTTGCGAGAGCATGATGAGCAAGAATCGAAATGTGCGGGAGAACTTCTTGTGGAGGATATCGAGCTGGGTGTCCACCCTGGCCTCGAAGTGATGGTCGGCCCCAATCTTATCCTTGGCGAGGACAGCGAGCAAGTACATTCGAAAGCGAATGGAGCAGTCCAAGAGTTCCAGCACTGGTTGCATTACACTTGAAAGCTGTTGTGGATGCTCCGCGGATATTAGGCATTGGGTCGCAATCTGCGAGAGATACTCAAAGTGAAGCTCGCGAAGTTGCTCAAGGCTCTGGCAGTTTTGAGCCTTGCGTAAAAATGTATCCCAGGACGAAAAGACGACCCTGTGCATGACATAAGCGTGCAGGTTGTCCACAAAGTGAAGGTGGTCAGCAAGCGCAAGCGAGAGTTTATGGAGCTTGATGCTGCTAAAGTAGTTTTCGCGGTGCAACATGTGTCGTCGCATAATCCGCTGCGACTGGCAGAGGAGAAACTTGGCGCGCTTGATCTGCAGCAAGAACCGGAAAATGGCCTCATACAATGCCATGGAAGGCCGATCCAGAACAGCGGTCAGAGGTGGCTCAGCATCGTAATGTACACAGAGTCCGTCGAGAGCGTGCACACCTCCAAATTCGTAGTGATGTGTGGAGGAGGTCCCTGCCTGTTTCTTGGAAAAGACAACGCCTTTCCACTCTATCCTGGCAGACCCATCCAAGAATGGGAGGCCATCAGCATCGCTCAAGAATATGTGCGTGAGTAACTCGTCTCGGACAGAATCATTAATGCCGAGTGTCGAGTCCCCTCCCGGATGAGGAATCAGAGTCCCGGGAGGAACCCTGGCCGTAAACCCATCCTCTTCAGCAAAAAAGTCCATGGCTTGTGCGGCTTGAGGATGTTCGGACGGCATGTCCCGGTCAATCGCGTGAAACATGTCCTCAAAGAAGGTGCAGAGCACACTCTCGTTAATCATAAAGTAAAGATTTCTCACTGCCTGTATCCTCTCCATGAGCTGGTGCTGCCCAAGAACATGTCGCATTGCCACTCCACTGACAAGGTTGACGTGTCGTTCGAGAGGATCGAACAACGCTTTGCGTAAAATCGTTTCGCAGATGGCATCTGTGTGAGAGGTGCCGGAGCGGGAAAGACCGCGCGACACAAGCCAGTGAGAGGCATTGGCGCTTTTTGAAGCGGCACTGAGCGCCTCATTCCAAATCTCATTGTATTCTACGACTAGTGGTTTGAGATTCGCCGCGGTCAGTGCTTTTGGGGGCCAAATGTGTTCATCATTTTCATCATGCAGGCACAGCGACTTGAGCAAGCGGACAGCGCGAGAGCCTTGCTCGATTTGATCCGCCACTGGCGACCAAAAGTCTGGCATGCAAGCGCGAAGGAGGCGCGGCCTCGACTCCAGCGAAGCATAAGGTGTGGCGCCGGACTCTTGGGCTGGTTGTTGAAACGCAATAAAAAGCTCGTCAAAGGGATCTTCTAACTCGCCGCGGTCCAAAAGCTGGCCAAGAACCCTTACATGCACCTCCAAGGTTGAAAAAAAGATGTAAAGAAATGGTCTCAAGCTGCATGGCGATACTGGCGCAGGAAACGCATTGCGATATGTTACACTTGTTTGGTCCGCATACGTTTCAAAAATAGCGTATTCGAACAAGAGGTCCAGAACTTCTTTGGACAGCTCTCGGCTGGCGTTAGCTTCGAACGCGCGTAGGCGACGAACAAAATCGGCAAGACTCTCCAGTTGGCGAAAGTGTGGCCCCAGACTCGAGAACAAATTAAGAAGCGTGGGAGCGACTTTGAGGTCGGACTTGTTTAACGTACCTAGCGCCCGAGCCCGAACTTTGGACTCCTCTCTGCTAAAGACCAGCTCATGCTGCGAAAGCACATGTCTCATCGCGTGCTGTATGCCAGAAAGAGCAATGATCGGAGCATCTTCGCTCAAAGTCTCCAGCTCGCAAAAATCGCGAACAGCTCGGGCATGCGTAAATGCTTTGCAAAAAGATTCCAGGGTAGACCGCACAGTCTCCGTCGAAAGATGAGAGCAGGCGATGTGAGTCTCAGGTACCACTACAAAAGCTTCTGTACGCTCGTCATAAGCCACTAGGCCGTTTGAATGAACATTCCCCGAAAGCACGGCGAGCGCTATGCGAACGAGCTCCACCTCATGCAGAACAAGGTCATTCGCAGTGATAAGTTCCTTCTGCAGGCGCTCGCCTTCCATCTCGCACAATTGCGACACTTGAGCTCTTCGGTGAACCTCGTACAGGGTACCCTCTGCCCGTTCTCTGTCGAAAGAGGGGTGGATCTGTTTTCGTTCTGCGAGTCTGGCTGCATTTTCAGTGCTACTCGATCTCTGGCGGCCACTTTGAGAATTTGAGAAGGAATTCTGAATCTCTTTATCCTCCACTTCAGCACTGGACGTTTCGTCGTCATTATCTCCCTCATCGTCATCGTCATCGTCATCGTCATCGTCATCGTCATTGTCGTCGTCTGAGCTGAAGTCAGATCCCGCGCTGAATCCCGAAGATCGTTCCGAAAAATTTTCCATCAGCCACTCCTTTTCAATGTCCGAGTGTTCACTGTCCGAGTCTTCTTCGGGTAAGCACATGCCTTCCTTCACTTCAGCGAGCCTAGCGCTTATTTCCCTAACCAGCTCTTCTGGCGCAACGCTCTGCTCCGCTTGCCTTCTCTCACGCCACACAGCCTGCAAAAGCTTGGCGTCTTCCTCGGGCTCATCCTTAATGGGAGCATTCGACAACAATTCCAACGTCTCAACTATACCTGCCAAAACGTGGTCCATGTGCCCAGCCGGACCACCTGTCTCAGCCGACAGACTCCCTAAAGCCTGCAGACACGTTTCCAGTCGCCGAGCCTTGTCATGTCGCGAGTGCACCCTCATCTTCCTTCCAACGTCCCACACGACGTTGGCCGCCTCCTGCAGTGTTTTCCGGCTTCCAAATGCAGCGTTTTCCACATGAGCCACGCAGAACGACTCTGCCGCGGCGAAGTTCTCCGCGTCCAACTGCGCAGTGACTGCGTCATTCTTGGCGGCTTCTCTGGGAACGCCGAGCCCAGCAACGCAACGCACGAGGTCTCCGCACAGCTTGCGCCTTTCCAACACTCTCTCCGTGGCAAATTTACTCGAGGCCATCGCTAGCTCTCGGCCAACGACACTCTAAGCCTTCAAGCGCTCTCACTTGGCAACAAGGAGCACAACAAGCCGCCGATCCAGCAAAATTAACAAGGGCTCCAGTCCGCAAGGCTCCAAGCACAGTTGGCACGTATAATCGCACCAACCGGCAAGCAATCACAGATACGTACGAACCCAATCGAACCGCTCACCCTGTGACCTCCACGACCGCAGTTGTTGTTGGCAAGACACTTTCAAAGTCGGCCTTTTGCCAAAACCAGCGCTGCCAGCGCCGAACAGTGACTAGGCCCAATGCAACGCAACTAGTTCGAGCAACGTGTGCATAGATCGATCCCGGGGCCGCGAGGCCACACTTGAGGATCTATCTTCTTCGCTCTCACAAACAAGCACACTACGCGCACAATACACGTACACTACGCGCACACTACGCGTACAATACGCGTACAATACGTGCGTATACGCGCCACGTCCCGTTCCTTGGACTCGTTGGCGGCACTATTCTCACTGTCACTTTTCAGTCAATTGAGAGTCTTGAGTGATGTGATGTGACAATTTCGAATGGAGTGGGAAAAATGTGCAGGCTCTTGAAATCCAAGGAAAGTTAACACCCATGATAGGGATTCTTAATGGTAGTAATAGGTGTTCGATTGATGACTTTCGGGATTGGGGAAATGTTGGAAATGGTGCCGAGGTGTAGGAAGTCTGTCTCCTCGCATGATCTTTCGATGTGAATGTATTTTCATGAACATCTAAAGTCCAAAAAAGAATGAAGATTTATCAGCTAGGGAGTGGAGTGGTGGTGTTCGAGTACTTGAGAATACTGCTCACTCATGTGTCCGGGAGTGTACAGTACTCGAGTACTTGTGCTCGGCCTTTATGTTTTCTTCATCTTGTTCAAAGTGGGCTTTCCGACGCGCGAAGAGCGTTATACGAGGGGAATTTTTCTCGGACTTAAGTCGATTTTGAATCAAGGCATACGAGAAACGTGGAGCCAATGCTGACAAAGAGTACCACTGTACTGTACAACAAACCACACAAGCGATCGAGCATCTGAAAAATATCTGAAAGAAGAAGTGACTGTCCGTCTATCCATCCATCTCTCTAGCTGTCTATCCATCACGCACGTTGCGACTGTGCACGATAGCGTCGCTCGCATACTTACGTCTCTGCTGGCACTGGTCGTTGGGCGATCTCGCCATATCTCGCCACTTGCGTTTGGTTTCGTTTGGTTTCGTTTGCATTCTGGTGTTTGCTGTGGAAAGTATAGTTGATGCTTTTGGTCGTCACCCCGTACTAGCCCTGCGCACGGCAAGGAGGGAGCTTTGAAAGACAGACGAGCGGGGTGGAACCGACTCGCTGTCGAGTACCAAAAAGGGGCACATTCCAGCTTCGCTGGCAGCTAGCTCCATTGGCGGGGACCGAGTCGCTGCAAGATGCATGGCGGCCTCGCGGGCAGCTCACGGTGATCAGTCGAGCCTCGTTCGGGCTGCGGCTCGACTTTGGCTCGACGCGGAGAATGCTGGAGTTGGAGAAATGGACGCTGATGCAGCAGACGCGATGTTGAAAGCTGCTGGGCAGCTTCGTGAAAAGCACGCGACAAAGCACGCATCCCACGCGGCGGCCAAGTATCGGTCAACCTTGTTCTCGTTGTTCCCGATCTCTGGGGGCGGGTTTTCGGCCAAAGGTGAGATGGATGAAACTGATGAGACCGATGAAGATGGCGGAGAGGTGGGAGGCCAAGAAAACGAGGAGGTGGATGGGAACTTGGACGCTGAAGGCTTGCTGCTCGAGGTATTGGAAGGGTACATGCGACTGCAAGTGCGCTTGGCTGGAGGAGAGCCCAACGAATCGCAGGAAGGGAAGGCGCAGGGCGATGAATTTCTTGATGAACCTGGTATTTTGGAAGGTGCGGCAGAAGTGGAGCTATAAAAAGGACCCTGTGTAGGTTCGTACGTTTTGGTGTTGTGTCAATTTATGTACAGCGAAGTGGAGCGCGCCAAGGGGCCAAAGATCAGGGATCAGGTGCGGAATGTGTGCTTTTAAGCGCCGATAAAACGCCGGGGCGGTGCTACGAAGGGGCGGTCTGTTGCTCCACCAAGCTTCGCAAACTTGTCCCGAGTCTCTCATCCAAATAGGAACTTTTGCGCCTTGCTGCTGTCGTATGATGTTGCTGCTGCAAGACATCATTCAAAATGTACCGCACCATGATTGCCAGCGGATCTGTGCTCGCACGAGCTTGTTCCTCCTTCGCTTTTCGGGTTTGGGAAGTGTACGCACTCTTGACGCCGAGAACCGACTCGGCGACTGCTCTGAGTCCTTGAACACTTCTTAGTTGTCTAAACTCGGCAAGGATGACTGTGCTCAGTGATAACTTCATGCCCACAGCGATGGCGCTCACCGAGGAGGATATGAAAAGCGCAATATTCTCCTTCAATGCCTTGGACGAGTTCACAAGTAGGATAGCGTTCAAAACGAGCTGTGGAATGTCCTCTGCAAAGGCAGAGAGGAAATGAACCACTGTGAATCGAAGCTTGATCCGCTTGGCCCGAAAGAGAGCGTTGGCAAATTCGTCCCATGCTGCCTGTTCGCTCTTGCTTAGTCGGGGAGTAACTCTGTTCACCTCCTTCTGAAAAGAGAGCACTGTTTTCACGTTAGTATAAATGTCCACAATTCCCACGATCAACCCGATGACAACGAAAGTGAGGTAGGTCGGAGCCAGGTAGAAGAACTCTGGCTCCTGCCACACCTTGCTTACACCGAGAATGTCGGTTGCGATGTCTGATATGGTCAAAACTACCGAAGTTAGCTGCACGAATAGCTCTTGGAAAGCATAAGTGCCTATTGAATTGTCCTGAAAAATCCTTTTGTAGTACATCCTGGCCAAAAAACCCAGCAACGTCAAAACCACTGCTGCAATGGCGCTCTGCTTGATGAAAGCAGCAAGGCGTGCCTCTAGGGACTCCAAGGGCTTCTCAAACTCTGCCTTTACGAACCCATTGAGATACGTGAACCCTTGGTCGCAGCTCTGAACTGCTCCACGAATAGTAAAGTTCATGTCAGCGTTTGAGAGAGAAAAGCCCGATGCGAGCTGGATCGTAACCTCTTTGGAAATGTTCCAGTTCTTTTTCGAGAAGATGACTAGCTCAGGAGTCACCACTACCGAATTTTCGAGATTGTAGTCATTCTCTGAGGTAAATGTGAGCCACACACTACCACGGCTTGGCTCGCCGAGCAGATTGACAGCGAATGATGCAGTGAAGTCATTCTCCGTGTTCAAATTTAGTTTAATTGAGTCGGCTGCGCCGATCCCTTGAATCTGAAGACCTGATAACCTTTTGTTCTCGCGCGCGATTGGCCCAGGTCCAGATACATATCCAGGTGCCCCTGATAATGTGTACTGATTCACGGAGCTTTCATATATGAATGAAGTCGAGTCATCCTGGAAAAGAGAGCATTCTGCCTCGGCTTGTGTGCTCCTGCCGTCCCACTGGTAAAACTGGCAGCTCCGCTTTGTCTGGCATAGCTCGCAGCAGAGCTGCGGGGTCTGCGCGAAAAAGCCATACTTTGCGTCGCTCTCACGGACCACAGAGTCCACCCTGACTGCAAAGCTTCCATCCATACTCACAAAATCATTGTAGTTGCAATCCAGATAGTTCGCTGTTGTCTCTGACAAATCGCAAAACACCATCTCCTCCTGAGAGTTTATTTTAAAGGAGCTGCCCTCTCTACAGCACACATTCGAAAACTGCAGATCTTCTTCTGAGCTCTGAGACTTAATTATGGCGTTTGCAAGGTCAGGATTCCCGCTGAAGTTCAACGAGACGCCTTGCAAGACGTCAAGCATCGCTTCATCAACATAGCCCAGCGAACAATTCTCAGCCCGCAGGATGCGCAAGTTGGGCAGCCCAATTGCTGGAAGCAGCTCTGCTGCCCACACAGGGATCACGTTATGAGAGAGGTCCAACTCTTGCACGGAGCTTGCTATTTCGCTGAGGTCTGGGAACACCGACAGACCAGAATTGCTGCAGTTCACTACGCTATTTTGTGACTCGCATATGCAAATGGTGCAAATCTCGGGAGCTGCCACCGAGTTGTAGGCGGGGCGGTACATTGCGACAAACGTTGTGTCTTGCCCTGTGAGGTGATTCTGCTCCAGGCTACTTGCAGGAATAGAGCTTGACAGGTAGCAGTGAGTTGAAAGCATTTGGAAGTACACAACTTGTATATTGAGCTCTTCGCTCAGCTGTTGGGCGTAAAGACAGCAGCGCTCTGCGTTTTGCGCATGCGAGACTTTTTTCAACTGATTTGGAAGGACAATGTCCAAAGAACTGTCATATTCGCCGCTCACTGAAATATTCTTGAAGTACTCACACTGTGGGAGTTGCTGAAGATCAGTTGTGCAACCTTGCAAGTGAGATTTGAAGAAGGAACCGGGAACAATGTCGCCAAGCGTGCCGCTGCTGTCAATCGAAATTTCAAAGACAAATCCCTTTACAAACTCTTTGTCCAGAACTTGGTTTCCCACGATTCCTTGCCACCGGGTGAGAAGCATTGCCGAGCTCTCGAGATCCGACCCTTCTAACTCAACCGAATAAGAGCGCAATTGGCTTGTATCTTCTTGAAAAATTTGAAAAAAAGAGTAGTACCACTCTGTTCGCAGTCTATCTTCGGCGCAGACGGCGTAGTCCGTGCATTCGCTCCAATCTAAGAGAATTATTCGGTAGTGCACTCTCTCGAGAGCGACCAATCGTTCCCCGGAGGAGCTTGGGGTCTCCAACTGAAAAGAGATGACTTCCGATGCAGACATGTCTAGATAGCTTAGCGCTGGCAGCTCAAACCGGTGCTGTACAAAGCCCCCCCAAGTGTCGTGCTGCTCAACATTAAAGTTGTACTCTTCGCCTTCAACCAAAGCAAACTGAGCTTTTCCAATTGTCAAATTGCCCTTCGTACTGCTCTGGGGAATGTCTGCTGCGGCGGTGGAGATACTTGCCATCTCGAGGACATCCTTGCCAGAGCAACGCAAAGAGTCAAGGCGTACGGTGGCCTTGCCGCTGTCTCCAAAGCGGAGTTCCCAGCCGATTATGTGGGACGCGTTTATCGTGGCCAAATCGCTGTCGCTAATTGTCAGATTTCCATCCTGCCCCAGGATATTGCGCACGCTGACTTCAGCCTGTTGCGAGTCAATGACTGCAAAAGTAACGTCCAACTCATCCAACGGGTCCGCACTTTGGAGTGCAAAGGTAAGGCTTTCGCAAAACGCGAGATTGTACGAGGTATAAGATGTCCACGAAGTATTTCCGAGCGTGTGGCTCAACCTACCAGCACCGCTGAGCTCTACACGGATCCTCGCAGCGCTGACATCGGCATCGTATTGCACCTCGACCCCCGAATCGCTCCATGCCCAGAAGGATGAAACCTGCTCAGGATGCCTGCGTGAGTCAAAAAGCACATACGTGGGAGCATCGCATGCCTGAGCTAGATCAGGGATTCCGAGAGCGATGGCGGCCAGAGCAAAGCTCGCTGTGCGCCAGGAGCGCCTCATTCTCCCCGTCGACACCGCCGACACCGCCGACACAAAAAGTAGCTCCGCCCGTGATTTCGCCAAACCGAAAGCGGCATCTGCAACAAGCCATACGTTGCAATTACACCGAGTATTCGAGAGGCAAATCCATGTATGCTTTGACACACTTTCCGTCAAGACTAACCTAATCTGAAATAACGATCAGCTGAATTCTTCTGAGTTCTGTTTCCGAACCTAAGTCTGCTGGAGGTACTCTCAGTGATGCAAGCGCGACGCGCGAAGCGACAGAAGCTAACTGGAGAGAGACAGCAACCTGAAGGTGCTCCCAAATCTCTAGAGCTAGCTAGGTAGGTGGAGCATGAAACAGAGAGCAATTTGCCCGGCTTTGCAGTCCACCAGCAACAATCACAACTATCACAACCTGCAAAGGATTCACTCTGTTGAACCTCGTCTCTTTCTTTTCTCCTACCATTCAATCAAAACATTCATGTGACCGTTATGGTCTTCAGTTTCAGAGTTAGAAATTGTAGTACAGAACGTCGCACACTTGCGGCATCGCAGAAAAAAATAGGAAATATGAGCAGAGGGTCAATAAGTACATGAAGAACATGAAGTACGCTCCCAAGAAATCAGTCAGCATCATACCCGTAACTCATAAAATCTGCTCTGTGATTTGATTGATTTTTTAAGCGTTGGTCGCTGCCTTTGGTCAAAACTTTGCCGAGAATCTATGTACCGGTACCGGTACTCTACCGGTACATACACAAAGCCGTAAAAAGTTGAAAACAAAAAAATTCCGAATTGGGGGCTCGAACCCCAGACCATTCGGTGTTCTTTACCGAGGCCTAGACCTCGTTAAGAGCCGAACGCTCTACCAACTGAGCTAACCCGGAAGAATTGAATTCATTAGACGAGTGAACGTCTCAAGTCCGATGCTTGTACCATTTGGTGAGGCGCTTGGGTGCGATGGCATATTCATTGCCTTGGTACTACTATTTCACGAGTCTAAAATTCAAAATTCAAAATCAAAAATTTAAAATTATTTCAGGGTCATTGGTCATTCAGCGCAGACCAAGAGAAAGGAGTCGCTGTACGCCCGGAGAGTCTTGCGACGTTGCAAAATATCGCAAATTATCTTGCTGGTTGTGAGCTGCAAAGTGGCGTTGCCAAATAGAGTCTCCGTTTCCTTCGTCGCTCACGTTGCGGTTGCTCCATTGCAGAATTCAGCAATTATCCCAAGTCGACCTTAACATGAACAATTTTGTCCGCTCTCTTTACACCGACTTGCCATCCTTTTCACTCTTTTCGCTTGTCCTGGCCTGGTCAGAGTCCGTTTTGCAATAGCGTTTGCATCACCTCAACATCTCTTTCCGGACGTTTCAACTGCATTGTCGACCATGCATGACGCCGCAAGTNCCTAGACCTCGTTAAGAGCCGAACGCTCTACCAACTGAGCTAACCCGGAAGAATTGAATTCATTAGACGAGTGAACGTCTCAAGTCCGATGCTTGTACCATTTGGTGAGGCGGTTGGGCGCGATGGCATATTCATTGCCTTGGTACTACTATTTCACGAGTCTAAAACGTCTAAAATTCAAAATTCAAAAATTTAAAATTATTTCAGGGTCATTGGTCATTCAGCGCAGACCAAGAGAAAGGAGTCGCTGTACCCCCGGAGAGAGTCTTGCGACGTTGCAAAATATCGCAAATTATCTTGCTGGTTGTGAGCTGCAAAGTGGCGTTGCCAAATAGAGTCTCCGTTTCCTTCGTCGCTCACGTTGCGGTTGCTCCATTGCAGAATTCAGCAATTATCCCAAGTCGACCTTAACATGAACAATTTTGTCCGCTCTCTTTACACCGACTTGCCATCCTTTTCACTCTTTTCGCTTGTCCTGGCCTGGTCAGAGTCCGTTTTGCAATAGCGTTTGCATCACCTCAACATCTCTTTCCGGACGTTTCAACTGCATTGTCGACCATGCATGACGCCGCAAGTGAAGAATTCAAGAACAGGTACAACGGTTTATATCACAGATTTCTTTGTTCCATTCGTGCTGATGGAGACTTTTGTTCCATTCGCGCTGATGGTCAGTGTGCTGAGTAGTCCTCTCCAAAAATCCAAACAAAATGCAAAATTCACTGGCAATCAAGGAGCCAAAAAAGTTCAAGGATCCAAAAAAGTTCCGAATTGGGGGCTCGAACCCCAGACCATTCGGTGTTCTTTACCAAGGACTAATCCTTGTTAAGAGCCGAACGCTCTACCAACTGAGCTAACCCGGAAGAACTATTGTTCGCAGAGCAAGTGAATGCTCTCAAGTCCGATATTTGGTGATCGTCTACGTCGACGGTGGGCTATATATACCATTTAGAAAAGCAGAGAGAAGATAAGGTTGCGGAACGTATCATGAAATATCGATTGATGCCATGTAACAAGGAGTCCAAGTTTGTCGATGCCGCCAACCAAATGGTTCAAGCATCGGACTTGAGACGTTCACTCGTCTAATGAATTCAATTCTTCCGGGTTAGCTCAGTTGGTAGAGCGTTCGGCTCTTAACGAGGTCTAGCCTCGGTAAAGAACACCGAATGGTCTGGGGTTCGAGCCCCCAATTCGGAACTTTTTTTCGTTGTCGTTTTTGCCTTTGACTTGTAGCAATCTTTACCACTCTCTCCAAATCCATGTTGGCTCTTGTCCGTCTCGAACTTGATGCAAGTTCGAGTGGCTCAGTTTTATTATTTCTTTACATTCATTCACTTGTCTTCCGCTCGAGCCGAAATAACTAGAAATTGTTTCACGTTTCACAGATTCCGCGATCGAATCTCATCAATGTCGAGTTTTTCGATAAATTGGACACCAGTGGACGCAGAAAACGCAGAAGCAAGTTCGAAAAGTGCGAGTGCGAGACGCTGGTGCAGTGTGCGCTAGCTAAGCACTTACCCGTGTCAGTACGTGTACGTGTACGAAGATCAGAATTCAGAAAGAAGATCCAGCCATCAAGCACACGCTAGCAGTAAGGAACGTTGCCCAGTTGCGAAGCTCGTCTTGTCTCGCCTTATACTTTAGACCCAAGTCCTCACAGGCAGTTGAAGCATGTTCAAGCTGCCAAAGTTGCGCCCTGGGAGACTCGAAAGTAAGTTGTCGCAAAAGTATATCGACCGAGCCAAGTGCGAGCGAGCAGGTGCAGGTGCAGGTTTGTGTTTAAAAGTTGGCGGAGAGAATATTCGAAACGAGCGCGTTGAAGCTGCAAGTTGTGTGGGAAGAAGCACTCAGAGACGAGGCGGTGGCGTGGAAGAATGGCGCCGTCAATGTCGCACGAATGGGCCATCGAGAAGGCCAAGTCGAGCAGGTCGCAGTGCAAAAGGTGCTTTGAAAGGATCGCACAAGGCGGGTTGAGGTGGGTGAATGAGACGCATTATGACAAAACTGGAGGGGTCATCACCGTGTATTATCATGTCAACTGCCTTGCGTACCCAGCGGCGGAGGCCGAGAGGTTCGAGCTGAGTGATGTCAAAGGCTTTGACTCACTTGGAAAGAAGGATCAGCAAGTTGTCAAGAATGCATGGCAGCTTGCGAAAGAGCAGAGACCGGCAAAGCGAGTGGAGCGCTCGATGCCATCCAGCTTTGACATGTTTCGATCGAAAACGTTGAAAAAGCGCAAACTGGAAAAGAGTTCTATCGACTACGAAGATCTCAGTTTAGAGGAATTGCGAGACTTTCTCCGAATGAATCGCCAGCTGCAGCTGGGAAAGAAGGACGAACTTGTTAAGAGGTGCGAAGAAATGAGTCGCAACGGACGCCTTCTGCCATGTCCCGCTTGCGGACACGGACAGCTTGCTTTAGATGAGAGTGGCATGGTGTCCTGTCATGGGTATTGGGACGAAGAAATTGAAATGCGAGACGCCTGCGACTTCACTGCGGAGCCATCTGACAAGCGCGTCCCGCGCGGAAAATGGCTCATCCCTACAATCGATGATCCTGTGGATTCAGAGTTTGCGATGAAGCGCGAGTCCCAAGCAAGCAACGGTGGGGAGAACAAGACGAAGCTGGACTTGCTTAGTCGCCAAACTCTCTTACGCGTCTTCAACGATCGAGCCGGAGTCAAGAAAGAGGGTGAGAACGGCGACAACCTTGCGAGCACAACTCTACAAGTTTGTCGAATGCTAGACATCTCACTCCCCGACAAGGAAGAAGATGCGCTGAAGATCGTTCGCCAAGCCCTCAAAGTTCAAGAAGAGGTGGAAGGCAAATCTGATAGCGCAGAAGGTCGTGAAGTGGAGTTGGCTGATCGAGCTGCCAAGGCGCTGAGGGTCGAGCATGGCATGAAAATCTCCAGAGCTGACGTCGAAGCAGCGAAAATTATTGGGCCGCCACCTCAGGCTGTTGTAAAAGAGAATGGATGGATTGCGGATGCAATCGACAACCTTGGACATTTGGAAGCTGCCGAAAAGGAGAGCTCGTCGGTGATGTGGAGGGTGAGGGCTAACCATCGGGCCGCATCTGCGATTCGCCAAATTCCTTTCAGGATAACGTGCGGCAAGGACGTCGCGAAAGTCCCGGGAATAGGGAAGAGAACGGTAGATCGCATTGACGAGCTGTTGAAGACTGGGGCCATCGAGAAAGCGGAGGAGATCAAGGCCAAAGTTGAAGAGAAAGAGAAAAACTCCAATATCAAAGAGGAGGTCGCCAAAAAGGAACAGTAAGCCTCGAAGCTTGTGACACTTCATATTGTAAATCAAATGAGCAAACCTGAAATACACGGTTGATGTTCTAATATTGGAACTACCTGGCTAGCTATCAGTAGAGGACTTTCAAATCTAAAAGTACACCAGTTTTAGTCCTTGGTTGATTGAGCTTTCCGAAGAGAAACATGAAAAGGGAAATTTCCTAAGCAGTACTCTTTCTCATTGTTGTATCTCTGTCGCCCATAGCTACACTCGAGAGATTGAAGCCAGGTTGAAAGTGATCATATTTTTTAGTTTTCAAACTTTTCATCGCAAAGTTGCACTTTGCTTGCTCCACGGCAGCTGGAATAAGTAATATACGTAGCCGTCTCCGGGCGATTTATTCCACTCGGAACAAACTTTTCTAAGCCCAAAGCGGCGAACGTCTTTGTTTGTGGACTCATACACGTTCATGTACGCTTTAAGCCCAATTTCTTGACCATCGAGGCCCACAAGATCAAATCGGATCGCAAGATGGTCGTCCTTGGTGACCTCGAAAGAAATTTTGCACTCGTCCCAGTCGCTTCTGAGCGTCTTTTCAATTGTTGCCAGAATTTCTGGCAGTGCATCGCGAGACACGGTGTTTAAGCTGTGCTTCCCACTCCTTCCAGCAGGTATGAATGGCACAAGCGGTGCCTTCGATTCGGAACCTTCCTGGAGTTTGCTTTCTTGAGATTTCCCTTCGACTGCCCCACCATGAATGTCCTCAGGCCGATGAACGCCAAGGTAAGGGAAGCGATAGCTCTTATCTCCAAAGCCATCCTCGTACTTTTGTGTCCGCCCAGTCGAAGAATAAATGAAGTCACGCCCCCCTCCAAACTCAAGAGCCTTGGCTTTGCTTCTCATACGGTCCTGAGCCTCAAGCTCTTTCTGTAGCGTGTATTTCGAAGGCACGTACTCAAATTGCTGAAAGAGTCCATTGTTCCGAGCAGACTCTCGGCGCGCCTTGACGACTTCCTCGGACACGAGTCCGGCACGCTGCTGTTCCAACATCTTCAACTGCCGAGCAATTGCAATCTCGCCAGGCTTGAGGTTATTCGGCAGATCGCGAATACTCGCGAAAGCCGCAGACGAGTACGCCTCGCGAATGAAGTCCTGCTCATAATTGTTGTACCCGCCGCTCTGGCTCTGGCTTCCCCCGCCATTGTAGAAATGGTTCACGCTCACGTCCAGCTGGCTTTCGTTCTGCCCGGCAAAGAACGCGATTTCGCGCAAGTAGTTTCCATACTCGCCGAGGCTGTCGTCTTCGAGCATCGTGCAGCTCGCCCCCTGCCTATCACTTCCCGTGCCTTGCTCGCACAACCTTCGCCTCCTTCCTTCTGGCCTTCAATGCTTCGATGAATGCTTCGATGGATCCTCGCACAACACCGGCGATGCCGCTCAATCTGTCAGTCCACTTGTGCAGTCGTCCAATCAAAGCATCCTTATTCTGCTCCTTGCGACCAATCCATCATTTGTCAGAGAGAAGTCTTGGATAGGCCGTGTCCATGTCCATATGTATACTATGCACATGCGTGCTCTGTGCGCATGCACTAGGCTTTTGTGGGCCCTGAATACTTTGTTGGTTTAGAGTAGTTCAGGTGCAAGAAGAAAGAGAAGTGCATATGAATGTGAAAACGAAAATGTAATCGAGAACGAAATGAAGTCATGTGAAATTGAAACTTTGCTTTCCTTTCCTCTTTGCTCTTTGCTCTTTGCTCTTTGCTCTTTTGCTCTGGTTTCATTCATCACATGCCGTGCAATAGCACCACGCTTACACTATTACACTATGCCATACAAGCCTAGAGTGAAGGGGCTTACTCATATTCGTAGCCGAAATGGGTACCCCTCGCCTGCGTGGACGACATCAGCGCTTTCTGTAGGTAGGGTTATAAGGGGTCGTAACGGATCTCTCAAGTTGTTTTTATGATTGATTTGATTTGATTTGTTTTGTTTTGTTTTGTTTTGTTTTGATTTGATTTGATTTGATTTGATTTGATTTGATTTGATTTGATTTGATTTGATTTGATTTGATTTGATTTGATTTGATTTGATTTGATTTGATTTGATTTGATTTGATTTGATTTGATTTGATTTGATTTGATTTGATTTGATTTGATTTGATTTGATTTGATTTGATTTGATTTGATTTGATTTGATTTGATTTGATTTGATTTGATTTGATTTGATTTGATTTGATTTGATTTGATTTGATTTGATTTGATTTGATTTGATTTGATTTGATTTGATTTGATTTGATTTGATTTGATTTGATTTGATTTGATTTGATTTGATTTGATTTGATTTGATTTGATTTGATTTGATTTGATTTGATTTGATTTGATTTGATTTGATTTGATTTGATTTGATTTGATTTGATTTGATTTGATTTGATTTGATTTGATTTGATTTGATTTGATTTGATTTGATTTGATTTGATTTGATTTGATTTGATTTGATTTGATTTGTTTTGTTTTGTTTTGTTTTGTTTTGTTATTCGGAGTGGAGTGGAGTGGAATGGAGTGGAGTGGAGTGGAAAAGTAAATTGTGACAAGAAGAGTATAGCAGAAAGGAAAAAGCGAGCAGTGATAATTTTCGCACGCATTGAGGAGTGTTTCGTGCCCGGAATGGTCTGGTGTGGTAGGCGGGAAAGAGTGCTTTACGAAGAGACAGAGAGAGAGAATAGACGATTGAAAGCCGAGAAGCTTTATACATTACAGTAGTCAATGAAGATAGTAATTGAAGAGGAAAATGAGGAGCCCGAAGAACAACGAAGCGTTGAAGAACGCAACGATGAACGGCTTGAGCCGGTGCAGGGACCGTAGCGAGTGTGACATTGCCTGATTCTGAGGAGCAGGGACGGGCGTCTTGGGATCCGCATCGCTTTTGCGATGCCTTTGACGAACGGACGAAGATTTCTCCGTGATGCTCTCCAGGCCGGTCTTGCCAGCAGTCCCGACTTCAGCTTGGCTTGAGCTAGGATTGGAGACAGAAGACTCATTCTCTGCTCCGGAACCGTTTAGTGAATGAAGTACTCCATCACGGTCGATGAAACTTGCTCCCTGTTTCCTCAACGCTGCCCTCTGCTTGGACTTGTCCATCAAGACAAGGTCAATCTCTGGTGCCTCCCGAAGGTTCAAGCAGCGGATCGTCGTTGCCACCAAAACTCTCTCCGGCATTTCTTGGTCCTTCTCGGCTTGGATAACGAGCGCGCAATCCAAGATCGCGTTGTGGACTCGATCTAATATTGGCATGGCATTCGAGAGTACAAAGTACTTAAACAAATGATAATCAATATCGATCTCAAAGTAGCCCCGCCCTTTGTGAAATTCGTACTCGGGTCTGACGAGCCAGGGCTTGCCATTGTACATTGTCAAAAGCTTCGTCTCGAGCCTGCCAAGATCCACCTCTTCTTTGTTCTCGAGCCTCGTGATCATCTTGAGGCGCTCGCGGAACGGATCTCCGTCATGCGCATGCACAAACCGGCTCCATACTTGAACGGATGGGTCCTCAGGATTACTTTTTGCCCAGTCGCTGAGACGCGCAAACAGCACGATTGACTGACCGGGACCGTCGATTTTCTTCTTCGAAAAGGGGCCGGACGGAGGGTACCCGGGCATCATCATGTTGACAATGAGGAGCTCCGGGAGCGGTGCAAGCTGTCCCGGTGAGGGATGCGACTCGCTGAGATCAGGAAGCTGCATAAAGCTGGCAATGTGCGGCCGCTTTGACTCCAACTGCCATACATCGCAGCACACGCAATCATATATAGAGTGTCCAGAGGGCGCCTTTTTCTTTTGTTTCTTGTAATCTGGCCCAACGCGGCACTCGAATCTGCTTCCATCGCACTCGCTCCAGCTATTCACCTCTCGGCTTGGATCGTCCCGCGGCACTTTCTTCATCGAGGCTCCAGCTTCCATTACGAATTTGACCTGTCCAAGTAGAGAATCGGTTCGACTCTCGGGTCTGGCTGCGGAGGCAGACACGCGCGGCGAGCCAAGCGAGGCGGAAGATTTGCGCTTGAAGGACGTCCTCGGGCTCGACGACGGGTTTGCAACGGGCGAGAATTCGGAAATGCTCTGCGCCATAGAGATACTGCGACGCAAGATGTTCGTTTTCGGTTCTGACTCATCGGAGGCGGGTTGACTTAACGGAGAAGCAATTTGCTGCTGCGAGGCGTGTTTGCGAGCCAGTACTTGCGCCAATGTGTCCGCAGTTGGGTCCGACGACGAAATGCTCTTTTTGCGCAGAATATGCCTCTTGAGGAAACGCTTCACCTTAAAACGCTTGCCGCGGCGGCTGGAGCCGGCCTCGCTCCCGGAGTATGGAATCTGAACCTTTGATCGATGAGCAACGTCCCCGATGTCGCTGAGCGGGCTGCTTGTGGAGCTGCAATCAGCCTCCTCCATTGCGACCCCCTCCACGCGCACATTTGAAACTTGGTAGCGCAGTCTGAACTGAAATCTATCAACGGCTTTCTCTCGAGTGGCAAGGAAATCTCGAAAGCCTTCGTCCTCCTCAACGAGGGACCCCACATGCTGCCGTATGGCATTCTCCGTGTCGAAATCCCCAGTTTCGCTGAGCCCAGCGAAGGCAGCCGGCCCGAGACAAATAGTGTCATCCTCGTCTTCCTCTTCTTCTCCTTCGTAATTGTGATGGTCGCTGTCCAGCGCGACGTCACCGTCGCTCTCGCGCTTGGCCCTCCTATTTATAGACGAGAACGATTCGTCATTCTTCAACGTGTCAGGAGGGACTAGGCCGAGTCCGTCCACTCCAAAGTCGGCCTTGCTGGTCCCTCCGAACCGCTCCTGAAGCTGATCGGGATCAATTAGCTTGAGAAACTTATTGTCGCGTTTCTGCTCCCTAACAAACACAAACTTCTTCTCCGTCTTTTCGTCGAATCGTTTAGAGATCATCTTCCACAGCACCCAAACGATCGGCATGGTAGGGTACACGAAGCAGACGCCAAGCCGCTCCGGGTAAAAGTTCTGCAGCAAAGGGATGAGTTTCAGCATAAGTTTCATATCCACATTGTGCCTGGTCGAGTTGATGTAGTCCACAATCACCACCACATCGTCCACATCTGGCTCGAACAGCTTGGTCTCCAGCTTCCAGATCAGGTACCTGATCGTCGTCTCCGCATTGAACAGCGCCGGGTCGTGTCTGCAGCCCCTGATCACCAGAATGGGCCGGTTCGACTTGTCCCTCCCGTGCCAGTACGCCATTCCCCACCTGTCCTGCGCCATGAACTCGTAGTCCCTCTCCAAAATCAGGTCCACCTTGTGGTCTTTCCGCCACTTGAGCACGTTCAGCGCCTGCTCGAACGCCGCGTCCACGTCACCGTCCCGCGCCACCACCAGCCGCCGCAGACCCACCGTCTCCGTGTCCTTCGCCTTCATCAGGCGCACCGCCAGCGCATCGTTCTGCAGCAGACTGCGCAGCTTGCCCACCTTCTCCTCCACCTGCGCCTCCGTCAGCGCCGGCAGCGCCGGACTTGCCGTGGGACTCAAGGTGGGACTGCTGGGACTGCTGGGACTTGTGGGGCTCGTGGGACTCAAGGTGGGACTGGTGGGACTGACCTTGGGCAGAGCGAGGGGTCCGCGCTTGCCGGAGAGTTGTTGGTCCGCGCTCTCGGAAGCAGCAGCAGCAGCGTCGTCAGCGTCGTCAGCGCCGTCACCTTCAGCGCGTTTCTTCTGCATCGCGCGCATGTACGCGCCGCGGACGCCCTGCCTGCCTTAGCGGCACTTAACTGAAACGCCTAATAAAAATAATACACCTCGACGAAACCAACGGAATCAACGAAATCCACGCAGGGACCTCTCCTTCTTTCCTGCTTTCCTTCTTTCCTTCTTTGTTTCTTTGCCTCGCGACGAGAGGACCTGGTCTCTCTCTGCGTTGGACAAGCTGGCGCTAGCTTCTGGTGTAGATGTGAGGGTAGTAGAGATGGGGTTAGTTGTTGGGCTAATTGACTGCTACTGCGCTCCCGCCGGGAGGAGGAAGGAGGCAGGTGTCCGCGCACGAAAGTTCAGCGGAGGGAGATGTGCGAAACGTCGGAGGCCTAGCGGGTATTAATGCATACGCTAGGAGCGCTGTCAACGTACTAGATCGGTAAGTGGTAGGATATGGTAGGAGTCGCGATGGAAGTGGACGTAGAAGGGGTCTATTGGAATGGGTAGGGAAAGGGTTAAGGTGAAAGAAAGTTGGACTACAGCGGTAGGGATGGATAGGAGGTCCGGTAGGAAGGCGCGAAATTCTGCTCCGACTACTCACTTAGCGTTTGGGGTAAGAGTACTCATTCGCCTCGCCACGTTCGCCAGCCGCGGCGCCTACTAGCAACACATAGATAGAAGAGCTAAGAAGGCCATAGGTCTGACATAAGGTGTCTCGGATCAATACAAATCAATAGAAATGAAGTAGAAAGTTGAGGTGAAACTTGATGACGACTACTTACCGAGTCCTACCAATCTCGGTATAAACCACGGCAAGGAAAGTGGTGGGGAGATGGTGGGAGTGGAGTGTGAGGTTGGTCATAGCTTCTTCCTCCCCAGCTCCTACTCTAGCCTAGCTAGCTCCCTATATGCCATCTAGCGTATCTTACTTATGTATAGCAGCTCTTCCATGGAATGTTCAAGGTGGTTGTTTACAGTTAATTAAAAGGTTAGGGGTAGTGCTATACGATGCACTTAGTGCTACGCGTGTCGGTAGTGCTGTGGATAGCGCGAGGTGCTAAAGGATGCGTAGGAGAAGTGGTCTCTTTCATTTCTTTCACTCTTTGTTCATTCACTTCAATGAACATTCACAGTCGAACGTCATTGACAATGAGAATGAATGAGGAAGAAAGACAGAGGTGTATTTACAGACAGAGCAGAACCTTCATTTTCTCTTTTCCTCCCTTTCTTCTCTTTCTTCCTTTGACGTTTTCAAATTAAAATCTACTTTTTAAATTAAGCATAGTATTTTCAGGAACAAGAGCTTTGTTTCGGACGGGTCTTGAAACCAGTACTGCTGCATCGGAGTGTCAAAACTGCCTGGAAAATCAATCGCTTTGGAAACAGAAGGTCACGATTCGATTCCCAGTACTCTCCGAGTGGCGTCCCTTGATACTGGAAACTTTTGTGCATTTGTACCGTTCTTGTGAAATAAATGTCCATGAACTAAAAATAAAACCCTCTTCAGGATATATAATTTCGATAAGAGTCAGCTTTTGAGTGAATTGACCGCCGATTCAACTGTGAATGCGACGTACCTCGACGATCGTCAAAGTCAGAGCCGGAGCAACACCATCTCGCGCGGATACGATGCACTGCGGCAAGACAAGCACGTAAGCAGCCTTTCAATGCGACAATGCGACAATGCAACAATGCAACCAACGCCAACCTACCTTTTTACCTCTTCGTCACCCACCCATCTCAATCACCAAAGCCGGTCCTTTTGCTTGAGCTTTGAAACATCGCTCCGCCTGGCCATCCTGCTTCTCATACTCTGACACAGACCAATCTTCGACTCAAAAGTTTTCGATACAATCGATGTAATCGATACATTTGATGTATTTGACATTTGATATTCGATGTTTGATGATTTTCGAATTTCTTTCCATCGACAATTAAATTAACTGACTGCGAAAAAAAAAAGAAACAAACCAAAAAAAAAAATCAAAACAGAGCTCCCACGTCTGCAGCTATTTAAGACCGGTATCGCAATGTTACCAGCTCCTATACATAATCCCAGCTATCCATTCAATAGTACTTTTGCGAAGTTTCCTCGGTATAGAGACTGGTTATGGTTTAGGTTAGGATTGCGATTCGGACAACTCGAGTCGGAGCACAATGGTCAGAAAGAGTTGCAAACCAAAACAAAAAACACCGACAGTCAGTCAATGCAACAGACCGTCGCGCTGGAAAAAAGGAAAGATGGAAAGCTGAAAAGCTGAAAAGCTGAAAAGATGGAAAGAAGGCCTCGAAATGCCCGAGTGCGTTTGACGCGCTCTGCTATGAGGCGCAAAGAGCTGGCCGCAGTGGTCATTGGGTTGCGGGACACTGTGTGAAAGTTGCGTTGCTCATGTGCTTGCTTTACATTGGCATGGAGTGTAAATGTCCATGCTGTCGGGCGAGTCGCGGAGAGAGCCCCTGTGCCCCTTCGGGGACAGCGCCAGCGCCAGCGCGCTACAAATGAGATGGATGATCTTGACAGTGAGAGGAAAAAATAGAAATTGCTTTGATAACATCTACGGTACGGAATACTTCCCTTGTGTTGCTTTTATTGCTTCTTAGTTTCCTGGTCCACTACACCTTGAACAGTGCTGGATCTTTCAGTGACGTCGGAAAGCACGACAATGCCGACGGGAAGTTTTTCCCGATGGCTCCGAATTCTGCGCCTGATTAGAACAGCCACAGTGGCAACGAGCACAACTGCAGCACCAATCCCAACGGCCACGCCAGGATGAAGCGGGCTAGCTGACTCCTCTTCAGCGCTAATTGCAACAGAGACACTGTCAACAATGACAGCGGAACCGTCACAAATTGCCTTGACCCCCAGGTCCGCTGTCCCTGTCAGTCTGGCTCTCAGCTCAACCTTGGAGACACCATTCTCGCGCAGCCTTTCGTACGAACCTGGCTGAATGATAACGGTGTACTTCGCGTATGGGGTAGGAAGCGGCATGAACTTCTGGCGTGCCTCGTGCTCTGGCCGAAAATCGCCAGGGCAGTGTGCATCGCTCTCGTGGAGCACCTCGCCGCCGTCCGCGCACTGAAAGTCCGCGCTGGGCTTGTGATATTCGAAGTACTCATCGTAAGCTACCTGCGAAGCAATACCCCCAGATGGAACCCCCTCTCTTCGCTGTACCGCAAAGGAAGTGCTCGTTATATCCGACACATAAGTGATTACTTTGCCGTTCACGGCTTCTTGCCGCGAGTTAGTCGCAAGCTTTGCAAACGGGCCCTCCAAAGAAATTTTCATTGCAAGGCCGAGCTGGGAATTATCGGACCTCTCTCCAGCAAGCGGGCCGATCAAATGGCCATCGGCGTCGTAAAATACGAAGCCATACTCTTTCATCTCGAGATTGGCAAACGGCATGCAAAAGTGAGGCTCCGTATACGACAGATTAGTAACGGTTGTGCTGGGGGGCGATCCCAGAGAGAATTCGAACGTAGTGTAACCAGAATCTTCGAATGCCTGCATGCTCACTGCGGGGGTCACGTCCAACCTGCTCCAGTTGTCGCGATCATTTCCAAGCTGACCAAAATAATACTCGGCGAGGTCTTTTGTACCCAAGATATTCATCACACCCTCAAGCCGAGTTGCAAGAGATTTCAAAGAGCTGGAGCTGCCATCGATCTCCCCAAACTGAAGGCTGCAGTGCTGCTCCAACTTTGACTTGCTGTACGACCCGTGCCGAGCGTAAAATATCGCTCCACAGTAGTCTCGAAGCAGCTCTGCAACGCGATTCTGAAAGTAAAACATATCTTCTTCGAGGCGACTCTGTTCGACAGCTGCTACCATATCCATGAGCGCACGCTCGCGGCTGTAATCAGGAAGAGCACGCACAGGATTTCTCTGCATCAGCCTACTAACGACCTCTTCGGTGCGCATCTGCACGTTGACCATGCCATCCACAATCTCTTCAGTGCCCTCAAGCTCGATCCGCTGCTTCTCCTTGAGCAAGTTGATTTGCCGAAAGCCATCCACAAAGTCAAACATGAGCTGATGCACTCCCTTTCCCCAGACCGTCACCAATCGCAGGCTTTCAAGCACATTACGGCACTCGTCGCGTAGGGCAGCCTGCGCCGAATTGTACTCAGCGTTGGCAATGCACATGTCCTCTTTCGCATCACCAGCGTCACAGGCAGCCTCCTGCATGTCCGCTTTCAGCTGTCCTTTAGACTTCAAGACACGACGCAAGCCTTGCGCAGCGGGCAGGTCGCCGAAGACAGCTCGCTCCCTTAAGCGGCGCAACCTTGTACCGTCTGAACAGCCTTCTACTTCACCCTGTTCGTTACACATGGTGTACGTGTTTTCATCAAATACACCGTCGACTTTGTCCTTGGGACAGAGCTCAAAGTCGTACTCCAAAACCTTGGACATACTCTCGTATAACTCATCCCAGACCTCAGGCAAGGAATAAGTCTCATCACGAAAGCCCTCAATGCCGGTCACATCAGGAATATCTCTAAACTCCACACCCATGAGCACCATCGCAATTCTCTGAAGCAAAGAGAAGACTGACAAGCCAATTTTTCTGACGCCAAGGTTCACTTTCCTCATGCCTTCCACCAATTGGTCGTCTCTCGGATTAAAGATGTCGTAATAGTCACGAGGAGGAAATTCGGGTGGTTTGCTCGCAAAGGCAAGAACGGCAGACGCTGCTCCGATGGCAACCGTTGCAAGCACACCAAACGCCCCCACTTTACTTATCTTGAGAGTCTTGGCGAGCTGTTCGGATTTCGCCACCGCGGCAGCTTTCTTCCCTGCTTCGCAGGCACCACCGAGTTCTCTGGACCCGAGGCGAGGGCTTCGAACGTTTACTGCGTTCATGAGGACACGTTGGCTCGTTTGCTGTGACTCCTTGGCCTCATGCAGTGTCGATTCCCAAGCTGGAAACGCGCAAGCCTCTATTCTGTCTTCTTCGGGCACGGTGTCACTGACACAGCATGAGAGGAACAGTCCGTCGTGAGACGGATACATGAGAGGGACTGCTTTGATCGTTTCGTTGAGACAATCCACCATCCAGTGGGATTGCTCGGTATAACCCATTGGGATCATCTCTGCGAAGAGCTCCTCGTCGGAAAGACGCTCGCAGAGGGGCTCACCTGTGTTTGCGTCCAGTCCGAAATCACATAGACCCTCCTCGTCAGCACAGCATGAGACGTACAGTCCATCGCCGCAATGAAACTGCAGTGCCTCGCCACTGCTACACAGAATGTTGGCCTCTGTCCCGTTACGCCCCATGAGAGCATCAATCGCCGTTGTAAGTATTTGCACGGCGTGAGAGAGCACCGCTGGCCCACTTGCCGACTCAATTTCGGCATTCATCGCTGCTACGTCAAGTTGGTACTTGAGCAGAAAAGAACGCTTTGCGTCGTCCGCATCAGAGTCTTGCAACAGTCGTGCCCCAGCCGGCATACAAAAGTCTGGCAGATCAGCTTGGGCCCATGATTCTCGGATCGACTTGGGTCCTCGCCCATTATTTTCGATGAAGCTCTCCACTTTGCCCTTGAAAGCTTCGTGCTTCTCCAGAACTTCCTTAAATTTCCTCTCTACCATATCCGCATTGCCTAGCTCTCCTGTTTTGAACTCAACCTTGACGGCTTTACCATGCGGGAGATCCACACGAGCAGTAAATCCAGTCGTTCCGAACGCCACAATACTGACTTTGGCGGTTTTCTCTCCGAGCCTCACTCCGTCAAAAACTGATTCAAGTAAGCTCAGAGTTTTAGCCCTCGAAGGGCTGGACAAAATTTTGCTCCATTCCTCCGTCAAAGCCTTTGCCTGACCTTTGACGTAGCTGTCGTCTGGTGAATAATAAAGCGTGTCCATGTTATTTCGATATTTCACAAACTCCTGAATCAACCTTTCGTTTGCCTCTGCCGCGGACTTCCTTGCATAGTAAGGCCTAATGAGAACGTTGATCACATTCAACGTGAGAATCCCGAAAGTAAATGTACCCGCAACTATTCCAACGATAACAGCGTCCGGAAGTGCTGGCGGCTCTGTTGGCGCAACAGAAGGAGCCTGCGTGGGTACGAGCGTTGTCGGGGCCGCAGTTGGCTGCAATGTGACCGGGCTGTTGGTGGGCGAGAAAGTCGGCGCCTCAGTGGGCTGGGCAGTTTGCTGCTGCAGTGCCCGGTGCTGCACAGAGTGAGTGCGAAAGCCACCGCTGCTTCCGGCTGGGATCATACCTGGGATCATCATAGCAAACATGCCAGCGATTGGAGCACCTGCGGCTGTCAAGACACCTCCGACGATTAGGCCTCCAATCATGAGTGCGGTTTGCAACGATTGCTTTATCGCTTGAAGACCCTTCTGAGCCTCTGCATAGGACTCCTCAGCGTCTTGATACCTCTCACTTGCCTGAAAGAAGCTTTGGAGGGCAGCCATCGTGTCGTTCAGCGGTGTTTCGAACCTTCCAAAGGCACTTCCCATCTCTCCGTTCCAATATTGGAGTTTGTTAACTGCGTGCTCCAATTGGCTGGCTTTCAGCGCCATAGACTGCTTGATGGACTCGATGTCTGCACCAAGCTTCTCAATCTCGCGAAAACTTCCTGCGACGTTTTGTTTGCTCTCGGACCACGAGTCATCAGCAACAAAACTGACAACCTCGACCAAATCTCCGCGAAGGTCGTCCACGTTACTCGACAAATCACTCATTCGCTCAGCGAGGTCCAGATGCACTTGATTGAGCTTCTGATTGATGTTTTCTCGCAAGCTTGATTCGAGCTCGATCTGCAAACGATCGGATGCGTTCCGGTGAAGGCTCTCAATGAAACTTGTCATCTTTGCACTGGCAAGCTCAACGGAATAAGCTGGGACTGTAGAGAAATCCGAAATTGGGGGCATGTCAATACGCTGCCGGGTGGCGTCCAGTATCTTGCGGATCTCATCAAGCCGACCAGTGCCGAACAAAGTGTTTGCCACTTGCGCGTTCAAAACTACCTCGATCTGGTCAAGCGCTGTGACTATCAAGTCAAAAGAGACAGTTTCGGAGACGGGCGTTTTAGCCGTGCACGTCAGCGCCCGAGAGATGTAGACGTGGGAGGGTGCCATGGAAATGTCAGCCAGCTGCTCGTCATCGAGCATCGCGCATCGTGCGTATGCAACGTGACGTTCGAGCACCTTCATCGCATCAGACTCGTCCACCTGCTCGCACTCTCCCTGCTCGTTCCGGATCATGGCACACGGGCATGGTCCCACTGCACAGATATTCAGCGGATCGTTGCTATTGACGTTATGAACCTGAAAGAATGCGCTCAGATGCGAAGAAGACAGAGGGCTTGCTTCAGAGTAGCTCAACACGCCAGCCGGCCCGTGCGCTGAGAGAGCACCGAGCTGGAACCAAGTTTGTACCGCTTTCTGGACGCTCTCTGAAGGGGACTTGAGCGCACTCTCCGTCAGAACTTTCTTTCGTAAGGTGGTAGCTGCGATACTCGCCACTTTCCGAAGTGCTGGAGTCCAGTCTGCGGAAGAGCTGGATGCAAGACAGCTTGCGGTCTTTTCAAGCTGTGAAAGGGATGTGGCCTGCGTCTCGCTCTGCAGCACAAGGTCTGCACAAATGACTTCCTCCGTGAAGGTTTGAATGGCAGTAGGCTTTGTACTCACGCAGCTTCCCTCTCTGTACACATAGTCTTCAGGACACCCGCGCGCCAGCCGCATGCACACAAAGCCGTGTTTGTCGCTGCAAGACTGTGCGAACTCAAGACTGTTTGGAGCAGCCTTGCTCAGGTAAACGCAGGCTGGGTCCTGAGACTTGACGCTATTCCCGCGCAACGATGCCCAAAGGGTGGAATTCACGTCAACTCCCGCGTCCCAAAACAGAGGCTCGTAAATTTCGTCGGCAGAACTAAAACCTTCAGCATTTTTCACGGTCAGGCCGACCCAGTACTTGTCGTAACCTTCGATTGCAATACGCTCTGACACGATTTGGTGGGCGTCCTCCACCAGAAACGAAGCCAAGTATCCACCTTCAGACTCACACTGCTCTCTGGCCTCCGAGAAGGAAACTTGGGTAGTGGACTCCACTCTGAAGCAAGTATCCCCGATCAATGGCTCGTACCCTGCCCACATGTCGCACGTTGCGGGGACTTGGGTGCCCTCCATGCACTTGAGGGTCGTCCAGTCAAACACGAAGCCCTCCGCGCACGAAGTTGGCATTGCGGTGTGTTTGCAACCAGCCACGAGCGAATCTGTACAAGGCCGAGTTCCCCATGCGCCGGAGTCGAGGTCCATGTAGAAGCAAGTCTCCGAGCCGTCAGAGAGATATCGCACAAGACTTGCCTTGTCAGGTCCGAATTGATCAAAGTCAAAGGCAGAGCCGTCATCCCACTGTGCGTCAGGGCGAAGTACCCAGTCCGCGACTTCTGAGTTTACTTCAAGTAAGCGATCCCAAGATAGGCCAAGCCAAATCTGTACCGATTCACCAGGATAATTGTCGGCATAGAACTGCTTCAAGAATTCGACCTCGTCCGCGCTGTGTAGCGAAACTAGACTCCAAAGCATTGCATCGCATACCTGATCTAAAGTCTTCTTTGGGTGTGTCATGGACACATTGCCCCACAAAAAGCAGCTCGTGCCGTGCAGGAGACCCATTTCGCAACCCCACTCTGAGTCACGCACAGTTGCTGGCTCTATGCAATTTCCACTCTGGTCGCGAACTTGGCCGCAGGAGCACGGTTCACCGTCTTGCAACAACAGGCGATTCTTGCACATCGACAAAGCCGCGGTGGCGTCGATTGCCTCATGGCTGGAACGCTGGATGCCGACACTCGAAATGGTTCCCCCGTTAGGAAAGAAGGCCGCGCCGTACAGTTCATCAGATGGGTTTAAGACACTGCAAGCCGCTAACTCTACACCCGACAGGTAGACCGCGATCGCCTTTGTGTCACCAATTGGATTCGTTAGCCGAGACATGGCGGAGCCTTCCCACGCTACGTTCCAGCCCGCGTCTAACTGAATCTCATACAAGTTTTGCTTAGACCTGACTGAAGCAATTTTAATGCCATCAATGCTCACCTGCGCGTTGAGAAATCGACCCTGCAAGTTGTCCAGCCGGTTGTAGATCCTCACACGAGCTACATTTGCCAGATCGGCGGCATCGAAATCAGCGCTCCACCATGGGTTGTGCGCTGCTCCATCACTTGAGTAGTACGTGTGAGTTATTGTGGAGAGGTTTTCGTCCAGGGCTTTTGCAGCGCTGCCAGCCGTACTCTGGCGAGGCTGAAAAAGTGCGATTCTCTCATTGTTGGCGTCAAAAAGTTGCACTTCTCTCACATGCAAGTGTTGAGGAAAGGGGATCTCGATGCGGAGATTGTGACGGCTGCTCAAGGTTGGTAAGTTATCAAACGTGTAGACCGACTGGGTATCGGTAATTTCGCCGATAAACACACCATCGATCGAGACGAGAGCGTTTACAATCCTTTCGCTATAGGTTGGTCGGTTGTGAATCACGACCTTTCCAACGCTGGAGATGTCATCAACAAGAAATCCAGCTCTCCACCATGGGGCATCACCTTCGTGCGCGGCTGTCCCGACATGGGACCAAGAGGCAAGGTCGCCATCTAATGCACGATGTGCGCCAAATTGTTCGTCGTTATTGTTTTGCGTGGAGCTCTGGTGCGGGTTGAACAGCGGAATCAGGTTTCCGCTCCGGTCAAACAATTGAACCTCCGCCATGTGCAAGATTTTTCCCACATGTGGCAAGTCGACTCGAAGGTGATGAAGCGCTTTGTTTGGGCGTGCAATGTGTACCATATGCTCTGCTTGCATGTCGTCCAGTTCGGCCAAAACGACATTGTCGATCCGAACGACTGCGCTAACGACAGTGTCCTTGTTCACGGTCACGTCGCTTCGAAGAATGCGAATTGTTGATATCGCCGAGATGTTCTGCATGTCAAACTCCGCACTCCACCAAGGTGAGTCGCCATCAAGAGACGCTGCGGTTGCGCTAATGCTGTCCATTGCGAGCTCAGCAGACCCGCTTTGCGCAGATACCTGGGGACGGGTGAGAGTAATTTGCCTTCCATCAATGTCTGACAACTGGACCTCCGCCAACTTGAGAGCAAGCGACTTGCCGGGAAACTCAATATGAATCTTGTGCAGTTTTCTGACGCGTATCTCTACGTCGGACGCAGCAGCCGTAGCAAAGGTCTGACTCGATCCACCGGGACACGTGATACGCAGATCGTTCGCCAGTGCACTTACGCTGACACCAGAATCGCAGGTAAGTGCATTCGATTCAGACGTCATGCAAAGCTCAGGCGAAGAAGACGTGCTGCTGACGGTACTGAGCGTCGCGGAAAGGCGGCTGATGGTATATCCGAGAGTAGTGGCTCTGGCACCGGAACTCGTTGCAGTAAATCGAGAGCCCAAGTCCTCCACTGTGATGTCAGAAAAGTCCCAAATGTCAGTTTTCGTCGTTGCAAACGAAAATTGGTCACAGGTCTCTCCGCTGACGCCATCAAGACAGCGGCACGGCCCACCCTCAGCCTTTGTGCGTGGCAGAGAGTAGTCGCCACAAACGGTTTCAAAGTCATCTGTAAACTCAAAGCAGCCCGGCCCAGCAAAACCGGGAAGGCACTTGCAGTACCCGAATTCGCCACAGGAGCCAGACTGGGACCCCAGCGAATTGCATCCTTGAGTTGCGCAGTTATAGGTGATACCGTCCCGTTCGAGCGCTCTGCATCTTGTCCGCCCAGCGCCGGTGGCATCCGTGTAGTCTATGCTCCACACCCAGCCAACTGGCGGGGCCTTGCAGCGGCATTCGTGGCCAGTGCCTTGAGCAACACAATTCCCAGTAGCTTGAGTGGCATGTCCACAAGGAAGCTCGTGGCACCACGGCTTGCAACATGTCACCTTATTGGTAGTTTGTAAAGCGCGGAGTGTAGAGTGTTGCGACAAATCAAAAGAGTCATCGGCTTTTGGCGAATCGCTTGATGCTTGACTTGGAGCACTGGTAGTGATTGCACTCGCGCTCTGCCACATGCGCAATGCAAAATCCTGAGCATCTTCGTCAACGCTCTCCCCACTAAGATCAGAGACTTGGAGTATTCTCTTGCAGCATGGTTTGCTCAGGTATTTACAGCACCTTCTCGTGCAACACCCTGCAGAAGTGGGCCTGGGCGTCGGCTTTTTGGTCGTTGGGAAAGGGGTTGGCTGAGGAGTTGCTACCGGGGACTTGGTTGGACTTTTGGTGGGACTCGGAGTCGGGCACGCGAGCTCCGTTTCTTTTGCGTAGCTGAAATCTCCTTGGCCGTCGCAGCTCCGTGGGCACGCTGCATCAGGCAACTTGCAGAGGTTCGAGATCTGGCCGGCAGCCTGAGCCACGATGATGGCCAAGATAATGGTGATCCTGGCTGAGAGACGTCTCATGGTTGCAACAAGTCGTTCTTGTACAAGTGACTCTGCTGCTTGTCGTCGTTGTTGGTCTGGTGGTGATCAAAATCCGAGCAAGCCCAATCCTACTGAAATATTGTGGCTTGCACAGTGGCAAGATTCTTGCAACACTCGAACGAAAATTGTTTCCGCATTTCACGTCCACACTAGTGGGTGTCAATGCCGAGGCATCTATACTCCCTTAGAGCCTTGCTGGCTCACAGTCAATCAGTTCATGGCTGCTGAGTGACTGCGAGCTTCTGAGACTACACACAAATGAACAAACTTCGACTCGAGACTCCAAGAATCTCTCTCGAGACAGTCAGGCCAATGGAAGCACTTTTATAAACCTAAAATCTCAAGCGATGCCCGTGGTGGGGTGACAAACGAGTGTGGTTTTCTCTCATGAAAACCTCTTTAATTGGCTTTGGTTTTACTATTTTTTTTAATTTAAGTATTAAAATGCAACGAAGATGTGCAGCCTGCAAGTAAAAGCCGCGAAACCTTCAGAGTGAGCACGTCTTGCACCTCTTGTTCATGTCAGTTATTTACTACATCTCCGCGCTGGCAAGTCTAGAGCAGCACCAGCCAGGGTGTGCGAACACATTTTGTGCTTTTCGCACAAGCGTGTTCAGTGTTTCACTGGGGAGACCTTTCGATAAGGTTGCCGGTAGTTCGTTGCTCTTTGTACTTCCACAGGCCGTGTGATTGGTTGGTCGGTAGTCGTTGGAGATTGTTTGCTTCAAGGCTCGTTCCCAAGTTCAAGTTTGAGAATGTTTGAGTGTCAGCTCCTCCTCTCTTCTCAGCGAAGCGCAATCGCACTCACTGTCAGTACTTCCCATGTGATTGCAGAATGGTGCAATTTCCGGCTTTCTCTGTCTCCGGTAGTATCGCGGAGAGCTGCTGGCTAGCAAGAGCGTGCTGCCCGAGCTCAAATCAGCAGGTCCGTCGCATAATCGATGCCCCAGCGAGAAAGATTAGCAGTGCTCAGACGCGCTGTACTGCTTAAAATACATGTCCATGTCCTGACTGTGAATGAATGAACGAATGAATGAATGAAAATGAAAAACAAAAGAAAGAGAAAGAGCAAACAAAGGAAAAGAAGCCCTACGCTCGTCAAGCAAATCCCAAGAGCGAAAAAAAGTTGGAGTCCGAAGATCACAAAAGATTGTGTACTCAAATGCAAAACAGGAACAGAAAATCACGGCTCCCCCTCTCACTCTCACTCTCTCTCACATCATTCTATATCACTCTAACTGCCAAGTTACTCATTTCTCTCTTTCAAAGCCCCACCGTTCCACAGGTAAGCGCCAGTTTTCTAGAGTCCTTCAAAGCGCGCACTAGCACACCTTCGCAATTTTGCGCAAGTACCAAGTAATTACCGGCGATGCGATCTGAACTTGGGTTAATTAAGCAGTGGCTTAACCAAATGATAGTAAGTGCCAGTGACTGGCTACCCACAGTGCAGTTTATTTACTACCGAGCTAGCTACCAAAATAGTAGAAACAGCTTAAGCTACTGACTTTTCTACTGTCACCTTAAATACGATGATGCCATTCCTTACCACCCATGTCGTCTCACGTCACCACCCATCAACTACTCTACTGCATAAGACCACTAGCGCGCTTATAGTTGTGCGGTCTCGTACCAAACAGTTAGCTATCGTACTGACAGAGAGTAGATACTAGGTGTGCGCTCGAGGAGTCTCGCCAGTCGTTTGCTATAGTACATAGTAGTGTATCAGTAAGAGTGTGTGGAATTCTTTGATTCTTGAATGAAATAATAATCAATTTGTTGTTGATGATGTTGTTGTTGTTGTTGTTGAGCAGACGCAGTAGAGAAGTGCAGTGTGCGAAATGCGAAAAGGCGGTCACTGGTGAGTGGTCACTGTGAATGTTCAGCGTCTCAGTGACTTGGAGCGCTTGAGTGCTGGTGGTGGTTTCGCAGTTCCAGAGGAGGCGAACGACAGCTCCTGCCATAGTGTGGGTGGTGGTATCCCAAGCATAGTCTCCAATCGCAATCAGGACTGACAGTCGGGCGATGTCGAGCGATGTCGGCGATGGAAGAGGAAACGTGCCGTGCTTCCGCTCTTTTGTTGACTAGAGTCCGTCACATGTAGCGTGGCATTAGTTTCATTCCGAGGTTCGGATGGTTCGGGCACGGTAACTTAGTGGAAATGGGCGTTTCCAACCGCGACCTCATCAGAGTCTTGTTAGAAAGTCTTCTTCTCACTCTTCTCACCCAGCGAATCGCTCACTGCTAGCTTAGCATCTTTTACAGGATCGCGTCGCCCAATGTCCCTTGGAACTTTTGAAAGGAGCAAATACTTGCTCCAGGTCGCGCTGGAACTTGCCTCACGGCGACGAGAGAGGGTGTGCGAGACTGTAAATTCCGCCGTTTTCTTTTTGATCCCTATGAACGTCCTGTGAGCCTCTGTCCATCCATCCATCCGTCCGCTCACACGTCTCTCTGGCACGAGTCGTAGTCATTTGATGCCACCACTGGCAATGCCGTAAGTACTCGTACCAACGCGCACAGAACTCAGTGGGCAGGAAGGGGAAGGAAAATCGCGTTCTTCTGACTCCGAAACTGACACTGAGCGCACACATGGCAGGTTCGATTAGAAGTTGCCTTGCATTCACCCATGGCCTACATTGCATCTTGTCAGAGGCGCGTTCACAGTCGATCTTTTCTCTTTCTCCCATCCCCATTCTTTTCCTGTCTCTTGGTCTCTCTCTCTCTCTCTTGTCCCCTGTCCAACGCGCGGAAAAGGAAATTAGTCTCCTGAGCTTACAGCTTTCTGGCCGACCGAGAAGCGGTGTGCGACCGATACCAAAGTAAAGCGGACCCGACACGTTCGGATTTTTTGTGCGGTACTCACAGTCAGTAGCACATCGCGGCGAGATTGAGCTCGCGGTGGTACCTCCGTCCATCCACCGAGCTACGATAGTGATCCTTCGTCAAGCTGGGAGAAACGAAGTGTGGAATAGCAGAAAGCCGACTTCGTCTGTGCCTCAGGCCGTCAGTCTATTAGCTAGCTCGCAGCTCAATCCTGAAGACACCATCGTTGTCTCGTCTTTCGCGACGAGCCAGGAGGAATTGAATCATGACGGCGTATTTTGCAAATGGGTAAAAAGCTGAAGCTGCACAAACCTTCTTCGGGCCTCGTGTTTCGGCCGACTTTCACCAGGACAGTGCGCACCGGTCTCGTGTGAAGTACCTTGCCAACGTCTGCGCATTAAGAGTTCGCGTTCTTCTCTTGATTGAAGAACTCGTTGTAAAATACATGCAACTCAACCACCCCAGCTGGAACCCATCTCTACGTTGTCCTGCAAGACAAGTGCTTGTCACATCTGACACATAAGCGATTGATTACTCGGCCGCTCAAAGGTGCTCAGGAAAGTTCGCAGTGCACGTGTTCTGGAGATTTCAATCAATTGGAATGCAAACAATTCTAACTCCACATTTTGCTAGCGAAGGCGTCCTGACAATGCGCTTCCAAAGTCACTGGACGTAAGAACTGTATTTCGTTGACTGGAGAATACGTCGGAACAAAGAGGCTCAGGAGGGTGGCAAACAAGTTGAAAGGGTGACTTGCATTTCGTATATCACGACCAAAATGTTCATTCATACCAAGCCGCTCTACTAGCTACTAGAGCTACTACGCCTTTTGAAAGTCTCCCTTGGTTGAAAGTTTGAATCTGTTGCTGAACATTTATTTTTAAAGAATATGAAGGAATGGACTCGCCCCAGACAAAGCCTTGCTTACACAGTGGCTGGTTACGTTCCCGCCAAAATGAATTGATTGGTCCTGGCGTAACGCGCTGCGAATACATCTTCTTTCCAAGGATGAATGATAATGATAATGATAATTTATGCCAGAAAAACGAACAAGCGAATCTTTCAATCAGGAGTTGGCCTCACGAATTGTTCTTTTGGGACAGCACAGCGAGAAATTTCAGCTCAAGTAATGTCTGGAACTCCGTTTGGGCACTTGGACAACAAACAAGGAAAAGATGCTGAAGAGTGGAACAAAGGCAAAAAAATAGTGATGCTGTTTACAAGTCGTCGAGGTCGTCACTGTCTTGCTGGAAAACAGCAGTAAACTCTTGGTCCTGATCGGCGTCTTCGTGGAGAACCAAGTCCTTCTGCTCCTTCGCCAGGAGCGCTTCGAGGTCGAATTCCTTGGACCACTGCGACACAACTCTACTGACCACACGGTCCTTGGTCTCTTTTGGAGGCTGAACGTAGTACTTAATTTTACCAAGATTCCAGTCCTGAAGCACGAGGCGGGCAGCCGCGTTTTGGTCCGGGATCCCGCCCTTCGTAAGCTTGCCACGCTTATGCGCCAAAGCTACCAAGAACTCTGTTGGTGTGGAGAACCGAGACAGGTTGTACAAGATCATAAGCTGTTGCGCGTCGCATTTCTCAATGAGTTTAGATACCGGCTCCCTGGCATCCTCGAGTTCCGAAGGATTGAGGCAGTTTCTCAGTGCGAGGCGACCGCTCTTGGAGCTATCCTGGAAGAGAACTCCTGGAGAGTCAATAAGCTGCACCTTCTTGTCTAGCTGAATATACTGCAAGGTTTTGGTGAAGCCCGCAGTTGAGGAAACCCCGACAGCGCGCGTGCGCTTGAGCGAGTTGATGACACTGGATTTTCCTACGTTGGGGTACCCTACCACGCCAACAGTGATGGACGTCTTGATATCCCGGTTGCGCGAGTAGTTTTTAAGGAGCTGCAGGAGAGTATCTGCCCCGACACACACACTGTCCCCGATGGACGCCCCGGTCGCGGAGCTAGAGGTTCCAAGTGCGATCGAGTCTTTCGACGCGCGGGACAGGTTGGACCTTTGCGTCTGTGTAGAGGCGCGAAATGCGATCACAGGAAACTCTTTGCGAAGGAGTGTGAGCCACTGTTCAACCACCTCTTTCGGCACGAGGTCGATCTTGTTGAGGACCAGCACCAGCCTCTTGTTGCGTGCGTTCTCCATCACCATCTTTTCAGCCTGTGGCGCGCGGCAGCCCATCGGGTCGCGGGCATCCAACACCAGCAGAACCACGTCGGAGTTCTCCACCACATTGCGCAGCTCCTTCATGTACATCCTCTTCTTCCCGCGTGCCAGATCGTCCTCATCCTCTGCGTCCATGGCCTCCTTCTCCGCCACCTTTTGCGCATGCGCCGACGCTCTTTCTGCCGCTCGAGCCAGTTCCAACTGCGAAGGCCCCGACCTTTTCCGCAGGTCCACATCTTCGCCATCGACATCGACCATCTCTTCATTGTCATTGTCCTCCATCATCATCTCGCCGTCATCGGCCATAGTTTCGCCGCGTCGAATGGCGTTCAGTCGCTGCAGCCGGGCCTTTTCGTGCGCCTTCTCGCGCTCTTTGTCCTCCATCATGCGCTCGATGAACTTCTCCTTGAACGGCATCAAGTTCGGCAGGCCCAGTCCTTTCTTGGACTTGTTCAGCTGCACGCCGCTGCGAGCCAGCTTGCGGTCCTCGCGACGCTGCTTCCGGTGATGTTCGCGCACCCGCTTCTCGATCTTGTACTTGTCCTTCAGCGACTGACGCTTGCTCTGGCGCTTCTTCTTCACCATCTTGCCTGCTCTCTCTCTCTTTTACTCTTTACTCTTTACTCTTTCGCTGGATCTCGATCTCGATCCCGATCCCTGTCTGGGGTGCCTCACGCGGGGGCGCGGACAATACCGAACCCGTGTCCTCGCGAGAGGGTTCTATTCGACCGGCTATGGTCGCACTGTACGCGCACTTCTGATGAAGTGTCCGCGGGGACTAGTTCTCTCTCTCTCTCTCTCTCTTTTCTCTCTTCTCTGTGACTTCTGTGACACTGTAAATTTCTTCCTCTGTCCCAACCAGTGGTTGGTCGCTTAAGAGTCGGATAGGGGAGTATAGGAGTGGGTTGGGTTCTTGGTCGGGTTCTGCGGTGGAGAACCGGGATGGAGGAGGCGATGGCAGGCAGGTGCGCGCGCGCTCCGAAGGGCGAGGAAGAGCTGGAACGCGATGGAATAGGCGGCGGCGGCGACGGAAAGCGGCAAGTGCTGGAGCAGAGAGGGCGCGGCGCACGGCCTGTGGGCTGTGCTTCCAGGCGCTTGGATTTATTGGGAGCCGGTAAATGGCGCTAGAACACGAGGTAGACTCCGGTGGCCCGTCAATTGCGTTCCGGAAAGTTTGCACTGCGTCTGGTATGCATGATCACGGCAGAGGTGATTCTGATAAAGAACTGGTGAAGTGTTTGATTGATCCTTTGATGAGATTGAGTGAGATTGATTTTGATGATGAACATTCATTTTTCAGAGGTTCAGAAATCTACCCTTTTTGATTGATCAGTGAAGACGAAGATGTCTTCAAGGTGTTCGGGGTAAGACTCGGCAAAATCGAACGGTGACATTGGCAGCCCCTGCCACAATGGTGAGAAGAATTGCTCGAGTCTGGAAACAACTAGGCATGTTTCTTTCGTAATGAAGAGGTGCTACATCCTTTTGCGAGACGGTGGTAGTGCTGCCCACTGTGGCACTGGCATCGCGAAGTGTTTTCTCGCTCGCGCTCAGAGATGCTCAGAGACTCAGCTCTCTTTCGATCAGACGGTTTTAGTTTCCCCCGTCAGGAAACACATATGAACCTCCTGGGCGATGCAGAGATCAAACGTTCCTGGGTTCCTGCTGGCCGCTGGCCGTTCCGCCAAGAGCTAACCTGAGCAAAAACACGTGTTGAAACTACAGGCAACGCCAAACAGAAACCATCGTTCGTCAGCGCCTTGACCTGCAACAATCTGTCGCGCCGGATACTTTGCTCATTGCATGTGGCGAGCAGCGCAGGTCTTCAAAGCGATTCGGAGTGGATTTCAGACTCGCTTTCGTTGTTGCGTACAACAAGTGCGACACGCGCACATGTCAGAGCTTTGCAGGTTCGCTCGCTCTCTCGCTTTCACGCGCCGTCATGAGACGGAGAGACAATGGGCGACGCATTCCAGTAGCGCTTCCAACACGGTACCCAGAGCATACACTCTGGATCACAAGGACGCAAGGAGAATTGCAAAACCACAGGGCATCTGCAACACAGGGCACCTCAGCACACGAGAGCTTCATTTACAGTAAGTTCACGTAAGCGTGACAGCGATGTCGATGGATAGACTTGATTTTGTATGGCTTCACTGTCAAGTCTGATCTCAAGAGCGTGTCCAGAGCACAACACTTCTTGACTTGCCAGAGCACACATTTCCGCTTTGCTTCAGCTTGACGAGCCAAAGTCCAGATTCCACGCAGTCCAGGCGCGACTTCGTAGTGTTCAGCCGTTCAAAACATTCCGTCGCGAACGCACGGCAGGGAAGAAGCAGGATGAACAACTCAGATGCGACAGAGTAGGGACATTGTTGAAAACGCCAACAAACAAAGCAAATAAAGAAGGCCTTGTCTGCTTCTCCTCTTTTGCCACGCAGTCCTGTACTTAGCGCACAGTGAGTGGAGAGAATCTCTTCAAGCCATATTCGTTCTGACTCTCTCGGCCGCTGTCGGCGGCTGTCAGCTTTTTGAAGAGCCTCATACGCTGCCTGCTCCACGTCTCTTTGGGCCAGCATGTTCGTGCACCCAAAATCCTGTTCTTAAACAATAATTCAGACGAATAAAATCTTGTCTCGTAAAATTGCTCTTCGCCGCCGATAATTAGTCTATTCATCACATTCACATGATTCGCAATTCACAATTCACAATTCACATTTGCATTCACATTCACATTAATCACTCGCATTCACATTCGCCTTTTTCACAGTCAAAACTGTGCAACATGAGAGACACGACTCGTAAGATCTCAATTAATCCTATTTTTAAGCCAAAGTATGCGTTTCACGCGTGTGCATTTTTTGCAACTCTCTGTCCAACCATTTCCAAAAAAAAAAAATCTTCTAAAGTTTGGCAGTCGCAGAAAAACTTACGGTAAATGGCCGCTGACATTGGCAGTGTGCAATGCGGTCCTACGCTGCGGCTTGGCTGCCCATAACAACCCTCTTTACACCTGGCCTCATGACTTACACAGCTTATGCACCGAGGCTGACTTGGCCAAATAAGCTTATTCTAATTTGAAATTCACTCAAGTCAACCAGAGATTGGGTACCGGTACTCTAGTATACTCCGACGGAAGTTCATTTTATTATAACTTAGTGTATGATGCTGATGCCAGTACCAATCGCAATTGCAATTGCATTGCAAAATACAAATAATTAATTTGCAATTTCTGCTCCATGCACACATTCGTTGAAGCAGTAAGAGGTTATAAATAACCTTATCATTACCTTTGGCGGTACCTAGGACCATTCCACCAATTGCGCCGAGAACTGCAGCTCACGCAAAATCAACGCAGAATGTCGCGTGACAACTCTGCGATTGTCAAGTCTGATTTGCCGTACATCAACTCGAGGCAGTCCCCAAATGTCGAGAAAGAAGCACAGTAAAAAAGTGAGCAAAGAAACAAGTTGAGAAAAGATGAAGACGACCGGCCTCGTCTGCCTCCTTGCGTGCTCTTTCGCAGGACTGGGCAATGGCGCAGAGAGCGGCGTTCTTGGACTCAACGGCGGCTATGTCAAGCTCGGTGTTGGACGATGCGGAGACAGCAGCTCCGCTATCTATTCCAGAAAAGTGTTCAAGCTCGAGATTGAGAGCGCGGAAGATTGCTTCCAGACCTGCACAGACCAAAGCCTGAATGAGGGGTCAGCGATTGGTTTTGAGTTTCGCTCGCGGACGAAAACCGTGATTCCCATCTGTACGTGCGTTTACGACAAGGAAGCCTTGCCAGACGGTTTCGAAGGCTGGAAAAAGCCTGGAAGTGGTCCAATCGCGCATTTGATTTCGCCGACCTATGCGATGAGCTGCTACCAAATCAACACACCATATTTCGAGGCAATCGGCCTGGGCATGTGCATAAGCTCGAGTGGGCAGGCCTACACAAAGGAGAGAGTGCGCTTCGAGGAGGAGGAGGGATACAACTCTGTTGAGCAGTGCTATGACGTTTGCAGTGACTTTGACTACAAAGAAGGAAAGGCTGTTGGCTTTCAGTACCACCCAGCAAAGAACAGATGCATGTGCCTCTTTGATGAAGAAGGAAGCGGTGAAATCGTCTCAACCTCGCCTGAGGTCGAGGGCACCAAAAACGTTTGCTACAAAATGAGCTACACTCTCGTTGGCCGTGGACACTGCGCTGATGAGAACGGAGTGAAGCTAACCTCGCTCCGTTACGAAGCCGAAGATGGGGAGTTCTTCGATATGGTCACTTGCCACAATCGATGCTTCGGTTCTGCCGTTGCGTTTGGGCTGCAAGGTACCTACCAAGAAGGCGAGGATGGTGAGCCAGGCTTTTATGATGCGGCAAGCAGCCCAAAATGCCTCTGCTATTTCGACAAAGGGGCGCGCCCAACCGATCCTAGCGCAGCTCGCAAAAACAAAGGTCTGGGATACGCGCCGGCAGCAACTATAGTCGACGAGAGAGAAGACCTCTTTTGCTACAAGGAGCTCCCTTCTACTGTAGAAACGATTTCTGATATGTAAGCCGCCGGAACTCGGTGGAAGGGATGAACACGATAGATTTCGATTGCTCCCTTCTACTGTAGAAACGATTCCTGATATGTAAGCCGCCGGAACTCGGTGGAAGGGTTGAACACTATAGATTTCGATTGATTCAGTATCACAAGCGAAAGCAGTTTTATTCTCTCACTCCTTGCTTTGCGGATTGGTTGGTTTTCTCAGTTTCATTTTCGAGAGTCAGCATCTTATTTTCTCCTAAGAAGCAGTGCAGAGCCGAGATCGTGAAGCCAGGCACCCAGACCCCCAAAATTTGCTGAGTTCTAAGCACCAGGTCAACGTTCTCTGGACGGGCAACGGCTTCTCTTGATCAAACAACGGTGTTTGGTTGGACAGAACGCTGGTTTACCTCGTGCAAGGTCAATTAGTGCTGTGCAGCAAATCTAGCCCCCGCACTGTCCGAACTCGATCGTACTTGCCGTTTACAGATGCAATACTCCCATTCATTCCGTGCGTGTCGAAGTCGGCTTCGTTGCCTTGAAGGATCACTACACATATCTGGACCTCGGTGGATTTCTATCGCGGACAAATCCAAGAGCTCCTAGCCAGCTCACCTCTTCAAAGCTTCGTTAAGCATGCACTAACTGTAAATTCGTTTGTAGCCTTGCAGAGGTGTGCGACGATGTTGTGCTGTGGACTTGGCTAGTGCATGCGTACGTGCATTTTATTCACTGTCAATCAAATTGGCAGGGAGGCTTTACAAGTTTTTAAAAAGTCGCGTTCAGCATGAATAGCTCGCCAAACTCCGTGGTACGGTGATTTGAGCCACAGCCACACCAGCACTGCGCCTGCTGTCTGCTGTCTGCTGTCTGCTTGAGCACAACTTTGTTGACTGTATACAGAAGATGCACTCTTCACCGGAACAAGGTACTCGTACCTGGGAATGCGCTTGAAGACGAGTCAAGGACGGGCATTTTGCTATACTTTAGTTGCTCGTGAAATCCTGAAACCGACTCGAAAAGAACGTTGGAGACGGCCACGCGCAACTCTAGCTGATGAAGTCGTGGATTCTGGAGACCTGGACTCGGTCCATTATTTTCCTGGCAAGTCAGCTACAGCTTCAGTCGAAATGTAGTACCGGTACTGCCGAGACTCATATGACTTGACGGGCACTGACACAACAGACACAGCACGCTCCGTGCCTTACTCCACCAGTGATGGATTGTCTCGATTCAACATGATTCAACAGCTCGTTCGAACGACTGTGAAAAGGGAGTTCCGAATGACGATAAATTTCAGTTCAAAAAAAAAGTTTACATTTTGATGCGTTTTTCACAGACATTCTTCTCCAGGCAAATGTTTCCTAAATTTGGCCTCTCCCTCTTCCCTCAGTGTACTACGTGCATGTCGTATTTCCTTTACGCATCGCGCATTAACCTAAAATTACGTGCATGCACTGGCACAACCATCCTGATCGAACATCTCAGCATTGACTAGTAGAAATGGTAGAACTATAGCTTTTCGAAACGCCACGATCCCCGTGAGGCAGCGCTGCTACTCACGGCTATCGCACTGGGTTTCGCGATGCTGCTCGCTCTCTCGGGGAAACCTCGCAGGGTCTCTTTGAAAGACGGCATTTACGGGTAAGCCTAGAAACGTTATTGCAATGAAAGATTCTTCGTTTTGTGAGTCTCCATAGTTGTTCGCCACTCAAGGAAGGTAGCAATGGATACGGTAAACGCCTATCTGGCCGGTGGCGGAATGAGAACTTGATGTCCTCTGGTGCACAGTGTTTTCAAAGAGTGAGCAGTGAGTGAGCAGTAATTGGTACTGACTGTGAGTAATTGATTTCTGATTGACTTTGCCACAGTGAAAGTGAAAATGTTGTTTTAGTTTTACCGTGTTTTACCCGTACCGGTACCGGTACTCACAGTCAGTACTCATTCCAAGTTGAAAATGTTCACGGACAAAACAGTCAATCAAAACAAATGCCTTTCACCATTTGTGATGCGATGATGAAATCTTGCACGGAAAGGAAATGAGAGGGTAGGCTTGGCTCTTTCTTATGCCTCGCTCTCATCGAAAAGCATCGAAAAGCATTGAAAAGCTTTGGATGGCCAAAACGTAAAACCCGGTACTCGAGTAACGCAAACATTCCAACGTTTTTTTTTGGAATTTGGGCCTCGAAAATTGTAACTTTTGAGTTATGGGTTTTGGCTCAGTTTTTCTCCGGGAGGGCACTCTGCTTTCCTCTTTCTTCTGCCAATCATTGGCTGGGCGTCAACTATGACATCCCACTGAGTCCCGGAAGAAGAAACCACCAACACTATGGTATTCAATAGTATTACATAGCCTCCTATGCTCGCCAGCATCTCTTTCCTCACACCGCGGCGACGGAGAGAGGTAGCGCAAAAAGTAGGGAAATACGCGTCCGCTTTCCCCGCACCCGGCAAGGCCATGGTACCTAGACACAGGGTTAGTACACCCCTAGCATTCGCCTGCGCACCAGGGCCTCACTGGGACATTTCCCGATTCCCCGAGTCTAAGACTTTTAAGTGGCGTGCATAGCAGAGTTGTACGGAGCGCGGAAAGTTTTGCAGGCGGGAAAAGTCCTTGGCAGTCCTGCGTGCGCCTCACGAGGAGTTCTCCCGAGAGGCGCGGCGTTGAGTGGCTGCAACATCGATAAGCAATAAGAGTATTATCGTATCGTAGCCGGAGGAGGAGGAAGAAGAAGACGAAGAGGAAGGCCTGGGCTAGAATGAAAGCCCGGCAGCACATTTCTCCGAAAATTCCCGGAAGCCATGCATTGCACTTTTGATCATCACCTTCTTCACCTTCTTCTCTTTCTTTAAAAAACGTTGAGTCGCAAACAGCGCCTTCCGTCTGCCCGTCTGTCCGTCTCTGCTCTTTGCTCTGCTGGTTCAGTTGGCCTCAACGTTTGACTTTTCAATGCATAAGTTTTGATTGATTGATTGATTAATAATAAAAAAACAAAAAAAAACGAGGAATTCGCAGATGAGTCTCATTCATGCTGAGACCAAATTTTTTGTGATTGCAGTTTCTTCTGACGTGCCAACTGTGCCAACTTTCTTCACAACTCATGCCTTTCGCAGCTTGAGTTGGAAAGAAATCAGACGTGAGCATGGACGGCCCTTTCGCCGCCTCTGCCGCCTTCGGTCGAGGCGTTCGAGGCGTTCAAGGTGAGCAGTGCTATTACACGTTTAACCACGACCTAGCACCATCGAGTCTCCATGATCGTGATCGCACTCAATCGGTTTGACTGATACGCGCTGTCTTCTGCGGCTACTAGCCAGATAAAAGTTGTTAGTAGAGCTGCGCCATGCATTTCATGTGATGAAATGTTGCGGAGAGAAGCAATGCAGGCCGGTCTGTCGTTTGTCCTGTGCTACTAGGTATAGCTAGATTCTGAACATTTATGAACTTTGGAGATCATCCCGATCAATGAAAACGAGTCTTCTCTTCTCTCGTTTCGATCAAATGTAACCAATGGGCTTTTCTTCTTCCGGGGTCCATCATGCGATCCACCGTCGCTCACATTGGCCTTCCAACGCCTTGGTATTCCACGAAATCGACGAGAGCCGTGCGTTTTTCGGTTTCCAATGAAGTTTCCATGAATTCACTGTCACGCTGAGTAAACATGTAACTGCCAGTGTCCTGTTCTTTGATTCACAGTCAATCAAAAGAGAGATTCAGATGATTCATTCATCAGAGAATGAAGAAAAAGTACTTACCATGGTACTGAGTACCCAGCAACTGCGTCTGTGCAAATGTCTGTGCGGAGATCGACGCCTGACTTGCCTCCAATCCACCACGTTTAGTTATTGTTGCACCACTCCCGTAGTCAGTACCGCCATTACCACTATACATACATAGCTCGCCGGGTGATCTCAACTTAAGAATTCTGAACTGGTTTCGCCGGCAGCGTCAGCAATAGCACTTGTAGCAGTGTGCTATTCAGAACAGTGGCCGCGAGGTCGTGAGAAATGAATGGACAGTGGTTGGATGGAGAGATGTCTTTCAGAAGACAAAGCGTTCTCGGACTACATTTGGCTACTGGCATCTATGAAGATCACTTGTTGCGCAGGCACGCTACCCGAGCACCGTAGCTGCGCACTAGTAGCTGTGATGCAAAGCATTGCAAAGCGGTGCGAACTGTACAGTTAGCCACTCTCAACGAAAGCCTTAGGCCATTGGATTGACCCGGGCAAATGGCAAATGGCAAATGGAAAATGGCGCGGCCGGTAAGTGTTCAAAATCACGATTATTTCTCGCCCAGCAGCGACAACAACCCACTCGCACCAGTGTTTTCTTAATTTATATAAATTATAAATGAATGAACGCGCCAATCAATTCTTCGATCCGCCACGAATAGCGCTCTTTCAGGTTCAGGCAGTTTAGATCGCTGTCGATTGACTGTGAATCAAGTTCTGCAATGAAACTCGAAACTCGAAACTCGAAACCAGGACCATTGACGATCGATGATGAGTCGATGCCCCACCGTAGCCCGTGGCTATAGACCGGTCGCGGGGGAAAAACGTTTGCGTGACAAGTTGAACAATTTCACAGTCTAAGCACGCCGCAGGTGCTTCCAGAACGGCTGGAGATTGGCTTTGTCCCGTGTCCCTGCAGTCCCTGCAGTCCTGCAGTCCCTGCGCCGCAATAGCTTTCGAAATGATGCTTCGCGGCCTCTATTTGCCTGCTTTCAATTTCAATTTTTAAGAGAGCCAAGGATGCTCCCGAAACAGCTTTCATAATAATCCTTTGTTCAGAATTCAGATGGTAAGTTATAATTCAGAGCATTCATTCATTTGATTAAAAAATACAATGAATGAAAGCATTGGGCGCCATTCAGGGAAGGTTGCTTCCGTGCTGTACCGGTATTGCTATCGTAATTGGCTAAACAGATAGGGGAGGAATAGTACCGCCAAATCCCCACAACACTGCGATCCGCGCCCTCAGCAGCTCAGTAGGCTCTTCTATCCAATACTATACCACGCTATGAATTTCCGGGTGGAATAGTTTTTCCGTGGGCCTCTTACGAGTTGTACGGGGTAATCGGAGAGCAGGATAGTCCAAAGGTGCGTCGGAGGAATTGCCGAGAGGAGAGCGTGACTCGTGGAATGGTGGAACAGGAAACAAAAAGTTTGCACTGGTTTACTTAGGCACTGTAAGATTTGCCGGCGTCGTTTTTGTGTTTCGCCGAACTCCCGGCGGGAAGAGGAAGGGACCTTGCGGCCCACCTGCTTAACCCTATTTTTCCCTATTTTCCCGAGAGGGCAGCCTAGCCTGCATGCGTTCCGGGAGCGTAAGCCTGACAGACAGACAGACAGAGAAAGGAAAGAAAGAAAGACAGACATCAATGACACTGTGTTTCGACAGCCAAAGTAGTCCTTTCATAGTACTTCGTATAGGAAGGTTTCTCCCTTGAGAACCCTACGTCCTACCAGAGTTTCTGCTATGATCTTCCTCCTCCCCGGCCGGCAGCAGCTCAACCACAGCACGTAGGGAAGGAAGAAGGGTCAGTGTTATTGGTATCACGTCCTACCCCGACCCAACAATTCCGGGGCGACTACATTGGTTTGGACCATTTCCTTCTTTCCAACATTTCTTTCTTGTCTTTCTTTCTTTCTTTCTTTCTTTTCTTTTCTTTCCATGTCAGGACCTCGCTGTTAGTTTCCCCGACAGGGCAGCTTTCCTTTGGAGCTTGTCTTCTCTCTCTCTCTCTCTCTCACTCCGCACTCACTCCGCTTAAAGGGCACACCAGAGTGGAGAGAGACACAGACTACACAGACTCACAGAGAGAAAACAAGAGAGAGAGAGACAGAGAGACAGAGACAGAGACAGAGAGAGGGGAGAAGAAAGGAGGAGAGAGAGAAACAAAGAAAGAAAGAAAGAAACAAAGAAAGGAAACAAACGACCAACAACAACAACAACAACAACAAACAACGTTGGCGGTTGCTCACTCTGTGTCACCAGTGTCACCTGCGCGAACGAACGCCTCTCAAACACCTGTCTCTCCTTCCGTCCCATCAGTCCATCAGTCCCATCGGTCCCATCAGTCCTCGCTCAGTCCTCGCTCCCGCGCCGGAAACCAGCGGTCCAAGGTGCCCGCAACTCAAGAGCGAATTGTGCGCTTGAGTGACTGAGTAATTGGTTGATTGAGTGTCTGAGCGAGAGGTGGAGTTCCGCGAAAGCAGGTCCTCGGTCGGGTGGGCACAGAGTTTGGAGTTTGGTGTGGGAATCATTTGCACGGCGGAGCTGGTGAGTGCGGTCTTGGTGCAGGATTAGGCGCTCCGAAGAGGGCTGGGAAGCTGGACTCGATCGGCAGGTCAGTCGGTCGGTCGGTCGATCGTGCGCTTGGCGAAATGCCGATGAAGAGCAAGGCACTGGAAGCGCCGGCGGCGCTGCGGTTCACCTCTCTGCACATCCTGGCGTCGTGCCTGAAGGAGTCCGAGGACTACAAGTTCCCAAACAGGCCGGTGACGCCCGACGCGCTGACGGCCAGACTGTTCAGCATCTCGCCGTCGATGATCAAACATCACTCGGTGCAGTCGTTCGACTCGGACAACGCCACTGTGGCGGCGCGCAGCGTGGACGAGAGCGACACGTCGGACCCGGAAGTCGCCAAAAAACGCAAGGCGTGGGAACCGCCGCTCATGGTCACGCGAAAGAAGCTCAAGCGAGAGTCTCACTGGGACGCGGCCAATCTGCTCGCGCTCGAGGAGTCGGCGTCGGTGGCGGCGCTCTCGGAAGCCGCCAGAGCTGTGTCGTCCGCTTCGTCGGCGGCGTCCGACGAGGCGAGCGAGTTGGGATCCTCCGACGAGTCTGCAGAAGCGCTGCTCGTGTCATCTTCCAAGGCATCGAAAAGTAAGTCCCGGAATGGCACGCGCGGCGGTGCTGCAAAAGTCGGCGCAGGGCTGACGAAGAAGGAGAGAGAGAACGAAAAGTTTGCTGTGGTCAAAGGCCCATGGACGACCGAGGAGGACAAGCTCCTCGTGCGCCTCGTGAACGAGCACGGGCCGAAAAAGTGGAAACTCATTGCGGCGCAGCTCTCCGGCCGCATTGCAAAACAGTGCCGCGAGCGCTGGTGCCACCATCTTTCTCCTGGAATTCGCAAGGGCCCCTGGACACGTGAAGAAGACGACATCATCATTGATGCGCATCAGCGTCTCGGAAACAGGTGGGCAGAGATGGCCAAGCTGCTGCCTGGTCGCACCGACAACTCGATCAAGAATAGGTGGAACTCCAGTCTCAAGCGCTCTTCGCGCAAGTCCGACTCGGGCTCGGTGTCGGATTATTGAAATAGCCGACTCGCAGTTTTGGCCCGACCGAATTCGCACTGACCTTTGCCTCTGACCATAAATTTCTGGTTCTGGTTCACCCGCTTGTGCTTTCGCGCACGAACGCGCGAAAGTTGTGTTTTTGAGCTCTGGTGCTAGCTGGAACCTCAACGCTGCCTCTCAATGGTTTCCCCGCGATGTTACAAAACAAAGGAATCGCGCTCCTTGCAAGACTGGCTCGCCAAAGGAATTGCGCTGTGTGATTGACTGTGAACAAGATTTTGAATTTTGTGTAGAATAGGCTGCTTGGCGTCCTCACTGCTTTGTTCCCGTGTGGCCCAGGGATCGAGCGGGCGCAAACGTGGCCTTTTTGCGTGTACGTGTGTGCCAGCGCGCGTCAAATCGTCGCTGACGCTGGCTGGGAAACGCTTTCACCGGCATGGCATGGGGATCGCAGGATTACTTGCGAGTCTCTGATGGTATATTTATTATGATAATTTCAGAATCACCACAATTAAATGAATTTGTATGTATGAGTAATTCTATCAACGCCTTGGCTGTCACTCTCTGTCCACCCCACTATGGCAGGGGGGTTACGGCTGCTCACTGTCGTTCCCCTTCGCTGGAACGCTCTCTGTCCAACAAAAGATTACATTTTCTATGTAGCCTTTCCTTTCGTTTGCAAAACAAATAAAATATAGAACAGAAAAGAGGAAGAAGGCAATGATGCCATAAATTAACTGTAAATACAAAACGATGGTCTAGGCTTCTCGAAGGACATACACCCTTTCTATTCACGCACCCCCATCACCTTGGCCAATGTCTCTCAAGATGATTTTGCGAAAATCATCGAGTTTGCGATCTAGCAGACGTTCTAGTTTAGCCTCCATGGTGTTTGAAGTGATCGGGATATCCAAAAGGGATTTGCGCGATTTGGGCCCTTTCTCTTGTGCGTCCACCATGCGCATCAGCAGCGTAGCGTCTCGCTTCTCCGCCCAATTGTGCGACTCAAACGCCAGGAGGCTTTGACTCCTTGTTTGTCGCCAAGCTTCTAACGGGTTGATGCTTTCTGCGTCTGTCGACTTGTCTTTCGAATCGGGCATCAATGCTTCACGAGTTGAAGCCAATTTCTCCACTACAGCGTTCTGTGACTGTTGTCGAATGAGCATGGGCGTGTGCGTCTCGCGATGGCGAAGGCTGTCTCTGATCAAGTCGCTGTTACGCGCTTTGCTTGAGGCTGAACGTCTCACGATTACTGCCTCGCCGTCTGCAGTGTTCATATCGCCACCTTTTCTCGCCATCCTCGAGCTTGAGTCCACTTGCGACATCCTTTGATCGAGCGTTGAGTGAACCGACCACGAAGAGTTCAACCTGTCGCAAATCGAATCTTCTTGAGTCGAACTGAGTTGTCGAGAAATAAAAGCACTGGAAATCGGTTCAGCTCTCAATTTCATGCTTGGTATTCGGTTGCTTTTAGTAGACGCGGCTGTCATGGAAACAAACAATCCCCGAATCTCTTGACAGAAATCGACGTTGGGGTTGTCTTGCAGTCGCTTCACCGCCTCAAGCCGTCGGAAGTCGAGATGCTCAATGTACGCATTTCGATCGGTTGCCTCAATGTTTTCATCAGCCTTGTAGGTGCTCATAAAGTACGTGATGAATTCGATGTAATCAACGCTTCCGTCGCGGTCCTTGTCAAATCTGCTTTGCATGACCTCCAAAAGGATCGTGGGACCTGTGTATCCCATAGTTCTCACTGCGCGCTCAAACTCGGCTCTACTGAGACTCTGGCACTCTCGTTCGTCAAATGCTTCAAAAACTTTCTCAATGTTGACACCTATGGTCCTTGCTTCTTCGGCAATGCGGTGAATAATCTGTCGCCCCGTTTTCATCTGCTGAGCGTAATTGACAAAGCTTCGCTTCAACCCCAGCCAAATCGCGCTCGCGCGGATACGCGCTCGTTCACGAGGATAAAGGTTTAGCAGATCTTCCAAAGAGTCCGAGTCGAGTGACAAAATGTGCGCATAAGTGAGCGCACGAGCCGGGTGCAGGTTCTTCAGTTTGGGGCTTGTCAAGATGATATCGATGCCCCATACGCTCCCGCTGGTGTAGATGCGACTATTTTTGGCCACCACGCCCTTGGTTAGGACGCGGAGCTGAGTCCCCACGATAACTTCTTGCGGCGCGTACAACTCGTTTTGCAAGGCGATTGCGACACTTGCAATAAACCCTAGCGAGCCATTGTTCAACCAAGGAACGCGCTTGAGCCATTCTTCCGACACATTCTTGGCCACCTCACCGCGCAAGGTCGGTGACATCTTCTCTAAGAGAGTCGAGTAACTGTTGTCCTGCTCAAGGCTCCGGCGATGCTCGAAAAAGTGCTTGAGCCTCTCTCGCAGCACTGGACTCATGCGCTTTGCGGACATGTACTGGTTTAGCTGATCCATTTGCTCGTAAAACGCCAACTCTTCCACGTTGAAAGAGGAAACCACCGCGGTGATAATACCGATGATATACGCCCATACCAGTGCACCGCAGATCATCACAATCACTGCAAGCATGCGCTCTGTAGAGGTCCCCGGGTTGGCAATATCTCCGTACCCGATGGTAGTGATCGTTGTCACTGCCCAGTAATTGCAAATGATGTACAAATCAAGCGAATCCTCGTGTAGCAACCCCTCGCGCATGATCCAAGTGTTGTAATAGTCGGCCTGATATACTTCAAACTTGACGACCAGGCGCCAAGCACAACTCATCAGATGCACGACAAATGCAATAATAGCGAAAAACTTCATCAACGTAAGGCGATTGTGGGTCCACTGCGCGCCATTTATGAAGCTAATGCTCTCAGACACGTCCCGCGACAGCCTTGAAATTTTCCAGTAGTGTGTCAAACGAAGAAGGCGAAGAGCACCCAAAACTTCTACTCCGTCGTCTGAGATTACAGACTGTGCGTTCAGGCTCACTGCGACGCTGTCCGTGATAAAGCATCCCGCAGACGCGCAAAGATCTAATATCATGCGCCCTCGGGCATAGTTACGCACGATTTTCCTGTGGTTGCGAATCCATTTGCCAGAGACTGGGTCCTGGTAGGAGCAAAACGAGTGGATTAAAAAGTCCACGAAGAAAACCACGTCAATAAACCGGTTAATGGCAAACCGGTAATCGAATCTAATTCGAAGGAATGCCACCTCGAAAGGCGTCCACGTTACGCTCACCAGAACGAATAAAAACAGGATAACTTTCCATCTGCGCATCATTTGCGTCGTCGGATTCAACACATAGCCGGTGTTTTGATATATCTCTTCTACGCGCTTCCGCGTCCTCTCGATCTCTTGCTCAATTTCATCCCTCTGCTCCTCCGTGAGCCCTCTTTTCTCCCTGCGTTTCGAGAGCTCCTGCTGAAACCGAGCTTCAAGCTCTTCGTTCCGCAGCTGATTGTACTCGCTCTTGTGCAGCTCTTTCAGCTCCTGCAGCTCCTTCGACTCCTGCACGAGGTTCCCATTCGCCGGCGCGGAAGGCATCACCGCTGTTATTGACTTGCGCCGGGGCATCGTCATCAGCGCGCTCGCCATCCTTTCGCTTTCCGGCGACGCAGGCTTGCGCTTGAAAGAGTGCAGAATCCCCTGCATTGTTCTCTGATCCCGCTCTCGCGAAAACAAACCCTGCTGTGCCTCGTCGGCTAAATACACATGTCGCCTGCCTCAAGCCCGCTCCAGCAAGCCCGTCTCACGCGAGTGACTGGCTGGCTGGCTGGTGGCGCGCGCGCAAGTGCCTTGCTTGAGAGCGAACAGCTTCGACTGCAAATGGAGACCAAGACAGAGAGACACACAGAGACAGGAGACAAGAGACAAGAGACAAGAGATAAGAGATAAGAGACAGAGAGAGCTGCTCGCATATCAATACAATAATCCTAGCTCGACAAAATCAGGCTCACCGGATCTCTCTCTCTATCACGAGGTTGCCGTGGTAGGTGATACGAGTAGCTCGCCAGGTTCACAAGAAAGAAGAAACTATAGTCATCTATAGTGCGTCGTCTGCGTAATCTGCGTATACATGGAGTGCGTGGGGAGGGAGGGAGGGAGGGAAGGAAGGTGTTGATTGTTGAAAGTTGTTGGCACACTTGGCCATGGAGGCTTTTGCAAGTGCAAGTTTCGTTGCTTTTTTCCGAGTCTGGACTCTGGACTCGCGCCCTTGGTGAGATAGACTGGCGGGGGAGATCCTTCGCCTCTCATTTTATTTCGTTTCGTTTCTCTTGTTGGGTTTGGAATTTTTTTTTTTAACCGCTATCCTAGCGCAACTTATCCGTTCGGCTGATTGGCGACTCGACTCGGACTCAGTGTATAATATTGTTTTGCAGTGCAGTGCTAGTACCGCCCCTGCTCGATGGCGTCGTCGAAAGAATCGGGGGGAAACCTGGAGCATGAACGAGTGAGGGAAGGTCGCTGAATAAGGAAGAAGCTATTGGGATGAAGGCCGAGTCTCGCGCGAACAGCTGCTTTCGATGAGACAAGAAATTTTCTGCGTTACTGTACATGTTTTCGTTAATAGGCTAAATAGGCTCGCCTGTGAATTTGGGTGCTTCGGAATATCATTCCGAGTCATCATCACGGTGACCGGACAAAGTACGTTCAGTAGACCTCCTAAATCGAGATCGTTAGGATGTGTTCATAAAGATCTGGGGATGCTCCTGCCGTTGTGTTTAGAACGTATCATTTGGTCCATGCCGGGAAGGTTACTGCTGACCTCCCGTAGCATTACGATCACTAGCCACAGGACACCAGCACTCATAGATACGCACGGAAGCTTTCGCAAGCTGCTTCTCCATCCCAAGATCTTCGAGACTCAAGCATCTCATAACCATGCCACTTTCCTTAGCTTGATGGAGGAATGACTGAATCACTGGCGACACGTATTGCTCATCTCCTTCGTCATCCTCCTCATTAAATCTTGAAACGTCAAATCGGAAATCAATTGCAAAATAAATGACCGTTTCTGCGCTCGAGAGAGCAAAGAGGGACTTGACGAGTAACGGGTTCGCCTCTTCGTGGTATACACATCCACTGGCCAAGATAACGTCAAATGGTGCAAGAGCTCGGAGTTCCTCGCCAAGAGGCTCCCCCCAACTGTGCGTAATAGCAGTGCAAGACCCTCCGCTCTTCCGAAGAACCTCTTCGTTCTTCTCGATGTTGCTCTGGAGAAGAGGCAACATCACCTCCCTATCAGATATCACTACATTTGCGCCACACCCAACAGCCACGCCCAAGCCAAGAAATCCTGTGCCGGCTCCAAGATCAAGCACCTTCTTGCCTCGTACACTTTCACGTTTCCCACTTTCATGTGTCAGAAACCGGCAGGTCATGACCGCGTCATCCCACACGACCGCCCCTGTTTGATCGTTGGAAGGAGTGTGGCAGAACTGCCCTTGTTTCACTCTCACGCCGAGCTCTTCAAGCACAAACTCATCAGCCCCATGGCTGGTAAACAATTGCGGATCCAGCCAGTCCTCAAAGACAAAACCCAAACAAAAATCTTCCTCCTCTTCCTCATTCCCTTCTATCCCACTAGGTCCCTTGTCACCTTTTTCGCCGTCCATCTTCTCCGCGGAAAAGCCACTAAACTTCGAACAACCCTCCGATGAACCCTCCGATGCCGTCGTCAAAGCGATGGTTCTCACGCTGTCGGCCGCAAGTGCCTGGGTCCGGCAACTTGACCTCGCGTCTGACGTCCACGGCAGAAAAGAGCAGCCCGCGCGTCCAGAGCAAGCGGCCACGAAGGCTTTCAAAGCGGTCAGAGTGAGATCTCAACCAAGGATGAAGATCTGTCAGTGCCCTGGCAATCTCCTGCGCGGCCACGTTCCCACGCTTGGATCCAAGATCTCCAACGCAGAGCAGCCCCCAACACTCACTAGTAACGCAGACGACCGCCGCCTGCCTTTTCCTTTTGACGCAGCAGGCGTATCGCGCGCAGTCAATTCGGAACTGACTTGACTGACTGTGAATTTGACCTATTGACCTATTGACCTATAGACCTCTGCGCGTGCCTCTGAGTGCCACCGCGCACGCAAAGGCACCTCCTTCCAATGGCATAAAATGGCATGGCACATCATGGCACCACCCAACCAACCTCACAAACATAACACTAGCACATTTTAGAGAGCGGAGAGCATATCCTTGTTCGCGTACAACGAGTTGATCCAAAAGTCACTCACGCTTAGCGAGTATAGCAAGTATAGCGAGTCCGGGAGCCGCGCACACTGACACGCTAACTTGAAGCTAGCCAAGCCAACCGTATCTCAGAGAGATCGAGCAAGCAAATGCAAGCAGCGGGCGATCGCTCATTCAGAAAGCAAATAACTCAGATCTGCACTCATAATTACCATGAACTCTGTGAAAGCAAACTCGGGCTGCATTAGCTCCAGTGCACACATTGCCTCTCTGCCGCGGAGCTGGATTGGTGTGTCCTATAGTAAACCGGAGCTCTAACTCTATGACCGGGCACTTGCAAACGGATCTACGAATTACACTTCAGATGGGATGGGATAGGTGAGTGACTGCGAGTTGCTTCTCTCGAAAGAGGACGGAAAAGTGATGGTGGACACGAGTTGATCGCAATCGCAATCAGCTGGGCCCCTCTCGGACAGGCCCTTCTTCCTCATTCATTCTTTCATTCTTTCATTCTTTCATTCTTTCTTTTCTTTCATCCATTCTCTCTCTCTCTCTCTCCGTACGCGAGTGCCTGCCAGAAGTGCCTTCCTTTTCGCTGTAGATGGGGTGCGGCTTCCGATATCACCATTATGATCATTATTATCATTATTGTTGTTGTTGTTGAGAATCGAAGCACACAAGAGATATCAAGTCATAGAAATTTGGCCGCACGACGTGGTTTATCTTGCACGGGTGAGCCCTTCCAAGTCGGCACATACGACCCTCGCGGAAGAGAAAGCGAGAGATCAATCTCTCACCTCGCGGGCGAATTCTTGCGAGCGCATGAGCGGGTGCCGAGCACGAGTCGAAATTGTGGCCGCGATCCGGAAGAGTTGAGGAAGATGTCCGTGAACGAGGATGAGTTAGAGTGGATTGCGAAATCGCTGGGCCCGTCGCGGAGCGTGTGTGCGGCTGGGATTGCGCAGCTGTACCTGTCGTCCGTGGCCCCTGCTGAACTTGCCCATGTACGAGAGACAGCTGGGCAGGACGTCGGGAGGAGGCTTCGCGCTGACTCAGGGCCGTCGCTGCTGGAGCAGTATCCCGCGCTACAAGATCAGAAAGGGTGGGTGTTCTCCAGGGTCACCGGAGCGACGCTGTTAGTAGTGGACCGAGATATGGGCACGTTTTTGTTCATGATATTTGACGTCGTTGAGCGCGTTCTAAGATTTCAATTCGAGCTGTATGAGGACATGGACTTCGACCAGCTCGAGAGCTGCTTTTTCAGCTTTGAAATTGAGCAGTGCGTTGCTGGGTTCAATTTTAGCAATGAAAAAATTGCGCAGCACTTTTATCAGAAGGTGATTTCCTTGATCCCGAAAGGAGACAAGGCAAAGAACGATGGTGCTTTTGTCAACATGGAGGAAGAGGCTGAAGAAAAAGCCGATGGGGGCAAGGCAGTTGCAAAGCCCCCTCGAAGGCGCAAGAGGGACTACATCTTCTCGAAATTGACTGGCAAGTCCCATAAAAATCACACTGCCAAAGCCACACCTCCCGCACCAACTGCCCCGCTTCCTGGTGGACCAGCAAGTTCTTTTCTTCAAAATCCGGACGGCTCGCTCGACATTAGCAACATCCCGCAGGAATGGAAAGAGATTTTTCGCAAAGCCGGCATAAGAAAGAAAGATTTGGCTGATCCGAACATGTCTCACATCATTAAAGACATCCTTGCTGGTTATGGTCTTGAAATGCGCAAGAGAACCGTCACCAGGACGTATGACAGGCGCTTAGGTCCAGAGAGCCCCGGATTTGTGACGAAAGCTTTGCAAGCAAACAAGGAAATGCAGTTCAAGCCAAGGCTGCCGGTGGTGAGAATCAAGTTTGAAACGACAGACCAAATTCAAACGTCGCAGCCTCCTGCTCCTCCCCCACCCCCCTTCGAACCTCCTGCCTCTGTAGCTGCTGATACTATTGCTCCGACACCACCTCCAGCTCCACAGGCAGCTGCCACAGAACAGGAAGATCACGAGCTAGAGCAGGCACAGATTCCAGAAGGCTTGGAGACTGACAACAAATCCTTAGATCACGGTGATGACGGGGGCGATGACCAAGTTGCCACCTCGGCACTGGAGGAATTGCAGTCATTGCCAAGAACGGAGGGAACCCAAAGCTCGAATCCAGAGAATGCTCAGAGAGTCGTTCCGTCTTCAGCGCCGGCTGGTGACTTTTTAAGCGCCATCCGAAATGGGGGCTTTAAAATGCGACACGTGTCCACTACCAGCAGCGATGCAAACGTGTCGAAAGCTCCAGCAGAAACGTTTGACGGTACTCAGGCCACCGATGGTGAGGAGGCAGGCGTGCTACAACCAGTGGCCAACGGTGGAGAGGGACCTGAAAAGTTAAATTCCGGTTCTGATTTCTTGGACGCAATCAAAAATAGGAACTTCACACTTCGGAAAGCTCAAGTATCACGAGAAGAGCCGGCTTCCCCAAGCAGGTCAGATAATACAGCATCATCGCCAACCTCCTCATTGGGCAATGAAGAGGCCGGGCTGCACAGTGTTGCAGGGCAGGGAGATGAACAAGTGCTTAACGTCAACGTCAAAGAAAAGCCAAGCACGCCGTCATTTCTGAACTCCATCGCTGATGGCCAGTTCAAGCTCCGTCATGTGGAAAGGGCCCCACCAACGACCGAACCGAAGCGACCAGCCTTCTTGAAAGATATTGAAAATGGGGTCGTTCGACTAAGGGCGGTGAGCCAAGTTCAGACCCTTCCTGACCTCGGCAAAGTCGGGGCATCCGACCAAATGTCGCTCCTTGCTCGACTGAAAGAGTTTGTGGAGGAAAGACGACACAAGATTGTTGAAGACGAGGCAACGGACGAGGAGAAAGAGGACGGTAGCGGTGATGATGACGACGACGACGGATGGAGCGACTCCGACTAGACTAGCGAGTATACTCAAGCAAGTATTGTATTCAGCCACTGCACTGCCTGCAAGCTGTGTGTTAACACTAAACATGTTGTTCATTTGATGATGAAACCATCTCCAAAAATTCACCAAAGCATTTTTCTCTGCAATCGTGAGACGCTGTTGACGCCGACTTTGAAATCTGGCACGGTCGAGTTGGTAATACGAAAATTTTGACCCCTAAAAAATGTGAAGAGCTTCAAATTCGGAAGATCAAAATATTTTGAGTGAATAGTTTGGCATAATATGAGTAGGTCAAAGCGCTCTATGCCTGTTGGGCGACGTCGAGGCACTCTGACGCGATTGCTGCAACTACTTTAGAAGTGGCCGCATTGGAAGAGCTCATGCTTTCACAGAGCGTCAGAAGAGATCCGGCGTAGCGAAGGCTGTAGTCGGACCATTGATTGCCAAGGCACATCTTCTTGAATGCTCTGCTCGCGGATTCGTGGCAGGCCCACTCTTGGGCGTTCTCTGGCGGGATTGCGCTTAAAGTTTCACGAATACGGACTTCGTCATCAAGCAGCGCACGTGTGATCCTTTCGATAATTCCATCCACAAGTTTGCGGTGCTGGATCTCCTCCAAGAGCTCCTGCTCTGCGTCAGCGGTTTGCTCGCGAAGGTAGCGGTAAAACTTGGAGACGAGAGAAACATCGCGAGAGTCCACCAGTCTGGTTTCGTTGACCTCGATTTTCTCCGAGAGCGCTTGTACAAGAGGATGCGACAAGTCAATTTCGCTTCCCATAAAGTCGCCAATGTCGTCGGCAGCGATGCTGTTCACATCCCCAAAGTCAAGAACATGGCTCTTCTTGGTAAGATCCTTCACTCGCTTGTACTGCTCGAGCAGAGTTTCCCCACCGTTGCGCTTCTCTCCGTCGGTATCTTCCAGCCAGTGCACGCTAAACTCGTCACCGAGACAAGTGTGCATGTGTTTTCCATCAATGGTGTCATCGCCAGGTGGGCAGTAAGTGGCCCACGACGACTCGCGGCCGTTGGCGGCAGTGACCGCGTAGATGTTGCGGCCCTCCGGAAGGCCAGCAAACATGCTCCCACTCTCACAGGCCTCCATGTAGAATACAAGATTTTTGTACATTTTCTTCTCATGCATAGCGTCCAGGACGTTGAGCAGCTGGTTGGCGTACATCTCCTCGGAAGGGAACGCCACGAGACCTGGCGCGCCGTGGTCCACAAAGTTGATAAACACGTCGTCGTCTGCCGTCGAGTTGAGCACTTTTCCCGATCCCACGCCGCGCATCTTGTCCGCATCGCCGAGCAGGATGCTGAAAAAGTTGTCCGGTTTCACGTCCGCGCCAGTGTAGTCCTTCAAGCACCCTTCGTACACGTCCACCGCGTTGCCGCCAGCCGTCGGCCGGTTGAAGATCTTGCCCGGGAACGGGTTCCGCGCGTCCATGGCCACATCGTCGTACATCATCGTGATGATCCTCTCATCCGGGATCCCGCGCCGCTTCAGCGTCTGGTACGCGTGGCACACGTCCGCGTGGTGCCGGTAGTTAAAGTACCCGCGCGACCCGCACACCAGAACAGCCCATTCGTTCCCCGCCACCGCAGCCTGCACCAGCGTGGCAGCCGCCACCAGCGCGCCAATTGCCTTCACCATCTTGGCCGGCCCCTTATCGATCTCGCACGCGCGCAGAGAGACTGCAGAGACTCCAGAGACTGCAGAGACACGCGAAGATACTGCTTGCTCCGCTCCTCCTCCGCGTTAGGGGACTGCCGCTCGCGCTGCGCCTGATGCTCAGCCGGGACAGGGTCGGGCGGCAGTTTTGGGGAATTGACTACCGTTAATGATAGTACTTTGTAGGACACTGGCGCTGCGGACATCGACTGGGCGGGAAAGAGACGGCCGGCGGTGAAAGATCGGGATAGTTCAGGATTGTAGGACATAATAGGCCGTCGAGAGCGAAGAAAACTCTTTTTTCCTTGGTAGGAGTGCTTAGTGGTGGAGAGGGAACGAGAGAAGGGTTCGAGAATTGAACGAGAGAATGTTCTCAGGCCGCCGAGTTGTGAAACTTGTTTTTGGAGGCTTTTGGAGTGCGACAAGTTCAACGAGCAATACGACAAGAGAAGCAAACGCCGCATATGAACCAGCTACTCTTCTCGTCTAACCATTCCGTCGCATCGTCTGATGTTGCACAGCGGAAAGTCTCGTCTCTAGTAAGTACGGTAAAGCATCAAGACACGGACAACTTGACAGTGAGTAACTTAAGTATACGAGCATTTGAGTCTGTCTGTTTGTTCATCACAATACTTCAACGGCTTCGGCCCTACGCAGAAAAGGAAGCAATTTGTACTCGCAGTCGGTGTATCAGTACCGGCACTTCTGAATCAAACCAGATCTTTGCTTCTTCTTCTCATCATCTTCTTCTGTGACTTCGTGACAGCTTACAGACGAGAAATCATTCTGGCTTTGTGCACCCGGTGACATCGATAACGTAACAGAGCTGCACCCTTACTGTATGCACGTAGGGCGGCGGCATGGTGTATAGCCAGTCACAGAGATAGATAGCATGCTACCCTACTCTTGCAGCTATGCTCGGGATAGTCCTAGCTATCTCGTCGTAAAAAAAAAAGAATCGCACACGTCTACGTCTACTACCACGTACTGGTAATAGTACTAGTTCTACCGCCCATACCTTCCAAGCTCTGAGACATGAGGAAGAAGAGATCACAGCTGATTTACACCGGACAGATGCAACCACTCGTTGCAGATCTGAATCTGAGAGGGGCGGGAAACGCAGAGCTGCGTATAAGCTGGAGGGTGGCTGCGCAGAGGTCCGAAGAATTCAAGGTCGAGGCTCAGGACTGGAATAATGTGCGTGACAGATGGGGCCAAGAGCAAAGAGATCATGGCGCTGCTGAGCGGTGTGAAAGTGATATCGTTCGACCTGGACGACACGATCTGGCACTGCGAGCCTGTGCTCCTTCGGGCGGAGGAGACGCAGCACAAGTTCTTGACCCAGTCGTTTCCCGAGCTGGCCAAGCTCTTGCCGGAAGTTGCAGCATTTGAAGAGCATCTTTCACATGGGCTAGCCGAAGCGAAACAAGTCAACCAGGATCACAGTTATACAGCGGTCCGACATTTCGCACTCCGGCGCTTGGCTGAGCTGGCCAACCTTGATCCAGAGCTTGTGGTTCAGCCAGGTTTCAAGGCGTATTTGGACTCGAGATGCGAGGTAGAGGACCATATTTTTCCGAATGTGTTGCCGGTGCTGACAGCGCTCAAGAGCGAAGGATACACCCTTGTGTCGTTGACCAACGGTACATGTGACATCTCCCGGACACCAATGCTGGACGAGGTTTTTGAATTCCAAGTCCGGTCCGAAGAAGTAAACGCCCCCAAGCCGGAGCCTGCACCATTCCTAAGAGTGCTGGAGCTGACTGGAGTGTCAGATCCCAAGGAGGTACTTCATGTCGGCGACTCGTTGGCTAGCGATATTGCTGGTGCTAAACGAATGGGAATGAAAACACTGTGGGTGAACAGGTCGAACAGGGATCCTCCTTCTGACGAGGCGCTCGTCGCCGACGCTACGGTTCGATGTGTTTCGGATCTTGCAGATCTGGTTCTCGCTAGACTACCGAAACATCAGCAGCAGCCTGACGCAGAGCTCGAAAGCGAAGCCTGAGTTGCTCAACTCTTGTAGATTTCCAAAAAATAATGAAGTTCCTGCAAATTCAAAATTCAGTTCACAGTCCCAGACTTGCGTCAGTGTTTAAAAAGTGTTGTTTACTTCCCCCCCAAAAAAGGAGCTACTCTGTTCAATCCTAAGGCCAGTAAACTAAAACAACCTCAGTGAAAGTGCGAACCGCTTTTCAACTATAAAGATCTGGTGTTTTGAAGAGTGTATCCTTGTCAGTTCTCTGTTCGAAAGGACAGAACGGAATTCGATCCAATCGCTCTTCGAGCTTTCTTCTTGCGATGACTAACTTTTACGGATTAGCTGCAGGCATAATCACGGAATTTAAACGTGGGAGACGTTTGGCGTGGGAGAGCCAATTCCAGGGCTCTGAGCGCGATGAGTTTGATACGGGTAAGGGCTCTCAAGGCGGAGGAAAAGAGTTTGCCGGTGGACGAGGGTGAGAAAGTTAAGCGGAAATGTATACAGGAACATGAGCCAGCAGAGAAACATGAACACATTTCCCGTCACCAGGACATCGTCTACACTGACACCATAGGCGGCTACAGAGCTAAAAGCTGAGAGCGTCATGAAGACGAAGAAGAGATCGCCAAAGAAACCTGTGTACACCGTAATTTGGCCACGTCTCATTGAACTATTGGGCCCAAGCACCAGAAAAGCAAGAACGGAGTGCATGGTGACATAGACCCACCCCATGACGCCGATCGCGATGCTCCAAGCCACACTCGGGATAGAGACTCCTATGCGGCTCAAAAGTGATGCCGAGCACGCAAATGAGATGAGCAGGAAGATCCACTGCGCAATCCTCGCGAACAGCACAAGGTTGATCATCTCATCCACCTCCTCGGGCGAGTTGAGCGCCGAATTGCACCCCATCTTCCTCAACCAGCCCGGCGGCTCTAGCAGCGACGCCTTTTTTTTCTCCGAAATATATTTCTGCACCTCGTCTAACCTCAGCGCCGCTGTGTTCTTCTGGCTCACGTCAACGCTGCTCCGCGGGCTAATCTCCTCGTGCCGCAATGTAGGCGATGTCTCGGACCTCGCGGATCTATCTGACGACCTCTCCGTTCCATCCACCACATCCATTTCAAACGCCACGCTCGGCGGAGACGCGTACGGCGAAGCGAGTGCAGACGGCGTTGGCGAATGTGCCACCGGCGACGCTACAGACGCTACAGGAGTGGGCGCATCGCCCTCGGCTTCAGCTAGCATGGCTCTCCCTCCGCGCGCACGAGTCCTCGCACAACACTTTTTGCGTTCCGCGCACGACGATCGATGTTAAGGGACTGCCCCTCCGCAAGCGTCTCCACCGAGGACTCAAACTCCTTTTGGGTCTGAGTGTACTCGCCCGTCCTCTGTCCTCTGTCCTCTGTCCACTTCTGTATGTGTATGTATGTGTATGTGTATGTGTATGTGTGCGGTATGTTTATGTGATTGCCCTGCACACCTAAGGCTTCACCAAGAGCACCATTCACTGCTACCTTTGAACGTAGCTGTCGCTGCTATGAAGTGGATGCAGGGGATAGTCGCCTGCTAGGAGGAGCCGTAGGAGTGTATGTGGATTGTGGAGTATGGCGTGCTACTCGTGCTACGAGGTTTGTGTCCTCTTAGTGCGGCTTATTGGGTAAAAGTACTAGTGTACGTGGAGGAATAGGTTAGTGTACGAGTACCGGTACGGATGATCTGATTTCTGATTTGATCTTGCTTGAAATTGCTCAACAAAGAAAAAAAGAATCCTGTCAGATGCATTTGCGTTGATGAAAATAGCAGGAATCTCATTCCTTGCCGCGGATATTAGATGTGACACTTGCGGTTTCATCAAGCCCTGAGATATGGTATGATCGTGATATGATATGATCTTGGCGCGATACTGATCAACGGATACGAGCAGTTACTTTTTTAACGGATTGTGAGCTTCTGCCGCGAAAGACCGTATATGTTAGTATGATGGGTGAGAGAGAAGAGTGCATCGCCACGTCCTCGAGAACACACGGGAGCTCGTCGGCGATCGGTCATGCTGGCGCAAGGAACAAAACTATCTGTTCTGAATTTTGAACACAAAGAAATGTAAGGAATGTAAAATTTTACTGTGAGTTAGTGTTATTCGATCGTGGCTCTAAGTATTCATATTGTTTCAAATGCTGGAGGTACGAGCCAATGCAGAGTTGGTCAACGTACGCTCCAGGGAATAAGAGTGCGCATCAGTGGCGCTTTGATGTACGGGGCCATCTGCTGGCGCCACTGTGTGCACAGTGGAGCCCTTGACGGAGTGCATAAGAGACTTGGAAATCACCTCGCCACCGGCCCCTTTAGTGACCTCCGTTTTGTATGGATTAAGGACGGCGAGAATTTTGGGGCCCATAATCATCAAAAGAATGGACACGTCATTCAGAAATATTACCCCTGATCGCGTCAGGAGAACCGTGTCCGCCGAAGTGGTCGTGATTGCCATGATCGGAACCGCGAGGAGCAAAAGCTGTAGCGAGGAGAACAAAGCAAATCGTATTGATTTGGCCTCCGAAAATGCGGTGCTGATGTGAAGACTATGCCCCGCAATGTAGCTCACCGAGGTCAGAATAAAGAGGTGATAAATCAAAATTGTACTGACAAAATAGGCGCTGCTTGAGCTCCAGCACATCCCGGTACTTTGAAGTGGATATGCATGCGTGAGATCTGAAGATGCAACTGTTCGGCGATACAGAAGCGGGTCATAGACAGACCACACGAGGCATATGATGACATCCACGCTAATCATCACGAGAATCCAGACGAACAGATGTTCTGTGGAGAGAAGACGCCTGAATTTCAATTTCACTTCGTCACTGCTATGCTGCAGCCTCTCTCTAAAGTGATTGTCGAAAATCAGCTGCGCGCGAAACAGCTTGACCATGAGCGGAGCTAACGTGACCATAAATCCTATGCAGTACAGCCAAACCGACAGCTGGCAGGCGAAGTCTGCGGCTTCGGCCGATTCACGATCGTCAACCATAATTGCGAGAATCGCAGAGCTCGAGATGAGACTCCCCAGCAGCACAGTGATAAGAAATGGCAATTGTGAAGCTCTGACAATGATCGAGTAGCGGTTGGCCAGGATCCAAACCAAGCATCCAACCGAGAGTGCAGTACTGATTGCGTACATGGCGCGGCAAAACGTGACTGTAGTATCGGAGGCGTACTGTTTATCCTCTTGGAAGACAGAGATGGTCACAACCGCCTCCGAGGACAAACCAGTCTGATCAGTGACAAGCAGGGTAAAGTTATCAAGCAGTGCGTGAACTATGTCCGCGCACAACCCTACGTACAGGAGCTGTGCTGTCGCCGAGGAGCCAGACTGCTCCTCTCCGCCTTTCAAAAGTGTGACCCCTGGAGAGTCCAGTAGCTCGTCCCCCAGAAAGAGCTGGCCAGAAGCTGGGAGCGAGGATAACACGACACTGTAATTGCCAGCGTCGGGATCTTTGGCTATGACGTATAGAGTTGTACTATTCACCCAATCTGCCCCACAAAACACTCGTGGTTCCCCCGGCTCCACCGTGACTTGCGGAGAATCATCGGTCGGGAGTATGTCAATGCCTACAAAAGCCTGCTCGGACGCTCGAAGCCTATTTCCTCCGCAGTCATATGCAACAAAGGCGAACGTGTCCGCTCCGTAGGAATTTTCTCCAGGAATATAGCGGACGGTTCTTGAGCTGTCACGTAGCAATGCTGGCTGGGCACTCTCAGAACCAACGAGCTTGATGTAGTCCATGAAGTTCCAGTCTCCGATTCCGGTCTCCGACGAGGTGTCCAGCTCGATTCGAAGCCTGTCAGTTCTGAAAGACGGCCTGCAGATGTCTTCGGCGAATCTGTAGTAGAAATTCAGTCCATTTGTCTCGGCGTACTTCTCTTTTTGTACGCTGTCCTGGAACATTGTTTGCCACACGCCTTTGAGCTCATTCCAAGCTCTAATTCGGACAACGCTCCCGCCTCCTCTCGGAAAGCCGATCTCGACGGCTATTGGAAAGACTGGCACCGCAAAAGCCACCTCAATGTACTCAGTGTACCCCTCCGTGGTGTAGGTTTCCTCTTGCGAGTAATTAAATGCCCATTTTGAGCCGAACGCAACCGCATCAGACCCGCTAGACAAAAAACCCTTGGTGTAGGCCATCTTTGCGGGACCCCACATGCCCAGGACGCTTCGCAAGTCACTCCGCTTCACATTCGAGATCAAAAGGCCGTCACTGCCCAATTGCTGCGCCTCAGTGACATTGCAGTCAAGCGGATACTCTGGGCTTGAAGTGCGCACGGAGGACATAACGCAGGGCATCACAATACCTGAGTTGGCTGGCCAATAGCGATAAGTCTGAATCAGGCGGACCTTATACACCACCTCCCCGGAGGCAGCTGTGTCAACCTGAGTAATGTGACCAGCCACATAGACTGGAGAGATGTCGTTTTGCAATTCCAAGTACCTGTTGACCTTGACGACCATGCCTACGTAAGGCTCGAAATCAGAGTTCTTGAGGCGATTGTCGTAGCAAAGGCTTGAGACCATCCGGGACGTTTCAAAGCACTCCGGTTCCCCGACAACCCGAAGCGGGTGATACTCAAAGTCAACTCCCATCGACTGAAAACTGGACACCCCCACCACATCTGCAGCGTATTGCTCGATTGGTGTGCCTACATCGAACAGATTGAACGACTTCGTCACGAGCAGCCACTCCCCATCCTCCTCTTGCACATACACGTTGCCTTTCTGAGGAAGTTCGCTAATAGCTAGATTGAGTCCGAAATCACCCTCAGCGTCTGTTGCATTTAACACAACGTCAACTCCGACAGCGCTGTCTTCGACGGTGGCAGCATTGAACGTCGACACTTCTGGAAGGTCGTCAATGTGAGTGATGGTGATATCAATTGTCAACAGACCCGAAGTGAGATTCGACACGGGGGAAAAGTACTCCACCTTAAGAACTTGGTCCCCGCTATATTCTGGGGGCGGAGAATATCTAATCACCATGCCACTCTGAAACGAAAGGACGTCTCCCGCGGCTAAAGTGCTGTTCACTGTGTAGGTTTGCCAATATTGAAGTGACAACTCGTTATTGAGGCGAGTAACGGTTCCCAGAGCTGGCATCACGAGGATCCGAACGTCCACCTCTTCTCCTGTTGGCGATGTGAAGTATTGTCCTAGTTCAATCGTAAGGTCTGCACCCTCAATAGTTTGAAGATCAACTGTGCCGGTATCGGAGACGCAGTTTGATAGCTCTGGGGCGATGTATGGCCACACATGGTAAACCATGACGGTTGAGTCTTGTTGCTGCCACGTAAACCAGACAGGGCGAGAAAAGTCCTCCGGTGCCACAAACTGCACTGTCGAATTTGGCATGGTTTGGTCTCCCTGGGCGAAATTTAAAGATGTGACGGAATCCGCCAAAACTCCTACTGCAGGCGAAGATAATAGTGTTGCATTCTCCCCAATATTGCCCAGTTCTACAGACCGGCTCGACAAGCACTGATACACCAAAGGTACTCCAGAACCTTTATTTTGCTGCTGACTTGGAACAGTGGAGATTGTAATGGCTGGCCTGTCGAATAGAACAAGCGTAGTCTCGATATCATTTCTGTCAGAGTATTTGTGTCCAAAGTCGAAATCGTCGTTTAGTTGTCCAAGGAGAAGATCGTACTCGTTGCCAGCTGTCCCATGATTCGGCACTCTGTGGTCCCCAGATATTTTGCACGATGTATGCCACAGGTCTTGGCCTTCATCGTCGGTGTCATTGGTTTGTGCACATCCGTGGGCGTCGAAACTGTAATAGAGAACCAGGTCCATTGGCGGATCACTCGTGTCTACTTGGAGGTACATTAGATCCCTCACCTCGCTCTCATTCATCTCGGTCTTCCAGAGCATAAAGTCGTCCATCGATCCTTTCATTGCACCTTCCAAATTACTCTTCACTGTTTTGGTGATCGGCCCGCCAACGTAAAGTATCGAACCCAGATAGAAGGTTTCATCTTCACGGACAATGGAGTAGTTTTCAAGCGTCTGCTGGCTTACGAGGTTTCCATCCACGTATACTCGCCCAACACTTGCACTGACCGTCGCCGCAAAGTGGTACCATCGGGAAAACTCCACCATTTCACCCTCGGTTTCTGGCCAAAAGCTGAGCAAGTGGTTCAGTGTCATATAGCTGGCATCCATCTGAAGGTCCAAAACGTAGTTGTCCGAATGCGCCGCGAACCGCCATCCTGCCCCGGCAAACTCTTGAATAGGAGACCACTTGATCCAACAGCTCACGGTTGCTCCATCCTCGATTCCCTGAAACGCTGATTCCGAAAAATTGAGGTATCCATTCGCTATCCCTGCAATCGCGTTGCGACCTTGGAACTGCAGAGCATATCCGCGATCTTGTGCGATCGATGGCGACCACGACTTCAACAGCAGAACGGTCGCAAGCGCCGTTGAGAGGACACGCATGCTTTACACCACGGGGCCGCGTGGTCTACGCGTCGTGACTGCGTTTGTCGTGCGGATCCGGACGTTTCAAGGGCAAGTTACGTTTGGCACACTTCAAAAGCGGCTCTCATCTCTTCGCTATGAGTAGGAAATCTGCTCCTTCTGGGATGAGTGTTGGTTGCTGCTCTGCACGGGCGGTAACGTAGTACAGTACTCTCTGTCAATCTCCGTCTTATGTTTTCGCTCGGTGCTGGTGCGCCCCACCACAAGACATTGGCGATTTGTGAATGTATAGTCCCTGTACTGCCATACAAGCGCTGGAGCTCGATTGTGTAGACGGACGGACTTGGTACAACCATTGTCAGGCTTGAATGGCACACTGAAAAAAGCTCTTTTTGACAGACAATCGTTCTAGGGTATACCTGAACGAGAAATTTCTCCTTCAGCGATCAATTCAGTTGAATTTGTCAGTCCAGAACTCGCCGTGCGCGTCGAAAGCTCGCTAAAGTGACAGTTGCGTTCTTCGATCACAAAAGTACGCGCGGCAAGAGATGGTGGTGTTCGTCAGGTTTGCCGGACTCTCGTGTCACTGCTTTCGCATGTCGCCCACCTGGAGAGCGTTGCGCTTCAAAAGTCGGACGTGAGCGTTACCTATTTTCGTTCCAACAAACAGAAGAAGGAAAAACGCCGGCTGATTTTGTAGATCCTACGTGGCAGAAGCATGTGCAGTGTTTGCACAATTCAGAAGTTTGTAAGACAGCGAGAAATTTTTTTCCTTGAAGGCGCATTGCCTCCCTTGTTTTTTTAAACTCCACAGAGTCTGCAAAACTTGCGCAAGTTGCGACGCCGACTCCAGAAATGTAAAAGAGCGAGCGAGCGACAACGTACGAATTGCAATTGTTGCAATCGCGATCAAAATTCTTTTGAATTATTTTCCTTCCAGAACATATAAAAAAATATGTAAGGTAGCAAAATTCAAGCAAAAAATGCGAGCTCTCTTGATTGAAGAAGCGCCTCAACACTGCTCATGACAATTGCCGGTACTAGTACTAGCACCGTTCTTCCGAACGTCGGATGTGAAAGACAATCAAAACGACTTTTCCTCTCGCTAGACTCAGGACTCTTCGCAAGGGCGGTCCCGACCCACGGCTCTCACTGCTTGAAGCGTATAGCTGGCACGCACGGCTCGATCGATCGGTTCGACGCCACTGAACTGTGCTGCCAAGTCATAGCTGTGTGCTGCTGCATTAGGACCGTGACGTCACGGTGGGGTTCCTTAGTTGTCAATTGAAATCAACAGACAAATAAACGTTCCAAGTCAGAGAGAGGCTTCGAAACTTAATGCTTCGAACACAGCCCTAGCGCCTCTTCAACTTTTGAACTCGCCTGTCTTGTGTAATTACACGCTGTAAGCGGCTGCGCTAACGTTCGTGTCGGTCTCTGTATAAGCTACAAAAAATATTCCTCACACCATCGTGGCAATCTCACACTTTTACTGTCTTAATTTACATAAATCACAATCACAGTCAGAGAACGAGTTGAGCGAAGGGAAGGCTCATCCGTTGACGTCGGTGGTCTTTGGAGCCTTGCTTTCCTCACTGGTCGTTCCAACGAACGTAACATGAGATGCAGAGCTTTTCCCCTCCCTCACTCACCCCCCACCCCCATTTGCTGTTGGGCTGGCACGCGCTTTAGCATGAAACTCTCACAAAGTCCCATGATTCTCAACGCGCCGTCTAGCTAAATAAAAGCTTCCCCATCGCTGCCATCTTTGAGCGTTCCCAAACTGCTTTCACAAACGGGGCGAGGGCATGAGTCAGATTTGCTGGATGCGTCAGCCGCCCCCACCATATCGTCTTGCCTTCAAACAAGCACACATAGCGAACACTCTGAGCACTCACGCCTCCTCATCTTGCTGGCAAATTGGGTCTAACAGCACGAAGACAGTGTCCGTGTGTCTGCTTCCACGCTTTCAAACCGTAATCTAAGGTGTAATAATAAAAAATAGAAAAGAAGAAGGCGAGATGCTGAGGAGAGGGCGGTACTTAAGGAGTGAGATTGGAGAGAGACAAGACAAATGAGCACTTTCGACTTGCAAGTCGCCAACCTTTCGTTGCTGTTTGCAAACCATGGATGGCTTGATCGATTCACGGATTGAGACGGAGTCGTTCGTCTTGTCGATCTTGACTGTGACTCGCTTTCGATTGAGATCGAAAGCTATCAACAGTAAAACAGTAAACAAGAAGACAACATCGCGCCCACTTTCACTGACAGCGAAACAGAGAGAGTCCCAGTCGTCTCAGTCTCCAGCAAAGTCACTCACTGTTAATACGGAACCTAAATTCTACAGTCTGGCTATTCTGACAATGTGAATCCAAACTATCTCAAGAGATTTGAACTAACAGTACAAATTCTTCAACCCAAGAGTGCCTATGCATACTCTAGCTATCATAGTACAAAACAGCCAACCAACCGCCGACGTTACGTCTATGGTACTGTGAGTAACGCAAGTTGGTACATTTCCACTTCCGACGCCGTCGTTGGGACCGGAAACGGTCCCAAATTTTTATGAGAGGCACTACCCCAAGCTCTAGCTGTCGTTATAGAGCTCCAGAAGAAGATGACATGGCGCGAGCCTCATATTGGAAGGGGCTTCCTATGATAAACGTAGAGCCCTGGAAGGCTAGTCTGCTCTTGTCTACCTATCGGTCTTTGATCGAAATAATTAATTCAAATGCTCCGATGAAGATGACGGGATAATTTTAATAAAACGCTCAAGTGCATGCAAAGGGGTGGAGGACGCCGGCGCGGCGGGGGGACCTGGATTCGCAGTGAGTGGCACGTCGCAGGACTCTTGCTCTAATTGTGTATTGGCCTTTCGTTCAACTCTATCGCCAAGACACGTCAACACTCGAGACCCGGGAGACCCAGATTGATAAGTTATAAATCAAATCGCCAGCAGCTTCTTCTGGCTCAGAGGCGCAGCGCATTCCGTTCCGACTTTTGTGAGACGATTTGGACTGTACATATAATATATTATCATGGTCGAGAAGAAATGTCTCTTGCCCAAGGGCTCTCACTAACTGTGAGTCTGGCTTCAGAGAGAGGAGAGCATTGCAGCTAACTTACTTTTGATTAAGCTTCCGATTTGATTTCCAAAATTCAACCGTTTCGGAGAACAAGGTCACAAAAAATAAAAAGTAAGTTTATGTTTTTCTGAATCTGATGTTTTCGATTTTGACGTTTTGATTTGTTTTGGAGGAGATAAGTAAAGATAAAGATAAATGAAACTAGAATAGAACTCAAAGAGGGAGGGGGGCAGAAATACCAAGCTGACTCAATTGCTTCTCCGGCAAGTGAACTCACCCCCTTCAACCAAATGAGCCGTGCTCTTCACAAATTCCGAGATGTTTCGTTGGCGATCACAATGACCCCGTCACGGTGTCCCTCGTCGGAAAGTAATCGCAGCGGTAAAAGGTTGCAAGGAGAGCTTGACACGAAGCACCTTCTGCTCGTCCGTGCGCGGACTGACTGTGAAGTCTGTGAAGGCAACTCTCGTTGGCTGTGCTCACTGCCTGTGAATGAGAGAGAGAACAAAGGCGACTCACATCCCGAGAAATATATCTCTAAATATCGTGGCTTCATTAACTCCGTCGGAATTCACGAATATACTTTCCTTACTAGTGTTCTGAATTCTGATTCGAACAGACGCACCGTCAAAGGTCCTCGCCACCCTGAACAAGCCTTGAAACGTCAAAGCGGGGCATGCACGAAGCGATGCGGCGCGCGCTCCATCTCCCAAACAATAAGTCGATATCCCGCCAGTAGCTCCACGATGGGATTGAACTTCTCACCGTCAAAGCAATTCAATCCAATCCAATTCAAATACAGCCAATTCAAAGGCAATCCAATTCACAATCAATCAAATTGAAATCAATCAATCAATCAATCAATCAATCAATCAATCAACATGAGCCAAACCTGGAACACGAACACACCGTGGCAAGTTCCGCCACGCTCTGTTGCCCGTGTCTCATCTCTTCTCGGACGCAGAGTTGCGTCGCCGCACGGACTCCACAAACTTCTGAGAGTATTTTTTGAGTAACTGTTCATGGACGCACGCCAGTGGCCTCTGGCCACTCTGGCCACAGTTGGCTTCTGCCTCTGGAAATGCGTCTCTCTCTCCTGACGCTCCTGACCTTTCCCAAGTCCAAACTCTGGTCTTCAAAATTCACCTAAAGCTCACAGCGTGGCTCACAGTCAAAGTTTCTTGATCAATGAACATCCATCACTGTCAACAAACCAATCAACTACCGGCAACTGTAAATAAAAGCCAGTCTCGCGGGACGTTCTCCCGCATAAGCTCTCCTACCCTCTCTCGCTAGCAATGACCTACCATCCCAGCCCAAATCTCGAGCGCTACTCCAACGGCTAGCGTACGCTATAGGATGGGTGTGCGCCGCATACCTCGGGGCATTAGGGGAAGGGGTAGGTACGAATACGGATTGAGTGTGTAAGAGTGAAGAGTGGGAAGTGGATAGCAGTAACCTAATGGTTAGTTAAGAGCAATTTGCTGTTTGAAGGTGGCGCGTGTCTCGGAAAGGTGAAGATGGAATGAATGTTCATTGACAGTGAATGATACACTTACAAAGACGAGGGATGAAAGTGATAAAAGATGCAAGATGGAAGATGGAAGATGGAAGATCTCTCTCTCTTTCGCTCTCACTTTTCACTCTCATCGCTGCGTGTGGGCGCCCGCATTGAGGTTATTGAGGTTATTGAGGTCAGTTTTGGCGCGCAGATTGGAAGAGCCTGTGACGGAGAGGAGCGTGGCCAGGCGGCGGCTGTGAGACAAACGAAGGCGTCAGTCAGGGAATCTGTCAGGCAGGTCGAGACACAACGCTTGTTCCAAAACATTCATCTGATTTGGGTGTTGTTGGTTGCTGGTTGCTGACTGCAAAGCAGACGTACCTTTCTTTCTTGCTTTCTTTCTTTCGAAGCGAAGGGAAGTGAAGCGAAGGGAGGGTAAGGGAAGGGAAGGGTAGGCTGCCTTGTAGGGAGACGCCGATGCGCAGCGGCCGACTCAACTGGGCCAGGTAGATTGGAGAGCTGCGCTTGAGTCTGCGCCTTGCGCAAGGGTTGGAGAGCATGGGTCCCGAGGCCGCGAGGAATGACGAGAAGACGGTGTCCACCGCGGTGTCGTCGGTATCAGAAGAGCTACAGAGCGCCGTTGGGTCGGATGTCACGTTGAATATGGGCAGAGGCGCTCAGGCGTCTGGAGGGAACAGCGTGGCTCCTTCTCACCTCGGCGACAGAAAGATGGACTTTGGATGGCTTACTAGAATAGGGATCGAAGATGCAGTCTCCCGGTCCGACTTGGATGTGGTGATTACGAGGCTCTCGCAGGCTCGAGTTGTCCAGTTCATCCTCGCTCTGATTTCCTTTGCGAGCCTAGCAGCTCACTACAAAAACACATCCGTGCGGACAGGAATGTCTCACCTCGACTGGGAACTTTCAGTCGGCATAATAATCTTTTTAAGCTCCATGGCGACCGGGGTGCTGGGCTTCTTGTGCACAAGCAGTGGTTTAGTCGAGAGGAGTATTGTTAATCTGTTTGCCAAGCTTTCTGTGTATGGCGATGTGGTATTTGCATTTCTTAGCTTTAGCGCCTTCACGGCAGGCGCCGGCTTCGGAGTCGAGTGCGTCACAACAGTGTTAACACCTTGCGCAGCAGCGCGGGTGGCCGCGAGCTTTATGTGTTTTCTATGGTTGACATTTCTGTATTCTTTTCCGCTCTCTTTCATTCTCTATAAGCGCCGTGAGCTTTTGCATTCTTCCGCGCTGTTGTAGGTGCTTGTTGTCATATTCTGAATAAAAAACTGCCGATTCAAAATTTTTTAATAATTGCATATTTCGAAATTAGTTAAAAAGATTCACCGCCATTTGTTGTGCGTAAACTTTACTCGCAAAGAGAAAGGGAGATACAGAATGGGTAAAACAGAAGGACGCGGGTAACATGACAGCAGTAAATGAGATTCAAACAGGTGCTCTCCCTTGGACAAACTGGCGGCGTTAGCATACAGCCGTGTCAACCCTGCGCCGCTTCTCCCGAAATCACGGGCTCCGCATGCGCACCGACTGAATCCTCCTGCTGTTCAATCATCATGAACAGCGTCGGGCCAATCAGCAAGGCAGTGGCATGGTACGCTCTAAAGGTGCTGTAATGAAACTTGAGCCTCGGCGCCGAGGGATCCTTGGCATAGTTTCTCGCAGCGCTACTCTGCGCGTTCGAGCAGCTCTCGCACTGTGGGTAGAACCTCAACTCCGGCGGCTTCATTAGCTTCCTAAGCGGCCAAGGCCTGCTCTCGATCTCCAAGCTCGCAAGCTTAAGCGGCGGCATGTGGTCCGCATGAAAAACGGTGCTGGACCTCGTGCCGCACGTGTGACACCCGTGTCTTGTCGCGATGCTTAGCATCTGTGCCCTTTGCGCCTGCGTGGCGTAGTCCACGGACGCTTCGATCGACTGTTTCGCGAATGCTCCGGGCCGGAGCAGGTCGCTCGCGCACAAACTCGCACACCTGCCTCCCAGCGCTTTGAACGTGGCCGCGCACGCGCCAATGTACACCACCGTTTGCCACTGCTGCGCGCTGGTGCCCCGACCTTCCGCCGCGCGCCCGGCGACTTCCGCGCCGAGGACACTTGCCACCAGCGCGCACGCCCCAGCCATGCTCGCCCACGGCTGCGCGGCGCAGCTCAAGTTGAGACCCCGACCGAGTGCTACTTGCGCCAAGCCCAGCCCCGCCCAGAAAGCAGCTCCGCTCGCCACGCTCACGCGAGCGCACGTCGCAGTGCGCGAGTACCCATCTGCATACGTCTCATCGGCGCCGCGGACACCTCCCAAGTCCGCCATTGAGAATATTGAGGACATGCTTCATGGTGGCCATACTATAGTTACGGCGCCATACAACCGCCATCAGAATTCAGATGATCATGACAGCGGCGGTACTCAGTACCGGTACTCTAGTCTAGGATGATTGATGACCTTGCAGAGCGTTGCAGAGCTTGCCGGGTTTGCTGGAACCAGAAGGTCGAATGGGTTGTTGCGACCAGGCCGCACGAACGATCTGAAATGCCAGAATCGGATGCCGAGGTCCAAGAGCTTGCTTACATCGTCAGCATCGTCAGCATCGTCATATCGCTCAAATCCTCAAATGAACTGTCAGAACATGTCAGAAGTGGAATTGTCGCGATTTTACTTGTGTACAAGAGATGAGTGTGGTGTGGCAACTTTCCGAATGAAAAAAGCAGAATATTATTTCTGGTTCGTCGCGGTACGCACCCCGAACGCGCACTCTGCGTTCAGTGTTGGGTTTAGGGCAACGCGAACTTGTCTGCGGCAGGGCGGTTGGTGGTAGCCTTGGAGACGAGGCGGTGAGTGCGGCGCTTGGCCTGTGCTGCGGGGTCGGCTTGACCAATGTCCTTGGGTTTGTAGTAGTGCGGTGCGATTTCTACGAGCCAGGAAGGGTTGATGTCGATGACCTGACGCATGTATTCCTGTTTAGTGAATTGGAGCTGGTGGTATAGCAGGTAGTTGGGCTGTGGTTCCTGCTTGAAGAGGAAGCTGGAAGGGTGGAGGTGCACAGTACGTGAGTTCTTCATGGTCCGGAAGGACCCATCCTTTTGGATCTTCACCACGTGGTAAAAGTATCCGGCGGTGATGGACTTGCGGATGGCCTCCGAGTCGTCGCTGGAGCATTTGGTCAGCTCCACGCGTTCGGCGAGGTCCGAGAGCTGCTCGCGAATATCCCTCGCGCGGCGCATGCTGCGGATCTGCACGTAGTTTTCGCGGCACCACTGCGCGCTGTAGTTTGACTCTTTCCACTCGTTGAAGCAGTTCAGCAGCGCGAGGTGATCGCCGTGCGCTCCAGGGCCTCTCCCGAATGCCTTGCGCGCCGTTTCTGCATGAATCTTCTTCTCTTTGGGGCAATAAAATACTGAACCGCCGCAGTCCAGCATCGCCGAGATTGTGAGGATTTCTTCCACGCACCCGTACTTTTCCGCCGCCAGCATGCTTTTCGAGAGCATCGGGTCTGACGGAAACTCTGCCATGCGTCTCCCAAGCTTGGTCAGCTCGCCATGCTCGTTCAGCGCACCCAGCGCGTACAACAGCTCGAGGCACTTGATGAGCGTCTCAGACGGCGGCGGGTCCATCCACTCAAAGTTTATCAGGTCATGGATGCCCAACGACTTGAGCATGAGGACCATGCTCGACAAGTTCGTGCGCTGGATCTCCGGAATTGTGTTCTCGTCCAACTCGTGCTTGAAAGACCACGCCGTGAAGAGGCGGAAGCACTTGCCGGGGGCCGTGCGGCCGGCGCGACCGGCTCGCTGCATCGCTCCAGCCTTTGAAACCGGCACGACCACGAGCGACTCCATTCCGGATTTGGGATCATAGGAATTCTGTTTGCAGAACCCGGTATCTATCACGTAGCAGATTCCGTCAATTGTGAGCGAAGTCTCTGCAATATTGGTTGCTAATACGACTTTCCGTGCACCCGGAGGAGTGGGCAGGAAGACTTTGGCTTGCTCCTCTGAGGGGAGGTTAGCATAGATTGGACAGATAATGAGCTCCTTGATTCTGGTGCCGAGACCGCGTGTCCTTTGCTGCAGCATCTCGGCGCCTACTTCGATCTCTTCTTGGCCAGTGAGGAAAATAAGGATGTCCCCTGGCGGCTGGTTAACGTGGATCTGCAGCGTGCTAGTCACAGCGGCATCCAGGTAATCAGCCTCTGGCGTTTTCGTGTACAAAACCTCCACGGGATACCTTCTCCCGGGAATATTGAAGATCGGGGCGCCATTAAAGTACTCTGCGAACTTTTCTGCGTCCAAAGTGGCACTGGCGATGATGAGGCGCAGATCTTTGCGGAACGCTGCGATGTCTTTTAAGAGGCCAAACAGAATGTCCGTGCTCAGGGTCCGCTCGTGGGCCTCGTCAACCATCATCACGCTGTAGTCAGCCAGGTCCGGAGTGGTGAGGAACTCGCGCAAAAGCATACCATCCGTCATGTACTTGAGGATAGTTGACTTGGAGGTGTTATCCTCAAATCGGACCGAGTACCCAACTTCGTTTCCAAGCTTGCAGCTCATTTCTGTGGCAACGCGCGCCGCAACGCTCATAGCAGCTACTCGACGAGGCTGGGTGCATCCGATCTTGCCCAATTTTGAGTATCCCTCCTCGTGCAGGTATTGCGGAATTTGCGTGGTTTTCCCAGAGCCAGTCTCTCCCACAATAACAAGCACCTGATGCTCCTGAATTGCGCGCAAAAGATCTGTGCGGTACGAGTAAATCGGTAGAGCATTGCGTATCTCCTGCATTGTAGGCTCTTTCTTGACTACCTCTGACTCCTCGCGGTCCGCTTCGGGTTGTATGGTGCCCTTCTTGGGTGCGATGACGTCATGGGAAACAAAATCAATAGATTCGTCGAAAATGGGATCGTATACGTCTTCTTCCGGGCGCTGCGGCACCTTACCGCTTGAGCGCGGTAGCAGGCTCTGCGCAAGCCGTGCCTGGTGCTCTTCCCACTCCTGCGCTTCTGTTTTCACTTTGCCTTCGATCTGGTACCTTTGACTTAGCAGCTTGTCGCGCTTATCACGATCAATTCGCCCTTGCGAGTCCTCGTATGATGTCGGGAGAGAGTAAAAGTTGCCTTTCGCTTGAGACTCAATCTCCTTTCGCTCATTTATAATATCCAAAAGCTTTCGTTTGAGATCCTTTTGCGCGCGCTCCTTTGCTGTAAGGTCCTTCTCATCAAACATTTCGTCTTCGTCCATCAGCGAGTCCTTCATAAGCTTTGAGATTTTCTCCTCATGCTCCCGCAAATACCTGTATCGCGACTCCCAGCGCAGCTCTTTCGTTGTGAACGTCTCTCTGAGCTCTTGCTGTGCATCGGCTGCTGCCTTTTTGGCGCGCTCTTCCTTCTCCGCAGCCTGTTTCGCCGCGCGTTGCCGCAGGCGTTCCCCCTCGGCTCGGCCATCTTCCCCGGTACCGATGAACTCTTTATAGTCACGCATCTGTTTCGCATATCGCGACTCGGCGTCCAGCTCTTCGTCCCCGTCCACGTTTTCGGCTTGCCCAAGAATCGCCTTTCGGCCATTCTCTGCCTCCTCCACATCATCATGATCATGATCATGATCATGATCATCATGATCATCATCGTCGTCGTCGTTGCCATTGTCCAAAGCGCCAGGCTCCCTCAGCGATAGATTCCTCTGTGCCTCTCTCTCCTTGCGCTGCCGTTTCCGTGAAGGATCTTGCGCATCGCTCCTCGCGCGTCTGCTCTTCGTCTTTCCATCTCCCTCTCTTTCATCCCCATATCTGCTCCCGTCCAGCTCCTCCTCCAGCTCCTCCAACCTGCTCATCGTTGCGCGCTGGTTCTGTTTCTGTTTCTGGTTCTGGTCCCGGTTCTGTTTCTGGCGCCGGTTCTCGTGGCTCGAGAAGCGCTGCAAGAGAGCGTCCGCGAGGGTGTCCGCGCCGGGTACCCCTGCATCGCGGCTGAGGAGAGTTACGAGACTGTTACGGTCCCCGCGACTGGCCTCCGAGTACACCAGGTCCTCCATCGCGCGCTCGCTCAGACCCACCGCACTCCGCAGACGGTCCGCCAGCCACGCGCGGTCGTCCTCGCCCAGCATTTTCTTAACCCCTATCTAACTATCTACCTATCTACCTATCTTGTGGGTGTGCGCGCTTCTTTGCCCGCAAAAGTACGCTCCCTTCGCGTGGGGGAAGAGACAGAGACAGAGAGAGAGAGAGAGAGAGAGATTGGTATTGTTGTTGTTGAGTGCCCTGCACCAAGTGTGTAACAAAGGCGCCGAGTGACGCACTACCACTGGCTGTGGCGAGGACCCTTGCGCCGACAGGAAGGAAGCGGGGACCTGTTCCCGGAACGTTCGCGTACACGCGCGACAGGTTGCCTACGCTGTGCAGTAGGTAGCTAGCGAGTGCGTAGGTAGAGGTAGGTAGGTAGGTAGGTGAGTACACTCGCGGTGCTGCGAAAGGCTAGGGTGTTATTATGCTTAATAATAAGAGTCCCCAGTTATCGTGTCCGGTTGTGAGAGGAGACCGTGCTTCGCAGAGTTGCGCAGAGAGGGACCAGCGTACGTGGCGTACGTCTTGTGCATCGCGAATTTGCGACGGATACTGCTGCTGCTCCTACTACTGCGCTCTGTCTACTCGCGGTAGTAAAAACAAAAAGGAAGCGGGATTCGCAGAGTTACCTTCAGAGGAGATCCTCGCGCGGAAAGAGGCCTTGGGAACTTTGGGAACGTGGGGAAAGAAAGAGCTGAGGAGAAGATGGTGAGTGCTTGGGCAGGAGAACGGCGAGTGTTCTGCGAGAGTTGGACGAGGGACTGACAATGATGATGTTGTGACGCTGGTGTTCGAATTGTTCTTGTTGTTGTTTGCGGTTTGGGTGAAAACGTGCGCAGGCGAACCAGGCGCAGAAGAAGCGCGATGCACGCGCCGCGAAGCTGCTCAAATGGTTTCTCGCGGCAATCGCAGCGGTGAACGTGGCGTACTTGTTCCTTCAGTTCTTTTGGTTCGAAGAGTCCGAGGAAGGCGTGTGGACGTCGCTCGCGGTGCACTCGGCGCTTTCCGGGGGCTTGCTGTACTTTGTGATTAGCTCGGAGAAGGAGGGGATGCCTTACGACTATTATTTTGATGTGCTGGTCATGAACTTGGTGGTGCAGTTGCTGTCACTCTTTACGAGCGCAGCATGGTACATTTTCTATATAGTAAGTTGCCGCGATGGGTCTCTTTTTCTTCTTCTTGAGGTTGCCTGCAAGGCTGACATGTTTTCTTCGCTCGCAGATTCCCGTATTCGCGTTGTACAAAGTTGCAAGCTTCGTCAAGTCGTACCTAAATTCTCGCTCAGGTAAGTGAAGAAGACTGTCCTTGGAAGAAGCTTTTGTTCGCCGCCTACTAATTCGTGTCGCGATGTGTGGTGAAACCCGACAGCTGCATTGCCAATGGAGGAGCCTGCGGTGCCGGTTAAAGGGGGCAAGAAACGCCGCTAACTTTAAAAAAGAAATTTAAGAATAAATTGGTATCGCCCTTCTACTTTTCCGCCAGCCGCCTTTGGGAGTCTTCTTAACCCGCTACCTCGAGTTGTCAGGACTCACCTATACAACAACGCGATTCTACAAGCATTCCTTGCCTGCTCAAGCAAGTGGCCTTTTTTACAATGAATGCACTGCATCCTCCAAGCTCCTCGTCGTCATAGCAGCAGGGCGCTCAAGATCTTCCTCTTTTGAACAAGCTCGGTGTACTGAGTACCGGCACCCCGAGGCTGACTCGCAAGGAAACGAAACAAAATGCTCAGCTTGCAAAATGGGGATGACACTGATGACACTGATGAGACTGACACTGTGAGTGAGTGATTCTAACAAACAAGCTACTCCGGATTACTCGAGCCACTCTGTTTTGTAGTTTTAGTTTTAGTACTCTTGCAGCTTTCCTCGTAATAGCCCTAAATTTGAGGCATCATCTAATCATCTCCAGCTTCTCCAGCAGCGTGGCGATTGTAGCGAGTGTAGCGAGTGGTGGCGTCGTGGGACGAGCAAGTGGCGGCGGTAGTTTTACACGTGGAGCTGCGCGTCGCAAGATGGAGATTCTGCAGGCAGTGCAGGGCACAGCGTGAGTTGCTGGTTTGTGGGCCGGGTGGTTGCTGACGTGCTGGCTCGGGACGGAGTGGTTTGCCTTGGTTTTGGCCGCACACGTTTATCGTGCAGGTAGTGTCTGGCGTGAGCGGCGATGGTGCGGGAATGTGCTCTCTCTCGTGTGATTGGTTGATGCTGATGCTGTGGTTTTGGTATTTTGGGTTGCGTGTCTGCGACGCAGCGACGACGCGGCTATAAGCAAGCTCTCGGCGTGCCAGAAAGGGTACTATGAGGATCCGTTCATAGAGACGTTCGTGGGCAAGTCGGGAAAGCGGTCGCCATTGATCAACAGAGGTTATTACGCCCGGGTCCGCGCGATGGAGATGGTGGTTCAGAGGTTCCTGGAAGGAGCAGCAGGCGATGCGCAGATTGTGGCACTTGGAGCAGGGAACGACACCACGTTTTTTAGATTACGCAATGACGGACGCGCGCCGTGCAAATACGTCGAAGTGGACTTGAAAGGAGTTGTGCTGAAGAAGCTGGCCGTGCTGGCAAAGAATGAACACATTCGCGAGCTTGCAGGAGTCGATATGGAGAAAATTGAGGATGCTGCGAGGAATGTAGGTACCGCCGTTTTGCAGTCCGAGCACTACGCCCTGGCGTGCGTGGATTTGCGAGATGTACAAAGCCTTGCTATTATTCTCGGTCAAGTGCAAGGGTTCAGCTTTAAAGCTCCCACCCTCTTCATCTCAGAGTGTGTATTGTGTTACGTAGAGCCAGAACATTCCGGACGGTTGCTGACTTGGATGCAGGACAGCTTTGATAGCGTTGCGTTCACAGCTTACGAACAGATCCTCCCCGACGATGCTTTCGGAAGAACGATGCTGGGCCATTTTCAATCCAGGGGATGCCCATTAATGTCAATCCACGAGTACCCGGACCTGGCTTCTCAAGTCAAGAGGTTCAAAGATCGCAACTGGGGCTATGTGGAGGTCTATGACATGAACGATATCTACTATAAGTGCCTTGACAAGGAGGATTTGCGCCGGGCAGAAAGGCTGGAAATATTTGACGAATTTGAGGAATGGCACATGATGCAAGGCCACTACTGCATCGTTCTGGCTGTGAGCGAAAAGGCGGAGACGAAGGCTCTCGCGAACGTCAAGCTTTTAATTACAGAAAGCGAAGCTGGCGCTGTCTAGCTTGCGCCAGTTCTTTCTTTCTTTCTCCGCTCGATGTGTCGTACAGTCCTGAAACGAGAAAATAAACTATATAAAAGAGAACGAGAGCAGTTTTGATGAATAATCCAACCATAAAGCCCTTCACTCTGAGGAAGAGCTGCGTTTTTGCGCGCAGCAGGAAAATTGAAAAATTGATTGCTTCATTTTTAATGCTTTATGAGGACACAGTTCCTTGGGGCGTTGCTGCGCCAGGAGAAACTTGCTGCGAGGCGGTACCGATGGAAAAGAGGGTGCTACCTGGCATGAAGCCTGATTGCAGGGTGCCGGCTAAGCTGGAGTTGTTGAAAGCTCGGCGCTCCCAAGCGTGCAAATCAAAGTATAAATACTGCGGCTGGTCCTGTGACGCCTCCTTCGACTGCTGAAACCAGATTCTGTGCTCCATGTGGTAGCGCCAGTCCCGATTATAAAGCTCCTGGGCGGCCATGACTTGCGCTGCGTCTCTTGGCATTGCATAAAAAATGTAAAACAAGGTCTCCAGGGAGAACTTTCCAAACATTCCCGCCTTGAGAGTAGGTTTCACCGAGTTTCCTCCAGCACTTTTGGTCGAAATATTGTAACAGGCAGGCAGTGTAAACTGTGGGTCGCGACTAGAGGGCCGATCCGACCATGGCGAGGAGAACGAGTTGTGAAGCGACTCTGAGGAGTTCAGGTTTAGTCCCAGCGACGTCAGGTCAGTTCCAAGAGCGAGAACCATGCGATCTTGCTCTTCCATGCGAATCACACTGAGCAACCCAAGGAGACCAAAGTACTGATCTGGAGGAAGTGGCGACTTTTTCTTTTGGTTACCACCTGCGCCAGCTCCGACTCCAACCCCCTTTTGTCCTGGTGCACCGGCCTTGAGAGCCTGCGCCTGGTAATCTTTCAAGCTCATGCTATTCACATCCATCCCGGCACGCATTTGCTCCATCATTTGCCCGCCGGGATTTGTCATACCAATAACTCCATTATTATCAAGTCCGTTTGGCAGTCTTTTCTGAGGTTGCTGCTGCTGCTGTTGTTGTTGTTGTTGCTGCTGGATGGTTTTGTTCCCGCCGTTTCCACCACCGCCTGGAAGTTTCATCCCTATACCTTGGCTTGGGTAGCCGGCAGAGGGCATCCCGGACCCTACCGCTCCAGCGCTACCACCGCTCGATACACTCGAGTCCAACGGGTATGGGCTTTGCTGCTGCTGCTGCTGCATGTACAATTGCTGCTGTTGCGACAACCTTTCGCGTTGCTGTTGCTGTTGTTGCTGCTGCTGTTGTTGTAACTGTTGCTGATGATGAGAGACCTGATTTCCCAGCGACTGCCTCAGCTGGTGGTGAAAAAGTTGTTGCTGTTGCTGTTGTAACCTTGCCATGTTATTTCTACCATCATTGGAGTCGGCTCCAGAGCCATTCACGTTACCACCAAGAGCCGGAAAGTCTTCTGTTTGAATAGCAAAGTCTGTCCGCTGATGTCCAAGCTGCATAGGATACCCAGAGCTACCTGAGTTACTCGCGTCCGGGCGGCTCTGAGCCAGCGACGGGAATTCAGACATGTCAAAAGCCATACCAGGATTGTCCATTCCCATACCCATCCTCGACGTATACGAGTTTGTAGATCCGGAGCGGTTCAGCATCATGGCGGGGTTTCCGCCACCACCCATATGAGCTCCCATGTCTGATATACCGCTACCCATCCCCGAAGACCTGCATACATTGTTAAACAAAGTGAAAGAGAAAGCGATTTCGAATTCTGTCAGACGAGCCTGCTGGAATCCCTCTGGCAACCTCCCCTTGCCCCAACGAAGAGCGACACACTCTCTCTTCACGCCTCTGACAAAGTGACCAGAGCATCAAGAGTACAATCAAGTCAACGTACATAGATCTTTGGGGCATACCAAACCCTATTCCTAGTCCGCCGTCGTGCATTTGCATGCCGCCACCCGCGGACGACATCATGGGCATGTTTGGATACCTCGCACTCGATCCGCCCATCTGCTGCTGCTGCTGCTGCTGTTGTTGTTGTTGCATTCCCATCTGCATCCTCCCCTGGCCGTGCATTCTCCGCGCAGCCAATTCACTTGAATCAATCACGCCGCCAACACCAAACATCCAATCTTGTTAAGCCCCATATACTGTCGCGCAAGAAAAAGACACTTGTTGCACAATCATCAACCCTCCAAACTCACGTCTACGAGCGCACTTTCCCAGCGCCTGCCGCCGCGTACCAAAAGCGCGAATCCACTCACACAATTCACCCAATTCGCCAAATCCAAGCGCACAGCGCAAGTCTGAAACTCGCCCTCTCGCCGTCTCGCTGTACCAAACTATCTCACCGACGCGTGTGCCAAGCGACCCGCCCGCTCTCTGCCGCGAGGAGCGTGCGTCTCTCAGCAGCCGAAGAATGTCAGCGACCACGGTTCGAATCCGCCGCCGCGCGCTTTTTTTGCCCCTTCTTTCCTTTCTCTCTGTCCTTCCCGCGCGATCCTCCGCTCCCTCTCCCTCTCCACTCTCGCGCTGCCTCTCCTGCCGCGGTTGTTTTGAACCAAGGTTCTCCACACAGTACCGATCACTAAGTCGCACCGTGGGGGCCCAAGGGCGAGCCTCCAAAGCACGCTTCATTTTTGTTCTTTTTGAGACCGTGGGGGGAGGGGCACGGGGCGCCTTTGGATGTTATGTGGGTTTAAGGAGTCTTAAGCGGAAGACGTTGGGATTTTACCAAGCCTTGAAGTGAGCCTGAGCCTTGAGCCGTGAGTCATCGTAATTATCGATTTTGATTGACAGTGTGACATTGTGAACGCGTGCAAATTTTATTTAGAGCCTTGCGGTTTTCTGACCTGTTTGTTCGTGCGCTGTGCTCTGAGTCAATGGAATGAACTTCTAGCAAAGGGGGCGAAAGGTTGAGCGCTTCAAGAGGCATTTCATGTCTTCGCTGTTGATAAACGTGGTTGTTTTTGTCGATACTGTGGAATCTAGAAAAGGTTTTCAAAAAGCTCTGTAGAAAGCTTGTCCAGGAACTGAGCTCCTCAATTGGTACGATTGGTACTCTACTTTCGTCCGTTTGCTCTATCGTCGCGGTGACCGTGAGGGACAGTGAGTGCCGTGACACGCGGCGCGTACACGGTTAGTGCGACTCGCTCACTTTGAGGTATTTGAGGCGCCTACTCGAAGAGCGCAGGTGCGAAGCGAGCAGGAGAGCAGCAGAGACTGTCTGGCGAGGCCAAGGATGGAGGAAGTATGGCAGGACAGGGAGATCCGGTTCGACATCCCCCCGAGAGAGTATGTCTGCAGGGCCGGCGAGACGGAGATTGACTCAATCAACTCAGTGGAGGACACCAAAGGCAACAATGGCATCCGAGGGAGCCTGGCCATTACAAACCTCCGGTTGCTGTGGTGTTCGCACAAGTCTACAAAGGTGAACTTGAGTAAGTTGAAAGACTAGGTCTGAAACGATGTGCGTGAGGGCACTGACACAAGAAACTGCATGATCTCTACAGGTATCGGCCTGAACTGCATTCTCAAGCTCAAGATCAAGACTGCAGACTCCAAGCTCCGAGGACCAACGCAGGCTTTGTATGTGATGGGGAAGTTCGAGGACACGAAATTTGAGTTTATCTTTACTTCGTTGGTGAAGTACAGTCCGCGACTGTTCACAACGGTTCAAGCCGTCTACAGAGCGTACGAGACGAGCAGGCTATATCGAGAGCTAAAACTTCGTGGCGCGATCGTTCGCGAAAACACCCTCAAGCTTTTGCCAGATGAAGAGATTTATGAGCGCGTGTCTGGGGTGTGGAACCTTTCTGCGGACCAAGGAAACCTCGGGACATTCGTCATCACAAACATACGCCTGGTGTGGTTTGCGAATCTCGCGACGAATTTCAATGTTAGTATCCCATATTTGCAGATGAAAACGGTATGGCTGAAGGCCTCCAAGTTTGGGGATGCGATTGTTGTCGAGACGACAGCGAAGGAGGGCAGCTTTGTGTTAGGATTCAAAGTATCTCCGCAGGAGAAGATGGAGGAGACCCTCAACACGGTCAAGAATTTGCACAAAGTTTTTTCACAAAATCCAAATTTTGGGGTCTCTTTCACTTACGACGAGGCCCCTCAGTCCCTGGAGCAAGTGACTGAAAAGAAGATTGACGAGGACGCCACAATCGTCGAGGACTACAACGACTACATTCCTGCATCATTCGCTGCCACCAAAGGTCGCTCTGCATACGTAACCGAAGCCGGGAACAACGCTTCAGAAGAGTCAAAAGAAGCGGAAGACTCAAAACCTGTCATTATATACAGTCACGAGCTCGGGTGCGCCGTGCAGCAGCCGTCGGGAGGTGCCACCATGGCAGCTCTCTGGTCATTGATATCTTCGTAACGGACATGGAACTCTCTCACTCTCTCATTGCTCGAATTTCTTTTCTTCCTTGCACGTTTACGCTCTTTCCCAATGGCAATCTCAAAACTCTTTCATTCCTTTCTCGTCATTCGCAACTCACCTGTTCTGCATTTGCTCCAAACTCATCAAAACTCTCTGTGATGTACAATTCTCTATTAGGTCCTACAGTACAGCCTTGAGTGTCCATTCGCATAATATTCGTGCATTCCCTATCCAAGTATCTTACATATACAAGTGCCATCCTCATCTGTTACCAGACCTCGCTGCGGAATTTCCTCGAAACCTCATCTTTTATCCGCTCCTATCGTTACTGGCAGATGCAAGGTGCGCGAACGGCCACGTCACAGAGAGGAGCAGGCGGAAACTATAGGAAGTCTCGCCACTCCTACAGTTCTCACCCCACTGCTACCCAAAGCCATTCACCTCCTATGACGGACTAGCGCATGGTAGCGGCTTTTAGGAGAGACAGCGAGAGACAAAGAGACTCTGAGAGAGAATGAGAGAGAGACGGAGACAGAGTCACAGAGTCACAGACAGTACAGACAGGCTAAGACTGAGGAGGCCAGAGCATGGACTCTTGGAGTTTAATGTAGCAAGGGCCAGTGAGAGTGGTGGAAAGTGTTAGGTTGGAGAAGAGAGAGAAGAGGAGAGAAAGAAACCGAAGCACAAGCTAAAGGTAATCAAAGCGAGCAGTCGATCCCATTCCATGTTCGCCACGGTGGGAACGTTTGTATCTCGGTAATTGTCAGCGTAAGCAGAGGACAGAGGACAGAGGACAGAGGACAGAGGACAGAGGAGCGGAGAGCGAGGGACTGAGGTCGGAGAGAGTGTAAAAGTTGGCGCACAGGGCTCATCGGTTTGTGAGATGAAGATTATCGGTATTTCCATCTTGAGGTGGAACGAGGACACCGCGGAGCCGGTGTACCTCGCGGCAGCGACGGACCTGTCGAGCTACGGCTTCTTCGAGAGGTCGACGGCGGGCCAGTTTGTCAAGTTCATCAGCCGCACGCTGATCCAGCGGACGCCGCGCGGGAAGAGGCAGTCTGTGGTCCATGAAGGGAACAATGTACACACCTATTTGAGGAGTGACGGGCTCGGCGCAGCGGTGGTCGCCGACTCGGAGTACCCAGAGAGAGTGGCGTTCACCATCATGTCACAGCTGTTGGACCAGTTTCACACCACGTACTCCCAACAATGGCCAGCCGTGGCCCAGGACACCAAGCTTGCATTCGAGCCGCTGGACACAGCCATCGTAGAGTTTCAGGACCCGACAAAGGCCGATAAAATTACAAAAATCCAGAAAGATCTCGATGAGACCATGGAGGTCATGCACAAAACCATCGATTCTGTTCTTGAGCGCCAGGTAAAGCTCGATAAGCTTGTGGAACAGTCCGGGGATTTAACGATGCAGTCCAAGGCATTTTACCACACTGCCAAGCAGCACAATCAGTGCTGCATAATTTGCTAGCTATGAGGAGAAGCTGTACGTAACGACTTGATACTTGATTGACAGTGAATCGCATTTCTTTTTTTTTTTTTTTCAAAAATTCTTTTCTATCCATTGCTTATGTTCTCTTTCTACTCGACGTGTTCATTGACCGACTCTACCCTGCGGTATTGTGTACCGACGGAACCCACACTATTGCGCGCCCGCGTGTAGAAGAGAAGGAATAGTACAGGATATTTACACGCAAGTTCCTCCTGGAAAATGCGGTTGTTCCAAATCGGCACTTATGAAATGACGCATGTTTTGCTAGCATTTGATTTCTTTTTCAACTCCTCCATTTCCTGCTTGAGCTTGTCCCTCTCCTCTTCGAGGGACTTTACCTTGACTTCAAGGTCCCTGTCAGCTGGTGCGCTCTGCTGCGGGTTTGCATGCGCGCCCTCCCCGCCAGCGGTTTTTGCTCCCCACAATTCGAACTCGATAGACTCCTTTTGCAGCCAAGCTTGCATAGTGGTAGATGCCATAACGCGGTGCTTCTCTGTAAAGTTACAAGTCTGATTCACCACCCCGCTCTGTTCAGCGCTTGGTTTGATGATTCTCTTTTTATCCCCAATTGTTCCGTTTGGGTCGAATGAAAACCGCAGCTCCACAGTTTTGAAATCGATGTTCGAGCCAAGCCCGCTGATAGTCGGGACGCGTAACTCCAACTGCATCTCTTCGCCATTGAACTGGTTGGCGTCCATTTCCCCTCCGCTCTCCTGCTTTTCCTTCTGCATATCTCTGCTCCCGAACCTCTCCACTATCACGGCCGCCTCCACAGTTGCCACATACTGCCCTGCAGAGTCGAAAACGGGTAAAGTCTCCTCCACGTCCAACGCGAACGACAGCGGCGAGAGGTACAGTATCCCTGTACCGATCTTCTCCTGAGCCATCCCGTCGCCACGTTTCCCCAACTCTGCAACTCTGCAACTCTGCAACTCTGCAACTCTGCAACTCTGCAACTCTGCAACTCTGCAACTCTGCAACTCTGCAACTCTCTCTCTCTCTCCCGGTCGCTCTTCTCTGGCAGTGCGTTCCTCTCTGTCTGCCTGTCTGTCTCGGTTGTTTCTGCGTTTCTACGTTTCTGCGTTCCTGCGCATACGTCTCTATCTCTCTCCGCGAGAAATCTGCCGGCCGATGAAACCGACGCGTACACGGTAGCAGTACTCACTGTATACGGTAAAAGTATTCGAAATGTACGAAAAGCAGCGCTCTACCCTTGCGCTGGGTCCTAATGAAATGTTGATACCTCTTAGCAGCCGCGTAATTTTTTTGACAGTGTGCACTGCGCGGAGGTGAGGGTTCTATTTGGGTAGTAGATAATGCTATATTTTTGTTTTCTATTTAGAAGTGAGGTTTTCGTTGTTTTAATTTGGCAGACTTTTGTGCTTTCGGTTGCAACGGGAAATGGCATTGCAGTAGACGGGGAGTCGCCGTGGCTTGGGTCAATACTAGCTGGGGTCTGAATCTTCGAGGCATGAAGCACAGATTGCAGATGCTGATGCTTGAGAATTTTCTGGCGTGATATAACCTGTGCCTCGCTGCAGTCGAAATGGACAAAACCTGGGGACCAATGCGGCTCAATCTCATCAAGTTCATCACATTTATCGGCCCTCAAAAGAGTCGTGAGTCTCATCAGCCTCGCCAATCGCTTTAGCCCGTCTGGCAGTGCCAGGCTCTGTAGAAACTTGAATCAACGAAGCAACCTTTCAAGACGAGTTGCTTCTTGTTCTCGAGCGGAGAGAAAGGGAATGATCACCTGCAACACGAATGCCCTTTGAACTTTGAGAGCATCGACCTGTCAGCCCGTAGCGCCGCCATCCATCCACCCGCCTCGCAATCTTTCTGACAGTGAATTCTTCTAAATTCTGAATTATGCAAAGGTCCATCGAATCAGCGCCAAAGCAAATGTGTGCTAAAAATGATGTCTCGAACTCGCAGAGCTCTCCCTGGGGTTGACCCTGGCGGCTGTAGACGTAGCAACGAGACGTTAAAAGTTGTGCTGTGGAGCAATCGTAACTTTGGCGGAGAGTCCTTTCTCATTCAGCCTCGGCAATGCCTGAACGCAGGATCTTTCATAGTCTACTAAACCATTACTGAGCGGTTAGCTTGGCCCTAAAGTAGCGTGGTCAATTGAAGCCGAGAGATACCGCGAAGGACGGGGCAGACCCGTCAGACAGATAGGCGCAAAGACGGAGAGACGGAGAGGCTAGCCCGCGATTGTAGCGCAAGCATGGAGCTGCTAGAGCTGATCAACACTCTGGCGTTCACGTTCACAGCGACAGAATTCGCGCTGCGAAAGCCGACAGCTGCGACTTCGTCACTACCGGCGCGACAAAGTGGTTCGAGAGAAGTGTTGTCGCGATTCGGGCCGGCGTGGGCGGTGCTGGTGTTGGTGAATGTGCTGGTAGGTCTAGTCGGCGAGCACCCCGTGGTGCAGGCGGTGGACGATGCGGTGCATCTCCCGTGGCGCGTGGCGCACACGCTGGGGCTGGAAGCGCTTGTTGCGACATTGGTGAGCCTTCTATACGTAAGCGCTGCGGTTGGGTATGCTAGCGCCAAGGGAAAGGTGGAAAATGTGCGAAGTACGAAAAGGGTACTGTTTGCAATCTCGGTCATCATTCTTTTTGTTACTACTTTTTCGATCGTGGCCCTTTGGAGAGACCACGAGCACAAGAGGCACATACCTGTTCTAGTCAAAGTCTTGTTCGCCGCGGTTGGATACGCGACATTGTTTTTTTTCGACGCAAGACGTTATGCTCAACACCTTAGTGCCTGGGACCTTTCCATCATCGTGGCACAAAGCATTTTCTTCACGCTTCCAATCATTCCGATAGTTGCAGTGTTGTTCAGCTTTTGTCTGCTTGTGCTGGCGGGTGTGGTTGAGAACGTGCTTCGATTGAACCCACAGTTCCTGAATTGGCCCATTTATTACATCACAATTTACGGTCCGTTTGTCGCAGTTTATCTGCAGGCCAAGCGTGTGTGTCTCGACCGCGCCAGACACCATCTCCCCATGGCACAGCGATAATCCACTCAGGAGTGCTTGCGACGCTTGCTTCGTTTCTTAGTGCCCTGTCCAGAGAGTTCGCTTTGGGCCAGTGACCGTTTCCCGGTGATGAGAGAGTCGTGAAGGCTTGCCCGCGAGTGACTGGAGTCATTGGCAATAAACTTGGACGATGAAAACCGCGGCTGGATCCGCTGACTCAGCAAGCCTTCCAAATTCCGCCGCAAACTATTGATCTCCTTGACTTCTGCGCCATAGGTACGATTCGTCGCGATTCCATAATCTTGGTCCTCCTTTTCCTTGACTAGGTCTTCATCTACCTCGATGTCGGCAGCCGCAGCTTGTGCCCGATACCACTCCTGTTTAGATTTGTGAAATCTATGTTTGCGCTCAAGCAGCTCGATCCTACGAGCCAATCCGATGCGAGATTGCACCTGGGGCATGTACGTCATGTCGAAGGGAAAGTCTTCCACCCGATCTCTCCCAATTGCTTGTTCGATAGAGTCAAACGAGGACACTTCGTTCGTTCCCACAAGCGCCAGACACATACCGATGCTCATCGCACGAGCTGTACGACCGGAGCGATGCACGAAAATATCCGCGGATTTGGGGATTGAAAAGTGGACCACGTAGTTGATGCCTTTAATGTCCAACCCACGAGCCGCAACATCTGTTGCAATCAAGACGCCAGTCTCGGCCTTGGTAAACTTCTCAAGATGCTGGAGACGCTGTCTCTGCTGCATATTTGCATGGAGCGTCTGAACGTTCTCCATCTTGAGAACTCTGAGGAGTTCTGATAACCTTCGCAGGGTGGCGATGGTGTTGACGAAAACGAGCGTTCTGCCAACGTATTTGGTCAAAAAGTAATACAGATAATTGTCCTTGCTTTCTTCAACGCACCTCACTGCGGCCAGCGTCAAACCCTCCGGAAGCGTTACGGTAGGCTCAATCACCGCTTTTTTTTCAATCTTTGAAGTTTCGGTACCATTCGTGTCCGATTTTGAGGGTTTTTTCCCACCCCAGAATTCCTGCTGATCCTCCGCTGACACAGAGCACAAGGATGGTTTACCGCGTACTCCAATGCGCTCCATGAGGTCATCCAGAGACTCCATGCTACTCTGCGTGGCTGCGGGAGATTTCTTCTTCCCCATCTTTTTTGGCTCTGGTGCAGTCTCAAGCGTCAGCGTAGCACTGAACAGGAATGTCTGACGCTTGTACTTGCTCTTGGAGGCCTTCACCCCGCGCTCTAGCAGCACCAGGAATGGGGTGAGTTCAGGAAAGTGGCCGCGCGCGAACATTCTGTCTGCCTCATCAACCACCAAGTACCTCAACGTGGAGCTCAGCTTTGACAGATGCTGCGTTCCCTCCTTGATCATTGCCCAAAGCCGACCAGGTGTCCCAATAACCACTTGTGGCCTTTGCGACATGATCCGCTCCTGCTTCACCTGAGACATACCACCGAGCACCCTACCGATACGCAGCGTTTTCTTCTCGCCGGCGTTAACTACCCGAAGAACAGCATCAAAGTGATCTGCGATTTGCACGGCAAGCTCGCGCGTTGGGGCCAGAATCAGAGCTGCAACGCCATCCTCGGCGTCGGGCATTTTGTTCAAAAGGCCGTTGAGAAGTGGGAGTCCAAAAGCAAGGGTTTTACCTGACCCAGTCTCTGCCGTTCCCATGATGTCACTTCCGGCCATGGCCTTGGTTATGCAAAGCCTTTGAATCGGGGTCGGCACCGCATAGCCGAGCTTTTCTAGACCTTTCAAAAGCCCCTCGTGCAAGCCGAATTCCATCCAAGCGGACATGTCCAGCTTGCTCGATTCCTCATCTTCCTCAGGCTCAACCTCCTTGCCCTCTTCATCATCCTCTGCAGCACCTGCGACTCCCTCTTTCTCTGCGACAGTCCCCAACTCCTGTTCCTCCTTTGCCTTTTTGTTCTTGTTCTTCTTCTTTTTGGGCTTCTTCTTTTTAGGCTTTTTCTTGTCTTCCTTGCTCGCCACCGTCTCATCCTTGCCCTTCTGATCTGCTTCGCCGTCATCTTCGTCATCGCTCTTCCTCTCGTCTCCCTGGCTAACCCCATCCTCTCCATCCTTGAAGATCACTTTGCCATTGACCACCTTGTACGACCCCGCCGGCAGCTCTTCAAAGGACAGCATCGTGCCAATGTCTTCGTCGGCGCCAAGCTCCTGCGCCTCCGTCAGGTCTACCTCCACTTTGCGCCATTTTGGGGCCATCTTTTCCTGGCTTCTGGATGGCCTACAGCGAACGATCTCACGCGGGGCGTCGAGGCCCGATCTCACGCGTGCCTGTGCTTCTCCTCCTGCTGTTCCGCCGTGCGCCGTCTTGCTCGGCGCACCCTGTACTTGGCCGCCGCTTGTTTGTGCGTTTGTGTGCTGGTACCAAACTGGTGAAAATGCGGCAAAGTGTTTCCAAGTTGCTTTCCTTTCGCTGGTTGATCCTGACATGGGCCTAGACTTTGGGAGGAGTGACCTAGTGCGAGTACCCCGGCGTGTACACGATACAGTAGCAAAGGGAAAGTGCTACCGTGTAAATCTCTAGTTGGATGACTGGTTGGATGGCGAGATGGTAGCAGCCCATAGGGAGTGCATAATGAGGAGACATGAGGAATGTTTGTGTAAATGCTGTGAATGGGAGATGGAAGGCAATGCGAAATGGACCTGGATTGTTTGGTCAGCCTCCCGGGCTCTGCGTGGCTGAGAACAAATGCGGGAATTCAGCAATGCGAGACCTTTTGATGCGAAGAATCATCTCCAAACTGCTTGAGATGAGCATTTTGTCTGGAGGTTTGTCGTCCTTTTTGCTCGCGACGTTTCGGTGCGCAATTGAGACAATCTGTTCCATGACACAGACGATAACGTCGTCGCGGAACTCGTCAGAGAATAGGTATGAGTGCGGAGACTCTTTGGGATCGGAATATGCCAAGACGGGCAGAAAGTGCTTGGCAACGGACGGCCTCAATTTCTCCCTTGCGAACTGTATTGCGTTCAAAGTCTCCTTCCTCCTCACGAGATCAATAAAGTGTAACGAAAGAAGAGGCTGCATAGCATCGTCCCAACCAGGCCCATGACAGTCTCGAAAGTGCTCCTTCAACTTTTCGATTGCTTTCATCGGTTGGCCATCCGAAATCAGCATTCTGATTTTGTTACGTTCAGAGATGCTGAGCACCCCGTCCGCTGAGGCCAGGGGCAGCGACCCGTACCATCCGCTGCGATCTAAGAACTCTTCTGAATATAGACAGAAAAAACTGTACAGCGCAGATCTTTGCCTCTGTATAACGTTCTCCCCGACTTTGCTTGGCGGGATGAGAGTGTCGCACTCTTTGTCGAACGCTTCTAATGTTCGCTCGTATCCATGGAACTCGAGAAAGTCCCTGACGAGGGCTGGGAGAGCTTCGGGTTCTAGCTCAAACGATCGAAGTCCCTTTTCACGAAAAGCGGTCAATTCGGACAAATACGCATCTACATCGTACTTAAACGGCCCGCTGAAGTTGGCAGTCACTTCCTCACCATGATTTTGCAAACTAGCACTCGGGAAATAGTCGTGGCTAAATACATCTGAGTGCTGGTACTCACAGCAGAACTCCCCGTTCATTGTGAAAAATACGGTGCCTTTCAGGTAATTCAGCCCACATCCAACAACGTCTCCGTTTTGTATCGGGCCAGACGACCCTGCTTGAGGTCCAGCCAGCGCAGCGAGCACCTTGCTGCTACCTCCTCCGATCGCGATCGAAAAGTCGACATCTCCCAGCGGCGCTCCTCCAACCTGCGCGATGGAACTCGTTGACAAAAACGAGCTGGTGCACAGACCAACCCTGACGCCTTTGGGGTCCTTACTTGAGGCGCGAACCTGAGCCTCGAAATAGTCCACGAAACCCTTCCTTGGAAATGGTCGAACGGACACAATCCTTCCATGAAAGTAGTTGTTCGCTTCAATGTCCGACCGGTCCGGCGCAATGTATACAGCGCGGTTACCGTCCTGACTTACTCCAACCAGATCAGGATCCATAGACGGCGCCCATCGATTTGAGGTGCTTGCATCTAAGTCGGGGCCAATATCCATATCCTCGTACTGGGTATCTCGTGCCTTCGCTTTGGCCGCCAAATTTTTCCCAATACCATAGAGTTCCTTGGCCCATTTGGATTGCGAGCTTCTATGCTCCGTTGCGCGGTCATTAGTACTATTGGGCTCTTGCTGCAGGCGGCCGCGTAAGAACGGCTCGGTGATATCGTAATCTTTCGCTGATGAGAATTTCCCCTTGTGCGCGCTGATAATCTTACTGTACAGCTGATGGGTCGCACTGTACCGCTCCGCATCAGCGCCCATGCGCGAAAGGCCGATCGGCACGCTTCCACGCCCGGGACCATTGTCATTGTCAACATCGTCGCTGTCATCTCCATTGTCATTGTCATTGTCGTTCTCAATATCATCGTCCTCGCCGTTCTCATCCTCATTGACATTATCGTTCTCATCCTCATCCTCATCGTCATCGTCGTTGGATTCGGCGTCGTTGTCGCGAGCTAGGCTGGATTCTTGCATGCCCCGGAGCGCTTCGCGGCCCTCGCGTCGGGATCGATGCCGAGGTCCTTGTCTCGCTCGGCTCTGGCTGGACTGTCGTCCCCCAAATTCCACGCTGCTGCTGCCGCTACTGTCCACGCTGCTATGATCGCTGTCCATCAGCGCAGCGCCCCTTCCTCTCCTGCTCGCGCCCCTGTAAGGATTCATTATTCTCCGTCCCCTGCCTCTTCCCTGCTCCTCTGCTCCTCTGCTCCTCGTTCTCACACCAACTTCTGAATTCAGAATTCAGAATTCAGAATTCAGAATTCTGCTTTGTCTTTTTTCCAAAACAATACAACAAAGTTCTCTACGCGCTGGCTTTCCGGACTTGCGGACTTCCGGACTTGCGGGTACAGTGGCTCGCGGTCCTGTGCTTCTGAAGGAACGGGCTGGGTGCGCTAAGATTTCCCTCTCCCACCGGCGGAATTACGCCGAGGATGCGTTTGATATGCGCCGATACCGTACCCGCAGCTGGCCCTTTCCACACAAGCGCGCGAGTTGTCCCGAGGAAAAGTGCGCGGAAGATCGCGTAGGAGTACTTAGGGGAGACTACGTGGCGGAGACGCGGGGGGGGGGGGGGGGTGGTAGGGAATAGTCTAGCGGTGGAGGTAAGCAAGAGAGGAAATGTCGAGGAATAGGTTGGCAGAAAGTCAGTGGGTTCTCGGGAGGAGAACCGGAGAGCCCGCTGGAGAACCGGTTCTTCGTTTGTTTCTTCTGAATCTGATGATTTTGTTTTGTTTTGTTTTGCCACAGTCAATTCGGACCGGTGAGGCCAACGAGTTGGATATGGCGTTCGATGACAAGCGATGGAATGGAAAGTTAAAAAGTCTGTGTCGGCGAGCAAAGTAGGTAGCTGTTGCAGAGAGAGGAGAAAGGAAAGGTCGAGATCAGGTGCGAGAACATTATCATTAAGAGAAAGAGAGTACACTGGATGTGCACCATGCATCATCATGATGGCAACGTAGACGCAGCTGCCAAGGGCGAAGATCGCGCGCGTTGCAGGCGGCAACCGCGACCGCGATTTAGCTCAGAACCACATGAGTTCCTTACTTCTTGCCGCCCTTCTTTGCGTCAGTCTTTGCTGGTGCTGGCTTTGCTGCTGGAGCATCGCCAGTCTTCTGGGTGGTGTCCTTCTTTGGCATTTTGATTGTTTTGAGGCTTGTCTTGATTTGCTTCGGTTGCTTTTGGTGTCTGTTCAAGGTCTCCGCCTGGGCCGACAAACTCAACCCAATGCAAATCTATGAGCAGTGGCCTGGTCCCCATGCATTTGTATTGGAAAAGAAGCCTGGTCGGCCGGGTGATGTAGACTCCCGTAGTACCGGCGCTGGTACTCGCTGTCAATCAGACACCCTCGAGTAGATACCAGAAAAAAGATCCACTTTTCACTCGAGTGAGATGGGACCCCTCTCCCGCCTTTACGCTCTCCCGCCTTCACGCCCTCACAACTCCTCTGTGGTGAACTAAGAGCTCGGCTAAAGCTGAAAGATCTCGAAGCCCGGCAACACGATGCCATTTGCGTTGCTGTATGGTCTGTGCACGGTTGTGTTTGGATCTGGAAACAAAGAAAAGATACGAGCCTCTTACAAATTCAGATGCCAAAGCCGGAAGGAGGTGCAATATGTTTTTCCTGGTACTGAATTACTGTTAATAACTTGCCGATAAGTATCTTTCTGAAGAGTCAACGCGCAACAGAGCATTCATTGATTTGCGAACGCAGGCGTCTATTGTGGATTACTAATCCCTTTTATCTGCTTTAAAGTCTTGACTCGTGCGTTTAGTAAGGTCGTGTGAGATTCGAATCTTTTAATCCCTTGAGGTTCATTACCGTTGCGGAGCGACAAGGCCCTGGGCGTTGAGCAGAAAGAGAGACCAGGTCTTGCTCTGCATCAGAGTTCGCAACAGTTTTGGCTCATGACTCTCGTCTCATCAGCTCCGACTTGCCCCATCGCGAATGACTGATAAGTAACAGATACTCACCGTCAGTAACCATGAACTTCTGTTGACTCGTGACTGACTGTGACAGGAAGAAGAGTGTTTTGCAAATCCTCGTTGCTATCTTGTGAGCGTCTGGACGCTGGTATAGTACGTACACACAACACCGGTATTAAACAAGCACAAAGTGATCGACTAAGAATAGAACACATGGAGACCCGGCTCCTGGTGTTAATGTTATCGGTAGATGGGGATGGATGTTGTGGCAACTTTTCCTTGTGCGCAATGCAGTTGGAGCCGGGCGGATTAGTGCAAGCAGACAAGTCGGAACAAGGGCAACAAAAGAGAGAAGGAAGAACGCCTCTCCCACCATGCCCGTTACTGATACTCAGTACCCTGGTACTGTTCTTTTTGTCACGGTCGCACAGAGTGAAGCTTTTGACCGGCGACGAGTTTTGTTTTGCTTTACTCTAGTAAACAAGTAAAACATCGATTTTTTTATTCGAATTTTTCTCACTGTCAATCCTGAGAAAGGCAAAGTAAGATTGTTGGTGCTATTGGAACTCACAGAGTCAGACCGAAACAGAGTACGAAGTACTGAGTACCATATATTGCTCACCAGCACTGAACTCGTGATCCAAGGAGTTTTTGTCTTCCAACGCTCGGCCGGTCGTCGTAGCTTTTCGAGTTGGGCCAAGTCCTTTCAGTTGACTGCTGACGAGTTTATTTTCTCAGTACTAGTATATGAAATCGCCAGTATTCATCGCAGCACGGAATTGAGCAAATGTCCGCATCGACCTTTTTACGAGGAACCGCTGTTATAGGCGCAGTGTTTGTTTCTCTGCAAAGGTGACTAGGCCTGATGCTCTTTGAACCTCGACCTTTAAAAGTGCAGGTGACGGCTCCCGAAAAGAGGATGAGTTTAGGACTATTGTCCTTGGCAACGCCTGTTGCATGCGGCTCTGAACGGCACTCACGCACGAATCTGATGCGTAGGCAAAAAGACTTGTCAGGTCGATTGCAATCACAGGATGCTGTAAAACTGTTGATCCTGCCTCGCAAGGTCTGGCTATGGTAGGCTCATGTACTGGTACTCGAGTTCCCAGGTCTTGCCATGTCTTGCCTCCACATCCTGTCGCCCTCGAGACTCTCGAGGCATCATCATGCTCGCCCGAATCTTTCGCGAGTCGGACCGGAACTCAAGTACACTTTCAACCGGACGCGTCAAACACCGTCGGTTGCCGGCACTGCCCGCGTACACCCGCAATCAGTACATCGAGTACCCACTGCACATGTTGGCGCGCTCACGGACAGTACTCGATTTCTGCGATCATAATAGTGCATTCCCAATTCATCAAAGAGCTTCGTGTCTGAAAGATCCCCGATGCAACCCGTTGCGCGTGTAATCTTGTTTTATCAGGCAAGAAAGCTCACGAGAAGTAGATTGGGTGCTTTTTGGGGTGTTATACTAAGATGATGAAGCAAGCAATTCCTGCTTGTAGACCTAACGCAGTAGGCATCAAGCAAAGAGCAGCCCCGCATAGCCCGATGAGGTCGATCTCCGGAGCTGTGAGCTGCTCTTGTCCGGATACTCGTTTCAAACCCAGCGTTTTGTGCAGCAAGATGACTCTAAAACCCGCCCCGTTGGATCCGTTGGCTTCTGAGCATACTAGTACCCGGCCGGCACTCAGATTATCCGGATCAACATGATTAACCGGGTCAACAACATCGTCATGAACAATTGAGGCCAAACTGCAAATCGATCGTTTGTGAACCATATTCCTATGCACTGGACTCGAGTGGAACCAAGTGGAGCTATTGGAACCCACCAGCCCACCAAAACGAGACCGAGGAACAAGAGAACTTCGGCAAATTTTCTCGAAATATTTGCCAGCTTTGCGCTTACTCCATCGCTCTACCAACCCTGGAGCTCAGTTGGCATTATTGCCATTATTAGAGGTCGCAGTAGAAAAGAGTTTGCGAGGTGCTGTGGGGAGTGCTCCGTGCTCAGTGCTCGGCCAATTTGTACTTGAGGGAGGTCGCGTTCGTAGGATTTGGTGTGGCAGAAGGATACGCAAGGCAAGAGTGCAGGGCTGCTCAACTGCGCACAACGAAAATGGTGATGTTCTTAAAACAAGCGGCTGTGAGGGCAGCGCGTGGAAGTGGAAAACGCATGTTGAGCTCCAAGGCTCCACAGCATCAGCAATACGAGGCACCAGTACCAGCTGGCAGAAATGCGGCGGTTGCGGTCGGGCTTATGCTCTTTGTGGGATCCGTTTACCTCTACACGGTGAAGAGAATGCAAACGGTAAGTATTTCCGATGTGCAGGGGATGTATGGGATTGGTACTAACTGAGGCGTCGCAGAATGCCGAGCTCGGGGAAGACTTCTCTCAAATCTTTGAACAGGTGAAGAAGGAGGAGAAGTGAAGCTCTTTGCGTCCATCAGACACATGGAAAGACTTGTTTAAGACGGAGTGCATCTGTTGAAGCATTTTTGCGCACTTGCACGCCCTTCCTGTTTTTGGCGGAAGGCTTTTCACATCCATTGCTTGAATTAAATATAGATTATAAACCATCCTCTTCTAATTTCTTGAACTGAAACTGAAAGAACAGGATTGTACTAACAGAATTAAAAAAAATACAAACCCAGAGAGCATCTGATGGTCATCCATGTACTCATATAACTTTTAACACTGTAAATACGTTTCCTCCCTCCCGATCTCGTAGATCAGTTCCATAAATATGGTAGGGAGAGAAATCGGATGCAGGATGCAGATCGGCAATTGCTGGGTGCTGACTGTGAGTATGCATGTTTTCTGTTATTTCAGGGTCGTCAAGCTAATGTTCTTCCAGACTCACAATTTCAACTTTTCTCTGAAACTGCCAAAATATCGCGCGCGCGCGAGAGAAAGAGTAGGGTTGGAAGAGTCGTCTATTTCTGTGGCTTGGCTTTGACTGTGCCGACCTGTGCCGGGCGGAGAACGCGGTCCTTAAATTTGTAGCCGCTCTGCATCAGAAAGCCGATGGTGCCAGCCTCAAATTCTGGGTGGTCCATCTGGTACATTGCCTCATGCATTTGAGGGTCATACTTGTCTCCAACCTGGCCATAGCGGGTGATGCCATTTGCTTCGAACACCTTAAGCAAGTTTCCCTCGGTCATCTTGATACCCTCGTACAAAGACGACAAGTGCTGGTTGACATTCTCGCCAGCCAAGGCTTCCTCTGGAACTGCGTTCACAGCACGGGTGAGGTTGTCCGCGACTTCGAGCAGGCTCTTGGCAAACTTTTGGTTGGCGTATGTGTTTGCATGGTCTACATCGCGTTTGGCGCGGTTTCTAACATTCTCCATCTCAGCATACGCGCGAAGCATTTTGTCCTTCATGTCTGCAAGGTCGGTTTCGAGTTTTGTGACCTTTTCATTGAGCTCGGTCACCTTTGGGTCCACAGCCTCCGCGGCTTGCGCAGTCTCCTGGGTGCCTTCAGCTCCTTCAGGCTTTTCTGTTGGCTTGGAATCTCCGGATTGCGTTGAGAACTTGAGCGCCTGGCTCCTGGCTCCGAACACCGGCGCCCACGCACTCCTTCTGGCCACACCAGGCGCAGACACCCTGGCCGCCAAAAGCGCTCTTCCTGCAAAGCTCATCCTGCACATTAAATCAATCGCGCCAGTCAGTCGGTCGCACCACTTTATCCAGCGAGGCAAAACAACCACAACCACCACCGCACCCGTCAGCCGCTGCAACTCACCTGAGTGTATGTGTCCAATCAATCAATGCCTCTGTGCTTCCTTGTGAGCCAAAACACACAACTGCCTCCGATGCTCCAACGCCAACGTCAACGTCAACGACAATGCCAACTCAAAGTCAATGTCAATGTCAATGTCAATGTCAATGTCAATGTCAATGTCAACGCTGTTTGCGTGTCTGTCTTGCTTTGCTTGCTAACACACGCTTTGTCTCTCAGCCTTTCTTTCATTCATTCTTTCTTTCTTTCTTTCGCTTGCAATCATCTCAGTCATTCTCAGTCTCTCGGTCTATCTATCACTCATTCACCTTTTACTTTTACTACTTTTAAGCCTACCTATACCCCTATCTCCGCCTTTACTTCCTTCTCTTACTTACGGGTTAGGTCATTCTGATAGCAGTCACGCGGTCCGGAGTGGCTGGCTATGCCTGGCTACGCGAATGGGTAGGAATCTTCCCTGGCGAGGATTACCTGGACTGTTAAGGAGGGATAGTGGGGAGCTAGGCGCTTGACAGTGAGTAGTACGGTGTACTCGACGCACAAGTTTTGGAGCCTATGTGAGCCTAAGACGAGAGGTAAGGGGAGGGGTAATGAGTGCGGACGAAATTGGCTAACGATCCACCTAGCAGTCAGGTCGTTTTTGTTCGGGAAGGTTGGTGGGAAAAGAACAGTAACGACGGCGTTTTCGTGACGCCTTGCGCCGTGCTTGATACGTGAATGTGCTTATCGATACGTCACAGGGACTCTAAAGCGACGCATAACGAACCTCTTCGGATGAACCACCTTGGCCTCTAAGTGACGTGATACGCAAGAGTTTGAGCGTCTAATAGACCCCTTCGTTACCTTAATTGCAGACTTTTCAGCATTTCGAGGCGGAGAGAGCGAAGAGGGAACAGTTTTGTTAGTTTGTATGAAATGTGAATGAGTTTTATCGTCTACTAGCAAAAGCATCAATGGAGAGCATGGCGAATCGGATTTGCTTTGATGGACTTGTGTGGAAGACGTCCTGTCAACTAGCTAGTGTGCGCCAAGAGCTGTGAGCTGTGCGCGATGGCTCAGCTGATCAGCCTGGGAAAGAGGTCGCCAGCAGCGGCAGTTGGCAGCGTGCTTTCGGTGGCATGCACGGTGTACAACGCAGTTGACTTGCTGGGAAAACGCGAAGCGGAGCTGGAAGTGTCAGAGATTGCCTCCGAACTGGTGTTGGTGCCTTCCAAGTGAGTTTGCGCAGGGCTCGAGCCCTTGGTGTTGAAGTCGGATGTGATCGATCTCGGATTGGACCAAGCGATGTAGGACCTCTGCTCAGTGCTGAAGGGAGCGGGCGTGAGGTCTGCAGCCGTGGCGGTGCGTGGAAAAGAAGCTAACCGTTGTTGTGAAAACGTTTCGATGATACTGATTGCTGGTGCAGTACGGCGCTGACGCATTGGTACTTTTGGAATGTGTGCACAGCAAACTTGTGCGATGTGTCGGTGATCAAGGGCCTGGTTTTCTCTTTGGGCATGTTCCATCTGGGGATTAAGCTTGAGGCTGGGTGGGGAAGTAAAGGTTTTGTGGTGTATGTGCTCCTCTTGTGTACATTGATAGGCGTGCTGAGCAACCTTGTCATGCTTGTGCTTTATTTTTTGCGTTCCGAAGAGTACTTTTATGAAACGTTGCTTTGTGGGCAAGCCGGTCTCCTGGTTGGGCTTGCGCTCGGCAATTTACGGGTTGATATTGAGGACAGCCTTTACCCCTCCATGAAAACCAGGCACGCACTGTTGCCGGGCCTACTCGTGTACACAGTGTTATGGTTTGTCGACTCGAGCGTCAGCATAAGCCACGGCGCACATGGCGCCACTTGGATCCGCGATGCTTGTTTTGCCTGGGTGTCTTTTGTGGTCGGTTTTATCATCGTCCGGTTCTATGACTTTACGCAGGACCAGTCTTTTTGCACACCAAGAATTAGCTACGCAGATGATGCGTTCTGTTTTGATGCCTTGTTTCCTGACTCGATTCGACCACTTATCCGGGCCGTAAGTATTCTCGCGGATGGCCTCCTGCAGCAGATGTTGCGACCTTGTCTTGGGAATCGTCAGCAGGGTTTGCCCACCTTTGCAGATCGTGGGGCAAATTACACAGCCGGGACTGGTTCCTTGGGCGCTGGAAACGGCCCTTCAAGTCAGTATGGTCTCTCGGGGCGTCCATCGCTCGGCATAGCCAAAGGCCCTGTCGCAGCAAACCCCATTGCCGATCGCAGACGTGCGCGGGCTTTAAAAGCTCTAGATATGAAGCTTGCACAGATGTCCCGAGAGCCAGAAGTAGCGCTTGACGAAGGGGAGGAAGCTGACCCTAAGCCAGAGGGCAAGGCTGGCGACACGGTTGAAAACGTCGAAGGCGCGGCAAAACCCGAGGTGTAAATTTCAGCGGCGAAAGTCTGAATGATCGCACTGCATCTGCTCAGCATATTTAGCCGAAAGAGGTTGAAAATTTCCTCCTTTTATTTTCTAATAGATGAACTGAGAGGAAAATTGGAGAACTATCATTTTGTTGGACAAATAATAACTTTCCTTGCACTATTCTCTTTTAAAAAAAAAATGATTTCATACTCTGCTCTGACTTGGAAACAAAAAACACCACCATTGGTTTTGATCTCTTGAGATTCAAGCGTAACAGAAGATTAAAAAGATTGCAACGGAACAAAAACTTGAGGGTATAAAAATTGCTTAATTTCAGGCTTGCCTTTTGTCACTATTAAAGCGGCTTTCAAGAAGAAAGAAAATCGTACGGCGGCACGGTGCTTGAATGCAAGGGAGACTGGGCGGGGGTTAGAAAACAGATATAACACAGCAAAGGGTATATATTTCTGCAACCGTGCAGAGCCAACGATGGACCTATCAGTCAATCCATCAGACCATATTCGCAGCATCAGAAGATGAACCCCGTCTGGACCGGCGGGTGCTAGAGTCGGAAACTGGTTCTGCGCTCCTCAGTGAAGGAGATTCTGAATGCGTCGACGATGCTGAAGGAGTCTCCGACGCTGCCGCGCTGTTATTCTCAGTTGGAACAACCGAAGCCCTACAAATAGGACAAGAGCCATTTACACGCAGCCACTCATCCACGCACTCTTTGTGAAAGTGGTGCCTTCCATCACAGGGAAGTATACGGAGATCCTGCTGCTCCTCGTAAGAAGAAAGGCAAATCGAGCACTGTGGGTCGGCCTCGTCCTCGAAGAGCCCCGCGTGATATTTCTTTGAAACTATCGAATTGATCACCTGCTCGGAGGCTCCTTTGCCACGAAATTGTTCGGCGCCTGCAACTCGAGCCAAAAGCCTGATAACACATGGGAGGCAGAAACATAAGAATGGCAGGGCAAGAATAATAACGATGCACGGCAGGAGAAAGTAAACAAAGCCGACGAAGACTAGCCAAAAACACAGCGTGAATAAGGACGGCGAAGACGACGCGCAAGACTCCGCGCTTTGCACCCACACTTGCCCAATGATCAGCCAGCCTAACGAGAAGCTTTCTAGAGGCTTCTTTACGGACTCGGCAAATCGGCGCAAGCGGGACATATCATCCAGAACTTCGGTGGGCTCAAAATACGACATCCAGGCTGAGAATATGGACAGAAACAGTGTCAAAGCGTAAACCACCGCCCAGAATCCGAGGGGTTGGTCGCACGACTCGCCCTTCTCCCAGGACATAGGTACTACCACCACTGCCGCGAGTGCCGGCGGGAGCTGCAGGATCGTCTGCACGTACACCAAAACGCTCTGACCCCTGTTGTTCTCTGTCGTAGGCGACGCCACAGTCTGCGCCACGTTTAGCCGCACCTGCTGGGACTCGTTCAACTGCCCATCTTGTAGCGACAAAAGCGAGCCAGTCGACCTGTTTGCCTCGCTATCTCTCCTGAAGATCGGGATCCTCTCGCCATTCCGTTCCGTCTGTTCTCGCGCGTCCGCGTCCTCATCGCGCGTGGACACGTTCGCGTACGCTCCGGGCCTACTCATCCGCCCGTCCACAGAACACAATGCCGTAACCCGTACACCGTTGCAACGCGCACAAAAAATATACACAAATAAATGTATACTCCCAGATCAGCGCACCTACGCCCGCCCCGGTTGATCCACGCACTTTCCAGGCAAATTCCGAGCAAGCCGAGGGCAACTTCCTTGCACGCCACGTCGTTGCGAGGCAAACCAACCTCCAGACACCCAGACACCCAGACTATCACACTATCAGAATACCACACTCCGCTTCAGCGACCCTTCGATCCCCCTATCAATATGCAGGTGCCGATGCCTCTCCGAACGACCCACCGCGAGGACACCTGGCGCGCTCGCTGACACACTCGCCCAGTGGCTCTGTGTATGTAGAGAGAGAAAGAGAGAGAGAGAGAGAGGGAGGGAGTGCGGCGTATGGCTTATGGCGGTGTGCGCGTTTGCTAAGTTGTACGAGTTGTGTGAGTTAGTTGATTTGACTCAGTGCAAGAGTGGCCTTCTTGTCTTAGTCGATATGCTGCCCGCACGGTTAGCAGGTGGCAATGGTGCTAGCGCAAGTTTGGCATTCCCCGTTCGTTGTGAAGTTGGAAAATGTTGATTGATTTGTTTGATTTGACCAACATCCAACGATGAAGTTGGAATTCGGAACTTTCTGTCAGTTTGTTCTTTCGTTGGGCTCTGAGATAATGACATGAGACAGCATGTAGTCACTGTCAATACAGTTCTCGCAGTCAGTAAGTTAAAGGTTTCACATTGCACAACGTCGCGAAGAATGGAATGGAAACAAAGACCACGATAACAACGACACTGAGAATCACTGAGAGGAGAGAGGAGAGGAGTGAGACATAAGCTTAGTGAGACAGAGAGACCACGCACCTCTGCTTTCTTAGCGACTTGTATAGTCTCTGATAGATGCTGCTAACAACACTGGTACTAGTCGATCTTACCCGTCCGAGCTGACTCTGCACGTAGGAAGAAGCGCTACTCAATGAGGTATACGCAGACTAAGACGGTTTTGCTGTTTGCAAAAACGGGTTTTTCAGTGCTATTTCATAGCTAAACCAATCGCTTAGTATTATAGCTCTTTCCAAAAGAAAGTATGCGTGGCGTTTCCACCTCCTACCCACTGGCATATCCAGCCTTACCACTCTATGTAAGGCGCTTACGGCTCTCATGCTCAACTGCTTGGTTCTACTGGACCGCTAGGCCATGCACGTAGGAGTAGGGCTGAACACTATCAGGCTGTTAGCGAGAATGCTGAGATTGGCAGAGAGAACAAAAAACGAAAAGGAGAAAGAAAGGTCACTAGCGCTGCCTAATGAAGGCTTATATTGTGCAAGCCCGTTGGCGCACTACGACTGTGGTTATAGAAAGTTCTAAGTGACCTTCAGAGCGGTTGCAGGACACAGGCAGGCAGCAGATGAATGAGATGAAAGAGAGAGACGTGAATGAGCGAAAAGTGTGACAAAGACAGTGGCGCTCTAACGACTATGATCGCATTCATATGCTGGGCGTTGCTCTTCAATTACCGGTAGCACTTGGACGAACTTGACGCTGCGAACCAATGAGTTCAATTGCACTTGGCTTGACATTGAAAGTTTATCTTGGCCAGCTGACATCTTCCTTCATTCATTCAGAACATTCATTCATCAGCAGGAGATTGATTGACCAATTGTGAAAAGAAGAAGAGCGAAAGGACGTTGGAGACTTGACAATGTGCGGACTGGGCAATGGTTGCAAATAAACGTTTCGTAACTCGATGGTGAGGTCTTTGGATCAAGGAAAGACGATCGCAAGTCGCTCTTTTACTCGCTGCGATCTAATAAAATACATTAGTGTGGTCGCTTGTGAGCCAGCCCGTCATCAACTGTTTGTTTGCCTGGAATTGAGATGACTTTAGGCAGAGTGTAGAATTCAGAGAACTGCCAATACGAATACCAAGCTTCGTTTTCTGTATTTTTCTTTACCTTTGCACGGTTCCGTCCATCAGAAAATTTTCTGGGCTGGTTCTCTCCCAACCTACGGACTTTTTAGAAGACTCTGGAGTGTTGGAGGCCCTGTTTGCCTGGCGTCTTCGGTTCCTGGCAATCGATTGAAAAGCGCGCAACTGACATCAGGAACACTGTCCATCTGTCCGCTCGACATTGTTATCGGCAGGCCGTAAATCCTTGGATAGCTTCGCGGATAGGGAGGAGAAGAGACAGGGAATTCATGCCAATTGACCATCGAAAAGCGAAAACAGGGGCCGTGCAATGCCGAGAGCCTAGGACGGCACTTCTTGAGACCATATCTTGCGACACACAGGCTCGAAAGAAGAAAAGAGGCCAAAATGTTCCATCCTAGATGGCGTGAAGATGAAGAGTCAACTGCCGGCCGCAGAGATTCGAGCTCCGTTGTCTTGCAACGCACTCAGTTCAAAGTTCACTTTTGGCCGGCAACTGTCCACAGATGTACAATGTTCAAGGCTTACCGAAACATCGTTATCTCGAGTTGAAAGAAGCTTCGCCTTGCGCTTACTTTACTGTGCGAGGCAGGTACTGCGGCACATTTGGATCCATTTAGGGCCGCTCGCGTCACAGGATTCGATCTGCGCCTCGGCGAAGCTAGTTATCTTGGAGACACAGCCAAAGCCAAAGCCAAAGCCATAGGATTCGATTTGGTGGGGAAGGCGGCTGTTGGAGCTCGTTGATGCGTGCTCATCAACAGCACTAGTACTGAGTACCGAGTACTCACAGTACTTACAGTCAATTTGCGAAGCTATTTGGCCGCGATAGTACTGCCTGTGAGAAACCGTTTCTTTTCTTTGCTAAATTGCTAAATGCGTGCCATGGGAAAAACAAGTTTGAGTCTTCGATCCTAAGCGTGGTGGAAGAGAACTCTCTCTTTATTTCTGTTCAGTGAATGGTGATTGCGAAGTACAGTACAGGAGATAGGAGACCAAACAGGTCAGAAAGTTGAATCGGGAAAGTTCACTGAACAGAGATAGAGAGACATTTGCAGTTTTTGTAATTACAGCAGGGAGTAGCGGAGGGCCGCATCTCAAAACAGATATCATAATCCTTGACGACTCGCAAGAAACAGTGCACCTCGAGTATAGTATCGTCTGAACGGTAAAAGATCCAGAACGATGTGCCGTGTCAGAATGAGCTTTTGCCACAATGGACGCATTCTCAGAGGTCCTGAAAATCACTTTCAGCTTCTCGGATTGGTCTTCGGCACGGGAGGGTGAAATTTGACAGGTTTAATCGGTCGCAGCAGGGAAACAGCTTCTGCTGCGGAACGTGATCCAACGTTGGACGCAGAATAATATAATACATGAGGGAGAGCGATGCTACGCTCGCAATGATCGCAATAACGCTGATGCCAATATACATGTTGCGCACCATTGGTTCCCACATTGCACAAGCAAACATTGCAAGAATCGCAACGAATGAACCTCCCGAAGTGAGCACAAGGACTAATCTAACGGTGTCCACAAAGCGCTCTCGAAGAGGGGCTGCTTGCTTTTCTTCAGTCTCGCCGGACGAGATCGTCTGAGAATCATAATCCAGGGAGGTCTGTGAGCTGGCTTTTCGGCGAGGGGACGCACTTGACATTGGAGAGGATGTGAGGGCCGCTATGGCTTTCTTTGCTTTGGAGTACACACGGCTGAGAAGCAGAGTGATGAAAACCATACTTCCCCACCACACTGCGGTGATAAAAGCCATCGTGAAGATGGCCATCTGATCGTAATCTTGTCGGCGATCCGGGTTCGCTGATGGCAGGATGAAAAAAAAGAGCTGCAGTAAAACGACCGACAGCAGCGCCCAAACCTTTGCCCACACGAAAAACGCCATGGGATACTGTACCAAGACCGAGTGAATGTCCAGCAGCTTGCCATAACGCTTGATGCTCGGAAGCATATCATACCACTTGTACGCGGTTGCCCAAAGACCTAACATGCAGCACGACGTTCCTGTGGCGATCAAGAAGCTCAAAAACCGTCCTCCTGGTGTGCTATCGAAACGATATGTCTTTCCGAAGAGCGAGACGAATTCGTATATGGTGAACGTGAATCCGAAAACAAAAAACAGCGCAACAAGCCAGAAGGAGAGTAGCGCTTGTAGCTGGATCTGATGCCTCTGCACACGGCTCTGCTGCGTTATCGCGCCGGTAGCCTCGCTTTTCCTTCGGGAGATTGGCTCGTCCGAGAAGCTTGACAGCGAAGACGGGTGGATGGATGGCTCGTAACTCACAACCGAGCCAGGTGCGTTCGTGTCCGCAGGGAAGCATTTGCCAATGTACCTTCGCAGTCGCCACCAAACGCCGTATTTTTTCTTTGAAAGCACCACCAGAGTGATATACGCGAGAACCATCACCATCAAGCACAGTATCAGCACAAAGAAGTGCAGCGTGAACCGCAACCCGTCGTTCACGTGGCACGAGTCCTCAAAGTAGTACCAGTCGTCTTTTCCAGAGCATCCTGCCGGACACCCGCACACCTCCTCGCCGTCCACCGTTTCGCACGGTACCGTATCCGGGCACCCTAACACCATCTTCGAACCTTCAAATTCTGGCTGGCAAGCCGGGCTCCGACCCGCGTTCCCGATGCAACGACCCTGTCCTGATTCGAAACGCTTCTTGTCAACCGCAACCCAAGCGCGTCGCCGGTTCGCCTGGCGTTGCTCACAACTTGCTGCAAAGCTATGCAACAGGTTCTAGCAAACCGTCCGCTCCACCGGGACTCTGAGCGCTAAACAAGCGCCTTCCACGAGCCCAGCAGCTGCAATTTCGACCACACAACCAATCAACCAATGAATCAAGCAACCAGCTAACCAACCAACCAACCAACCTCTCGCTGCCTCAGTGCCAAACCCGATGCCCGTGTGGCTTGCTTGGCTTTGGTCTTCTCGACTCTCTTTCACCCCTTTTGATTAACACACGTTCCTTCTGCCCCGCGAGGCTTCGCTCCCACAGTCCCTGTCTCACTCACTCTCTCTCACTCTCTCTCTCTTCCTCTCTGTCCCTTTCGTTCTCTCCTCCCTGGTGCCTTTCACACTGTGCCACTCTCTCTCTCTCTCTCTCTCTCTCTCTATCCATCTATCTCTGTCTATGTGTGTCTCTCTGTCTATGTCTGTCTCTCTGTGTCTCTGTGAGTGAGAGTGTGTGTTGTTTGTTCATTTTGGGCTTGCTCTTGCGCCTCTTGCCTCCTCCCGCCCGTGCTAACCTATCCCCTAAATGCTTGATAGATGGACGACTACCACTGTGGAGCGGACCGCTATTAGGCGGGAAGGTAAGGATAGCGGTACGGACCCATTAGCTGAGGAATGTAGGTATGGTTAGCACTGTTGTATGCGAACTCCCAAGTGATGCGGTGGAGAGGCTGGTAGGAGTGGATATGAGAGCGGTAGAAGGGCAGTGATGTATGGAGCGAGAGAGAGCAAGAATGGGTGTACTTGTCGACTAAGCGGGCCTAATATTTTGACTAGTATGCATGGAATACTGGGGGCTAGACTATAGGGTAAGTCTCCACGCACACGCACCGATGCTTGGCTTTATGGAGTGGCGTAGTGTGGGATAGCGATTGAAAATTATTCAGGAATTGTCCTGGCGCATGTTCAAAAATCAATCACCATCATGTGACCATCATCAACTTTTTTATTTTAATTGGAAAAAGCGAGTTGTTCATGCAAACACAGACCGCTGACAGGAGCTTAATGAAACCGATAAACGCTTGGTGTTCACAGGTGTGGAGGTTTAATAAGTTCCTCAATCAAGGAATCACTCTTTCAGGAATTTAGATAATCCACATGGCCGGTTTTGACACTTTTCCTTTTTCCTTATCTTTCGAACACAGAACATGAAGATGAACATTTCAAACAAGCATCACATTGCATTCTCGTCGCACGCGGGCACTATGACGGTCCAACGACGTCCACGCAGGAGCTCCAACCCAGTGCACCATCATCAGCAGGCGCCTGCCCGCATTCGCGCCGAAGCCGTGGTTTTGGACAGGCCCGAAAGGATGGACAAGGAGGGTGGCGGGCGGGTCGTACGAGTCGGCGAGTTCCAGCTGGCACCTATGGCACCTATGGCAACCATGGCAACCATGGCGGCCACAGGAGAACTCCGAGAGACAGAGGAGAAATAATACTCAGAAACGGGAAGCGTGCCGCCTGGCTCCTTTGCAAATGAGCGAGGTGAGCGAGGGAGGGTGTCTTACGATGCGTTACTGTTACGAAGCAGGGAGACTCGGTTGTCTCGGTTGGTAGGGCACTGAGAGCTTATGCGGAGGCTCTGCTCTCTCGCAGTCTTTGGGGTCTTTGATAGTCTTTGGTTGACAAGCGAGATTGAGTCGTTTGATCGATTGATTGATTGATTGATTGTCTTTGAAGTGAATGATTCGATTGATGCGATAGATGGGCACGTGCTCCAAATGCCTCCAAAAACATCCAACTGTCTCTACGCAAATGTACTAATACTGACTAGCACACACACCTCGACGAGAATTCGGATCTGGTTTACAGTGACAACAGTGACAACTAATGAGGTAGGAGTTAGTGGGCGTACAAATGGACGTATTTCTACCAATAGGGTTAACGAAGTAATGACACTATGCTCGCGGTGTAGAATGGGCTCATGTGAGACTTATTGTATTCTTTATGTTCTTATTAAGTTCGTATGAAAACTGCCTTAAAGGTAATTACTGATAGATTATGATGGTTTGCTACCGGCGTAAAGCCCTATCAATGCCAGTAAGTTAGGCCAGGTAGAGCCTGAGAAGGAAGACGACCAAGGCTTCGCAAGAGTCGGGATGATAAGATTGTACTAGTACCTGAGCTTTCGCTTGCCGATGCTTGTTGCTCTCGAGCTCTCGAGCAGCGTGTTTAATAGTGTTTGACTCGGATCTGAGCGGGATTTGGAAGATGCCTGGCTTGGGAGCACTCACTGTGAGCACCGATGTGGTGTGAGTGTACCCCGTGGGTCCGTCGCGTTCGGTCCAACTTAAGTTGGGTTTGCATAAGCCTTCCTTCGAGACGCACAGCCACTTCCAAATCAATCTTCTCATCGTGGAAGATTTGCTCATCATGAATTGCGTGCTGCTTGTGAAGATAGACTTGGAAAGAATCACGAGGCGCTAAGCCAGGCTTGAAAAGAGATACGTTTCGTGACTCGAGGTATTAAAAGAGTGCAAGTTATGACTTGGACAGCCAAGGTAATGGCTGTTAATTTTTTGCCAAAGACTTCAGAAAGTGTGAAACGTCCGCACCATGAGATGGGCAGAGTGTGGAAGTGGCAGCTGCGAGATGATTTGACCTGACAGTTGACTTGGGATAGTAGTGTAATTATGGAACGGCTGCATTGGTAACCCAAGCAATGCCTCCAAGACCATTTTATGCAAAGGCTTTTGCGACGCCAACCAAGCCAAAGAGCAAAAAGAGCGCAGAACCGGCAAAAGCGAGCGATCTCTGCGATACCTTGGTCGCTATGAGTGCCCCACTAGCAACTGCCAAGGTGGAGCAAATTCCGTGGCCGATAAACCCGCCCAAACATACCCCAAAAGGGTTGTTTGACGCGGCCAGCGTGATCGTTGCAACCTGGCTTCTATCCCCCCATTCCGCAAAAAAGGTGAGGATGAACGTCTCCGCAAAGACTGGCGAGAGAATCGGTTCCACAAGAGCTCGAAGTTCTTTGGCGTCCCGGGGGAGCCTCGCTTCTTGAACGTATTCATCTACCTCTGGGGCGAGCTTCCAACCCCAAAAGCGTTTTGATCTCCGAGATTGGGAGGTGTTCGATGATTGCGAGTGCGAGCTCGAGAGCCTTTTGGACCTTCTCGCGCTTTTGCGTAGCTGATGCTCGATCTCAGCGACGTCGTCTTCGAGCCCAGCCCCGTCAGAGCTATATCCGATCCAGAAGAGCCGCGCGGCGAATACGAAAAACATGACCGTCGCAACACGCTGCGTGAGGACCGGCGACAACAGCTTGGGCACAAGCCAACCGAGAGAGGCCGACAGAATAGTCATGAGGTAGAGTGCCGCAATGGCGCCGGCAAGGACCTGTCCTTTTGGATGCCTCATTGCGAGAATCGCAGCCATAATAAACGTTTCGTCTCCAAACTCCGACACGAGCGTCATTGCCAAAGACCGCCCTGTGGCTTTCCAAAAGCTGGCAGGCCCGCCCGCCTCTCCTACCGACTGCATTCTCCTGCGCTGAATTCGCCTTCGCCGTGCTTCGCAAGACCAGGGCACGCACTACTTGCCTCCACCACGCTGCTCCAAGTTCTGCGCTTCTTCAACGCGACTAAACAATGGAAACGAACATCCTGCATGTCCGGTACACACCATGACTCCGAGTCATGACTCGAAGTCGTCACTTTATCTACTTTATCTACTTCGAAGGTACAAGTTAGACTCATGATGACTTTAAATAACTTATAAAAAATGAAGATGAATTTGACGAAAACCCGCGCGGTCCAAGTTACAATCACTCGAGCAAACCGGGCAAACTGGCCGCCATTTGTTACGCAGGCGCAGTGCCGCCCACATGTTCACAACCATGTCCGTCGATGCACGTCGATGAACGGCTCCGCCAGGGGCATATTTGCAATTACCTAAATACGTCAATACGATACGTTTCATATGCTGGTTGTCCGGTGGAGGAGTAGGCTGAGCGGTTAGTGGAAGAGGTAGGACTCGGAGCGCGGAGTCTCCGCGGGATATTGAGGAGGGGACAAGTGCAATGGTTGACTGTTAATGTGAGTGGAACATCGCGAGCACGGCCCACGCATGCACACGATGACAGACTGCGGCGGAAGAGAGACTCAAAACGCGTCGCGTCTAGGATTTTTGTAAGATCGTGCACCAACGGGAAAAAGTGGGCTTGGAATCAACTTTTGACGAGAAAAACATGACCAAACTAACATTCAAGATCAGCAAGCGACTATTTAACTAAATAATAGATTGATTGATTGATTGATTGATTGATTGATTGCACACGTCTTACTCCGCGGCAGCTACTCTTGCGTTTGCGCAGGGAGAATAGTTGTGTGTCTACGCGATTGCGGACTGGCAGATTGGTAGCCGTACTAAGATGCCAGCCCATGCAAAAAGACCTTGCTGGTCACAACCCACATGGCACCAGATTCCAAACTCGCCGAGAGATCTATTGTCGGGGGGAGGTCTATCGCCTGGAGAAGCAAGGTCCGTGCAAGAGCCCGAAAATGAGCCAAGAGAACGTCGAGATTCCCGCGGAAGAGATCAAGGACGACAATGTCGCGGAGCCCAAGGCCGAAGGCGGCGAGGTGCCTCAGGAACAGGAGCAGGAGCCGATAGAGTCCAAAGCGATCGAGAGGCCAGATGTGCAGATCGCCCAATCCGTGGGTACGCCGCGGGGAATCATCGACTCAAGGCTGCGAGAAGAAGCCAACATTATCATGCCTGCGAAGGTTTTTCTCGTGAGCGGCTGCCAAGATCATCAAACTTCTGCTGATGTGAGCAACACCGGGGGAATTCGTCCAGCAAGCATGGGAATGACTGGCGGTGCCTGTACAGCCGCATTTCTAAACGTGTTTGATCAAAAGAGCCGCACTCCTGATAGCCCGGCCAAGATTTGGGGGGACGTCGTCGTGGAGCTGCGAAATAAGATGAAAGAGCACAGCTTGCAGCAAGTTCCGCAGCTCAGCTGCACCAAGCAGCTTGCGCTTGATGAAAAGGTCCAACTCCTTCACCCAGAGTCAGACTCGAAGAGTACAAAGCGCGCTCTTCTAATCGGAATCAACTACATTCGCGCGGCTGAAGACATGCGGCTTGGGGGCTGTGTGAATGATGCACTTGAAATGCGCAAGTTTCTGGAGAAGGAAGGATTTACAGAGTTCATGATGCTCTTGGAAGAAGATGGAGATATGGAGCCAACACGAGATAATATCTTGAAAGGGTTTCGATGGGTCACAGAAAACGTGTCTGAGAATGGCAGTTGCTTTGTTCACTACTCTGGCCACGGGTAAGTTTTTCAAATGGGTGTTTTAGTTTTCAATCCTTGAGCAGCGGAAGCTGACATTCTTGCGTGTATTTTCTATAGATCTCAGGTTCAGGACGTTGGGGGAGACGAGGCAGATCGCTCTGATGAATGCATCATTCCGTCAGATTACTTTGAGAATAACTCGGTGATCACAGATGACGAGATATGTCGGCAGCTGGTCATGCCGATGCATGCAACTAGTCAGTTGACCTGCCTTTTTGATTGCTGTCACTCAGGAACCATGTTAGATTTGCCGTATTCTGCGACATTCGGCGGCGAGCTTCACATGAACCGCGAGCTACCTGCCAACCAGGAGTTTAGCCTTAAAAGATACCTGAACCTCGGAAAAGAGCTGGTGGACTCGGCTTATGACTCTCTCACTGGGGGGCTCAAGAATCTCGCGGACTTTGTTCGAGGCTTTGGGGGCGTCGTCCCAGGGCTGTGAGCCGGGGGAGCAGCGCATTGCGACTCATCTTTTGTTGTACCATATGTAACTCACAACTTTTAATTAGAATGTCTAATCGTTGCATCCACTTGCGTCGGTCATCTCAGGTATTTCCATCCTCATTGAACCGTTCGTTGAGCTTCTTTTTCGTAACGTGCGATTGCGCAAAGGCACATTTCGAGCCCCGCGACCTGCGCTTTTGTGCATTGTGCTTCCTGGCTTTGTTAGCATTCCAGCCCCGCGACCTGCGCTTTTGTGCATTGTGCTTCCTGGCTTTGTTAGCATTCCAGGTTCATGTCCCCAATCCTTCCAGCTGCTCTCAATCACAGTCAGTTGAACGCTCGTCAGCAGCGCGGCAAAGGGGTCTGCGAATTTGCGAATTGTGGAAGCCTCCCAAATAGATTCCAAAACAAGCAGCCCTCCATCTCCGCAGGAACCCGCCAGGAAGAATGCATGCATCGTCGAGGAGATACGTTCATTTCAATTCCAACTTGAACTTGAATTTGATTGATCAAGAGAGAATGAGAATGATAGAATCAAATAGCAATCTCCCATTTCGGAACCCAAGTCAGCGGCCTCACGCGTACCGCGCGTACCGGAAAAGCTTGCGAGTACTGTTACCGCGGTGTGCTCGCGCACAGACCATTGGTCCTCGCTGCCAGTCATAAGACAGAGAAAGAAGCAAAGAGAGAGAGAGAGAGAGAGAGAAGGGATCGGGATTGGGGATTCGGGATGGGGGCGCGTCCCAGCCGCGCAGTTGTGTCGAGCTCTGCGGCGTCAGAGGCGCTGGCCACGCGGCTGAATCTCTCCGCCGGCGCGGTGGAGGCGTACTTTGTCGGCGCGGCGAACGATGGCAGCGCGACGCGGCCGTCGCGCATGAGCCTTCGAGCCTTCAGGCGCGAGTTTGCTTCGCCCTTCTTCGAGCTGGGCGCGTTAGTGGAGTCCAGATTCTGCGCTGTGCTGGGCTGCGAAGAGCAGAGCGCGGACCAGTCGGAGGGAACGGCGCAGGAATCTTCCGACCACGCGGGCATTGGCCTGGATCAGTTCGTGTGCGCGGTGTACTTGTTCGCGTGTGCCAGCGAAGAAGAGCGACTTCGGCTGCTCTTCGCCATGTTCGACGTGCACGGCGCGGGATACGTCCGCAGGAAGGAGTTCCGCGCCATGGCACTGGCGCTGCTGAAAGGCGGCTGCGAATCCGCGCCAGCGGGACTCGAGACCGAGTTCGCGCCGCTCGAAAAGGCCATGACGGACGCGGCTATGCAGCTGTACGATGCCAACCGCGACGGTAAACTGGCGTTCGAGGAGTGGTGCGTCTATGCCAGGGAGGACGAATGTGTCTCCGCGTGCCTGCACGCACTCAGCGAGGGCACCGGCGTTGTGGAGAGGATACGGCGCATGGAGAGCGAGGCTGGTTGATCCGTTGAGAACGTTATCCATCTTTTCGTCTAATAACCCAGAGCCCTCTCGCACATTTGTTCTTGACAGCATCTCGTCACCGCATGGAGTCATTTGAGGCTTCTGAACACCACAAGCACGGAAAAGGACAGCTCTTTTCACGCTCTACAGAGCCATTTCTGTTTCCTCTACTTCCTTGCACTGGTACCTTTATTGCTTCCTTTTGTCTCACCGCCGAAACGACGGATAGAAAAACCAAAGTCGGCAAAAAAGAAACAGATAGACCACGACGCCGCTGTATGTTCTATAATAGAAGTTCAAAAAAAATGAATAACATTCTGTTCTATTACACTTACAAACACACACACAAATTCTAAAGGTTTCTGCTCATGGGCTGTCGCCCAGTGCTGACCAGTACGGCCTGTGAGCCTCAATGGTCTGCGCAATACTGGTCAACGCGCCTTGCTTTATTGGCGCCTTGCGCAGGTCCGCCTCAAAGGCGTCCAGCTCGGCGCAGTTCTCGCCACATAGTGTGGCCACACAGGCAGCCATCGACGCGCCTAGTGCCGGGAGATAATACCCTCCCTCCAGGACTACCACAACTTTACCACCGGCCAAAGACTGCAACTTGCGTGTGAGAAGCGCATAGCCCATCGGCGTGAGGCAACACCCGCCCATGGGGTCGCCTTGCGCCGCGTCAAAGCCTGCGGAAACGATGACCAAGTCAGGGCTGAACTGCTGGGCGATAGGCAGGAGCACTCGCTCCCAGGCCGCAAGGTACTCTGCGTCGCCAAAGCCTTTCCCGTTCCACGCCACATTCACGTTGGTGCCGGCCGCCGCGCCCCGGCCGACCACCCCCGCCGCGGCCTGCTCCAGCGCCGGATAGAACCCGCCGCAGTCAAATCTGTGCACCGAAAAACACAGCACGTCCGCATCTTCCAAAAACGCGTTCTGCGTTCCATTGCCGTGGTGCACATCCCAGTCTACGATTGCCACTTTTCCGGCCCTTTTCGCCTTCACAACCGCTCCTGCCTCTCCCGCAGCGCTAGCGTTCAAGTTGACGTCCAAGTTTGCATCGGTGCTGACGCTGGTGTCGCTGCTCCCTCTACCACTGACGTAGACATTCGCGCCGTCACCGGTGCCGATGTCCATATTTTCGTCGGAGTCGCGCGCGAGCTGCTTCAGCACGGCTCTTGCGCAGACCGCAACGTTGTTGATCACGCAGAACCCTTGCGCAGCAGACCTCTCCGCGTGGTGCCCAGGCGGCCTCACCGCCGCCACCGCACACCTGAACTGTCCTTTGCACACGGCCAGCGCCGCCTCCACGCTCGCGCCCGCGGCCAGCACCGCGCACCGCACCGTGTGCTCGTTAAAGTACACGTCCTCCTCCAGCTCCTCCAGCTCCTCCTGCTCGCGCGCGAGCGAGTCCCCGCGCCTGGCGAGCCGCCGCAGGTACGCTCGCGAGTGCACTGCGGCCAGCTCCTCTTGCGACGCCGGCCTCGGCTCGATCCTCGCCAGGTCGAAGCGCTCCAGCGCGGACAGCACACACTTGAGCCGCGCCGGGCTCTCCGGGTGTCCGCGACGCTCGTGCAGCTGCAGCTCCGCGCTCGTGCACAGGCACACACTCCCTAGTTCGCCTGCGCGCCACGCCATGCCAGCCATGCCAGCCATGCCCGACACGCAAGCGCGGACGCCAAATGCGGCTTCCGCTGGCGGCACCAAGCGCCGAGAGTTGCCCGCTTCGGCGGACGCTCGACCGAGATTGGGGTCTGGTCACCCGAGCCACGAGCCTTGAGCCTTGAGCCTTGAGTCGCGACCCACGATGCACAATGCACAATGCACAATGCACAATGCACAATGCACGATGCGCCCACCACCTCGGACAAAAACGCGCAGCGGAGAACGCCGATGGCGCCGATGGCGCCAGCAGCAGCAGTGGCGTAATAGTAGCAATGGAGCAATGGCAGCAATAGGAGCAACAGTGCCATCAACGCTCGCGGGTAGGTTGCGTAGGTTGCGTGGGTGTGAGCAAGGTTGCTGGGTTGCAAGATGTTGCAAGATGTTGCTAGTGTTGCAAGAGGGCTAGAGGTGCCGGTATTCACTGTCAGTACACATGGGAGACGCAAGAGAAGACTTCTGTTTGATGAGATCGCTGCGCGCGATGCAAATGATGCAAGTGATGCGCCGTTCCTGCGTCCAAGGTGTCCAGGGTGTCCAGGGTGTCCAGGGCATGGTTGGCCTGAGTGCAAGTGGAGACTGGCGAAAAGTGGATGGGAGCTGCCATGGGCGAGTAGGGTAAGGTAGATGCCAAAATGCCAAGAGTCAGTTTACTTTAGAAGGAAGGAGCTGTGGGCAGAGAATAACAAATTGCGGGCAGATAGAAAAGAAAGAAAGGTACAAGGGCGCCGAGCCAACGGCGGGGCTCTCAGTAGACGAGGACGAGGACGAACACGTTCAGAAGCGTGAGGCAGAGCCGAGACGGACCAGCGCGAAGATACTCATGACGCACAGCAGCAACCCTGGGAGAGACAAGAGACGCGAAGGTCCGAACTTGAACCTGTTTTCTAGCTCGAAGACGATCTTGCCAGTCTCGGCTTTGAGGTGCTCCAGAGAGCTGTCGTTCCAAATGACAAAGTTGGCCATCTCCGCCTTCTCTTTGACCGGGATCTGGGAGTTAATTCTGTCCATGGCCAATTCTCGCGAAAGGCCGTCGCGCTTTTCGATGCGCTCAAGCTGATGCTCCATTGTTGCAGCGACCACGATCACCACTGAGCATATATGCAGCAAAGTTTTCGTCTCGTATAACGTGGGTGCTGCGGGGATACGACGATTTTCATTGTTGATTGATTGGACAAGGCACATTTCGGTTAAGTTTCCGTCAGCAACTCCTCAGCGGCAAGCACAATCTGCTCTGGGGCACAATGACTTACCGTCAACCACCACGATTGGGGTACCGATCCCAAAATGATATGTGATCTCCCTCATAATTGCTTTAAATATCTCTGGGCCGGTGATTCCCGACAGCTTCTTCCGCAGCGCCTCATCTTTGAAAATGATCTCCCCGAGCTTGGCCCTGTTGATCCCGCTGCCATCGTCCAAAATGACATCCGGGCCGAACTCCTTCGCAATTTTAAAGAATGCAGGCTTGCCCGGCTCCACCACCTGCCTGGCGATCACATCACAGTCCACCACCGGTATGCCCCGGTCCAGCAGCAGCTTGCTCACCGTGGATTTGCCGCACGCAATCCCCTGCATCAGGCCATCATCCCCCAAGTCAGTCAGCGCCACGAAACTGAAACTACTACTACACGCCCCACCAAACCTCGTTCACCAACGCAGACAAACGCAGAAACAATACGCGGAAAACTTACCCCGGTCAGACCAACTATACGAGTCATCTCCCTGACACCGCACTCACAACCACAACTCTCAACTCTCACAACTCTCACAACTCTTCTCTATTCGCCTCTCTTTCCTTCTCTCACTCACACACACACTCTCTCTCTCTCGCACGCTCCACTCTCTCCTTCTTCGACGCTGTCAGTTGTGAGTTGTGAGTTGAAACAGAGTGGACAAAGGTCCAAAGCCAAACAAAACCAAACAAAACCAAACAAAACATAACAAAACATAACAAAAGAGACGAAAACAATCGAGTTGCGGGGGCTTAGCCAGACGATTAATCATTTTATTATTGATGTCTCTAGGTATTCAATTATGCGTAGTATTAAGGTGGGAGGGCGCTACGAAAGACTATGTGGTACGCGTATTGAGGGCGGCCAAAGGGTTAGTGTAATTATGCAACTTCTAGACTCACGCACACACTATCGCGGGGCAGTACCACTTGAATAGGCGGAACTACATCCAGATGGACCGTAATTGATATCGCTATATACGCCTATGAGGCTTTTCCTTTCAGCCGTGTACGTACGACCTTGTATTACCACACTCTCTAGCTAAATACTAGGATATAGCACCAATTACTCCAGCGCGACGACTCCAAGTCTGGTAAGATGGCACAGCAAGTAAATACACGTGGTCTTGAAAGATAGGTGCAGAAACATGCGAAAGGGGCAGTCAGTCCCCGAGGACCCCCAGCGCGTACGTGTGTGTACGTACTAGCGTAGTAGCTCCCGTGTGTAGCGTGTAGACTGGCGCTATGGCCCTGCGTCTCGCGCGTCAAAGCGGCTGCGCAACTGGACCATTGGGATGTGTTTGGAGATCTGTGAGAACAGCAGCAGCAGCAAGAATAACAGGAGATGCAGCGCAATGGTCGACAGGAAGAGTGAGATGCAGGTCGTCGTTCGCGAGCGAGAGAGTGGTGGTGCAGGACAATCTCAGTCGAGAACGAAGAGAGCTCGGAGTGAGCAGGGAGACCGCTGGCGTGGTGACCATGTACTGCTGCGGACCCACAGTGTACGACGCCGCACACATGGGACATGCGAGGACGTATGTGCATCTGGACACAGTTCGGAGGATTTTGCAGCAGGTGGCGGGAATGGAAGTGGCGTTCTTTATGAACGTGACGGATGTGGACCTGAAGATTCTCAACAGAGCGGCAGAGACACAGCAGTCATGGAAAGCGATCTCTGAAAGGTTTGAGGCGGAGTTCTTCCAAGATATGGCGAGCCTCGGGGTCATTCCGCCGACATTCACGCCGCGGGCCACCGAGTATATCGACGATATCGTTTCACACATCGAAACATTGATTAGTAAAGGGCTCGCCTATGTCGGGACCAACACCAACTCGGTCTATTTCGATACGCAAGCCTACGACACTAGCGCCGGACACGCAGATTACAAATACGGCGCGCTAGATCCAAGCCGCCGGACCAACGATACTGAACACCACGCGATTCTCGAGGCGGAAGAAGAGGACGAGCATGTCAATGAGAAAAGGCACCGGGCCGACTTTGCCCTGTGGAAAGTCAGCTCGCAGAACAGCAGCGCGCCATCAACCACATGGCCGAGCCCCTGGGGCGACGGATTGCCAGGATGGCACTCCGAGTGCACTGCAATGGTGGCGCGAACTGCGGGTCTCTTTCGCAACGATGGGAGGGTTGATATCCATGCAGGTGGCATTGATCTACGATTCCCTCACCACGAAAATGAGCGCGTCCAGGGCCAAGCGTTGCAACCAACGTGCTGCTCGGGGGACTCGCACTGGTCTACCACATTTATTCACACCGGGCATCTCCACATCAAGGGTCAAAAGATGAGCAAGTCTTTGAAAAACTTTTTAACTATTCGACAGATTCTTGGAATTGAACCAAAACCCGCCGGGCTTGAAGACATTGCCACGCTTAGTCCAAGACAAATCAGGCTACTCTTTTTGCAGGTAAAATACAGTCACCCAATGGAGCTCTCGGCCGAGACCATGAACGCTGCCAAAAGCTTAGATGCATACATCAGCGAGCTCTACCTCACAGCTCAGGTGACTTCACGGCGGACTGGCTCCTTGCGCAAGTGGTCTACGATAGATGTCAGGATGATGGAGAAGGTTGAATCATTCCGGCAGCACGCGAAGGAGGATTTGTTAGACGACTTCAATACCCCGCAAGTACTTCACAGAATACGGGATTTGGTGAATGCTTCGAATGCCTATGTCGGCGAATCCCAAGGTCTTCCACAGCCCGGCGTTCTTGTTGCGACTTGCAACGCTCTTGACTGGGCATTTTCAGTTCTGGGCGTGGGTGGCCCAGGCTCTTCAGTGACTGGCTACGGGAACAGCGTGAACCGAGATGCAGCCCAAGGAACCGGGGAGCACAGGGTGTCTGCTGCCCAAGTAATGGATATTTTGGCTGATTTCAGGCAGCAAGTCCGCGAAATGGCCAAAGCTAAAGACTTTGCAGGATTATTTAGAGCGTGCGATGAAGTGCGGGATTCTGCCCTGCCAAATGTTGGTGTGAGACTGGACGATCGCAAAGAAGTCACTTCATGGAGCTTTTTTGACCCAACCCTTCAGAAAGCAGCAACCGAGAAGGCTGATCCTACGCCGAGAGAACCTTCCTCCAAGGTCATCCGTCCAGAATTGACAGATATCGACTTGGTTGATTACTTTAAGCTCACGGCTGGAGATCTGTACTCTGCGTACGATAGTGAGGGGGTGCCCACGCACCATGCAGATGGGTCGCCATTGTCAAAGTCTGCCACAAAAAAACTCCAAAAGAAGCTTGCAAACCTTCGAAAGAAGTTATAGTATGACCTTTGACTTGTCAGAAAGTCAAAGAGAAAAATGAGCTAGTAGCTAGTATTATTGTTTTTTTTGCTTTAGAGCAGCATTAATTAAAAATATATATATTTTTTAAAAAAGGAATTGTGAAAGCAATGAATTTGTTGTGTTGTGTGCTACCAGATTCCATCGCCCCTGTGCCAATCAAATTGAGCGAGAGATGGAGCGGGAAGAGACGACTTGCTCGCTCACATCAGACAGCAGACCGCAGAAGGATGTTTCAATTACCCTCGCACGACGCGAAACCCGAGCTGAGTAAGCACAAAGTATGCGAGAGCGACTTTGAGGACTAATCTGATGACTGGAAGGGGCAGGTTTACTAGCCTCTCCACCCAGAGAGCACCCACTCTCCTTCCAATCGCTTGCTTGTAGTTACCGTATGGCGGAAAGCGAAGGTCGTGCAGCGGCTTTAGAAAGAAGAGCTGATCCACAACCTGGCTCTTGTGAAGAACAGCCTTCAAGTGCGTAAATCGTTCAAACGAGTGCTTGCCGTGATATCCTCCCCCAAGGCCACTGTTACCCACTCCACCGAATGGCAGGTCGTGATTCGCCAGGTGCATAATGGAATCGTTGATGCAAAGTCCTCCTGATGTGGTTCTGTACTTGATCGAGTCGATAAATTTGGAGTCGTTCCCGTATGCGTACAATGCGAGAGGCTTGCCAGTCGGCAAATTTTTTACAAACTGGATGACTTGCTCCAAAGTACTGTACCGGAAAATTGGTAGGATCGGGCCAAATAGTTCATCAGCCATTAGCTCGGAGTTTTTAAACGCGTCAAAGTTGGTCCCAAAGTCTACCAGCGTTGGCGAGATGAAACGATCGGCCTCGTCCATCTCCCCTCCAAAGACAACGCGGTCGCGCTCGCCTTCGATGAGTTTGGATAAACGAGAGAATGCCCCGTCGTTGATCAAGCGGCCGTACCACTCAGTCTTCTGTATGTTTTCTCCATAGAACTCAACGATGGTGGACTTGATCTTCGCAATCAGCTCGTCGGCGACCGACTCGTGCACGCACATAAAGTCATTTGAGACGCAGGTCTGGCCGGCATTCACAAATTTGCCCCAGACAATTCTCTTGGCAGCAAGCTCTACGTCTGCAGAGTGATGTACAATGCATGGGCTCTTGCCTCCGAGCTCCAGCACGCAAGGGGTCAGATTCTCTGCTGCAGCGCGAGCCACGATCTTTCCAACAAATGCCGATCCTGTGAAGAAGATGAGTTCAAATTTCTCGCGGAGCAATGCGTTCGTTACCTCTCTGTTGCCCTCAACGACACGGAAGAATGCTGGGTCCATGTACCTGCGCATCACGCGAGCGATTGCGTTACTCGTCGCGGTGGCATAGCTTCCTGGTTTGAGAATTGCACAATTTCCTCCAGCGATGCAGCCGACCAGAGGAGCAAACTGCAGCTGGAGGGGGTAGTTCCAAGCGCCCATAAGCAGGCATACTCCGAGCGGATCGCGCTGCATCGTGCTCCAAGCAGGGATATTGGCCGCGGCATTTCCAGTCTTGACGGGCTCCATCCACTCATCGAGATGCGCCAGAGCAATGTCAATCTCGGAAATCACCAGGCTGATCTCGATCAAGAACACCTCAAACGGAGACTTGTGCAGGTCTGCGTGGACTGCCCTGCAGAGCTCGTCTTCCGACTCGATGAGCATCTTTTTCATTTGCTTGAGGTGCTTCCTCCTCCATTCTTTCGAATACGTTACCTCCGTGGCATACGAGTCGCGCAGTGCTCCGACAATGCCAGGGATATGCTCAGCTGTGATGGTCTCCTCCGCCTTCAGCTCTGTCCTCTTGAACTCCGCGTACCGGCTCGTATCGTTGACATCTTTCGGCGGCATTTCTGCTCTCGCTCCTGCTCCTTGCCCCTCCTTCCTCCGACAACCAACGCTGATCACTGCCCCGCTGCCTCAGCACTCGACACTCGAAACTCAACACTCAACACTCAACAATCTAATGCAGGACTGCAATCGCGTGGGTCTTCTCTCAAACTCAACATGGAACTTCCATCCCCACCCCATCCATCATCAATCATCATCATGCATCATCCGTCATATTTCCTTCCTTACTGATTGATTACTCAAACTGCTAGCACCACATAGGGCGGTGGGTGTGTACTTACTAGAATTTCCTGGTGAAACTAGTTCTCAGATACATCTTGAAGGCTTTGGTGGTGTTCCTAATGGAATCGCTGATAGCCTCGTAGGAGCGAGAGTATTGAAGGTACTATGGTACAAAGTACAGGGATGATGATAAGGTGCTACCAATCTTAGTTAAGGTTGGTTAGGGAATGTTAGGGAACGAGTTCGCGCAAATTGGTCGCGAAAGGCCTCGGGTCGAGAGATTGTATAGATTGAGAAGCACGAGACGAAGATTGATGAAGCCTGAGAAGCACGCAACGTTTCGTTGGGTTCGAATTGCGGTGCGACGAGGTGAACAGGATGGTAGCTCTAGCAGCTAGCTATAACTTTCACGTGTTCGTTGGATGTGTGGCCGCGTATGTGCAAGCGAATCACATCTAACCCGAGAAAGGTTGGTTTGGGTTGCTGTAGCGAACTATAGAACCTTGTAATGACTCGCAAGCTGGCGAATCATGTCAAGTAAAGCCTTACCATGATGCGCGATTAAACCACCCAATTTCCCGCGTCTCAAGATGATTCAAGGCTCGTCAAAAACACATTCCACATCTATTTTCGATGGAAGAGCGCGACTTGACCGAATTTCTAATTTCTAATCTTTGGGAGTGAACATGAGCAACAAGAAAAAGAATAGTGGTGTCATTTACGAAAGTGCGAACAAAGTTAATAGGCGTCAATGAAACGATGATGCCACATGATCTTTTGAGATCTGTACAGTGGCGTGATGGGAAAACGACCCAAGAATGCTGTGGACACGAAGCAAGAGGTCACCTTCGTTCACCGAGTCGCGTACGCGGATGTTGATAGTGGTAACGACCACATTCGGCGAGTAGGTCCAGATGTGCTCTCGATGGCATTCGAGAACGCCTGCAATAGTGGATATTTCTCGTATCGCTTTGTCCAGTGCGGCCCGGCTCTGAACGGGGGCAACTTGCAACAGCGTCTGCCCAGATGTCACCAGCAAAGGGATGATGGAGCGAACTATTAAAAATGCAATCGCAAGCGCCATGAGAGGATCAGCGCTGCTCCAGCCCTTATGGCGCACGACCAACGAGCTAATTATTACACCGACACTGTTGAATACATCGCAGCTTGCGTGCAAAAGCACGCTTTGCAGGTTCAAGATCTGGGCATGCCTCATGGCTTTCACCGACCCGCTTAGTCCTGCCTGGCCAACGATGGGAAGCAGGCCGGAAGGGCTACTACTTCCGCTTCTCCGCGAGCTCTTGCCATCACTATCCTTGAATCGCCTGCTACTCACGCCCACAAGGACAAGTCCAATAACGTTAACCACCAGTCCCGCAAACGCCACGAACACGACATGGTCCGAGTGCCCATCGTGCGTTTCCCCAAATCTGCGCAGCGCTTCGGCGACCAGAAACAAAGACACAAACGCCAGGAAAACAGCGTTCGTAAAAGCAGCCAAAACATGAACACGGTCAAATCCCAGCGCCGACTTGACCATGGGCGGCTGCTGGGATACTTCAACTGCCGCCAGACTTAACGCAATTCCGAAGCAATTGATGGCCAGGTGCACCCCGTCACAAACCAGCCCCAACGACCCTGCCAACAGCCCGTACCCGATCTCCACCAGCATCAAACAAAAATTTAGCAAAACATACGCCAGCAGCGGCTGCGTGGGCGCAGGCATGTCCCGGAGCATCTCCATCTCCCTTGCGCCAGCCCGCGCGCTCTTGTCCCCGAGAGGAACAACCACAATAGTTCAACAGGCGCAACCTACGGCCCACGCTCCCTCACAATCGTCCAGGGATCCCACTCTTAACAGCGTCAACGCAGCGCAAGCTTCCCAGTTGGCGCGTATCCCCTATCCCTTTCTCTCTTTCAGAGCCCGAGGAGTGCGCGAGGACACATTCGCGTACTTTTTTCTAGTGCCACTATGCCAAGTTACTACGACCATATTGTCCTATTTGTATCATCGTTAAGAATCCACTGCCTGGTAAAGAGCCCAAGCTAGGATCTGTTATGTTGGTTTGATTGGAATCATGTCTTGTGGATTCTTGTGGAGAACTTTTTTAAGTTTGGTGGAAAGCAACGCGATCTTTTGATCTTTTGGCCAAAGGCGAGGCATCTTTGGGACCTTGGGGTGGCAATGGGTGGCTGGCGTCTGGTCGTGAGGAAAAATGGACTAGGTCTCTCGGGCGAGGACAGTGCAAGCCGGGCGCATGGGTCAGATTGTTGTTGAATCGCAAACGTTTGCGATCCTTGAACTCTCCGGTTCGCGGACCCTGAAAAGCCTTTCGGCACGTTCTGGATGCGGAACCGAGAACATGACCTGACCGAAAGGCTCCCACTCACCCATCTTCCTTTCGTGCTCAGGTGTGCATGTACAAAGGAGCAGCACGCATTGTGTTCGAGTCTCCGTTCATCTCCGTTCGCACAATTCCCCTTCAAGATCGGCCGTGTCGCACTCGGAACGTATTCCTGACTGCCTGTACTCTCTCTGCAACTAACTGCCAAGGATGAGTGTTGAAGATGAGAGTGGGAGCAAGGGAGAGCGAGTCGCAGCTTTTGCTAGGCAGCTTTCTGGATCGCCCTTCTCGCGCCTAATCTTTCGTGTCCTCTCTTTCCATTCTTTCGTTTCTTGTGTCGTGAAAAAGCAATCCAGGACAATCGAGGCCAATCTTTGCTTTGTGGCTGATGGAGTGATTTCTTCGACAGTTCACGTTGCAACAAAGCTTTTTATTTTGGCCGAGTTATCTCTCGCAGGGAGTAGAATGAGTTGAGTAGGCCTATGAGTTTTTCTAGCGAAATGACTGAGACGAAACACTAGTGTCGCATCCTGACCGTTTCGTTCACGCGCAGCTGAGCTAGAACACAGCGTAGCGCAATGGCAAATGTGGTACACTGGTCAACGGAAGCGTGCGCTCATACCTGACACAGCTGGACTGAGGGGTTATGTTGAAGGTTATGGAGCGTGGTCTGGTGAGCGAGGTCGGCGCGGGTGAACGTTTATAGAATTTAGAGAGACGTTGAGCGGGTGGCGTATTTGGGTTATTACATTACAACATTACAACGATGCACATAGAAATGCTGGATAAACTTGGATGCACAGATGAGATGAGACGGAGATGGGATTTAGATGAAATAGGATAGATGTGGAAACTGACCGGTGCTCCTGGAACTCACAGTCGGTTCAAGTTATTGGCGGCGTAAACTATTCACTAACCTATCATGCAAATCGAAAGCGTTTCCAGTTTCGTGCACAGTCCTGGCATCTGCAGACAGACTTCGCCCTCGGAGAGCGGAGACTGATGGATATGGTCCTCATTGTCAGTACCTGTTGCCAAAGGTTGATGAGCGAGAGAACTGACGTTATCTGGGTTATCTGCTTGATTTTGGTTTTCAAGATGCAGCAGACGGGTGAGATTGGTCGAGTGAGGACGACGTAGGACTGTTTCACTCGCCCTTTTTCGCGTGCAACGTTTTGGCGATCTGGGAGGTTTTTTCAAGGACGAAAGTGTATATGGGTTTAGAGATACTTGAGTGGCAGTAGTGTCTTCGCAGATCATCGCTCGCAATGCCCCTCCCAACTTCTCCCTCTCTGTCTTTCTCCCCCCCTTCTCCACCCCCCCTCCCTCCCTTTCTCATTTGCTTGTTGTGTATTAAAAGATATATGCCCTCCCCCCCCCCGGTTTTAACCCCTCTCTTCTGGGTGTTGTGCCAACGCCCGAACTGCTCATAGAATTGAACTTAGATCGTTTACAGAATTCAGAAAGGGCCAAACAAGTCAGCCCTCTCCCCGGCCACTGGCCCATCCTCCCCGGTGTGTTTGTAGCCTGCCGAAGACTGTGTAAAGATTTAGGCTTCCATCTCAAGCTCGCAGTAGATATCGGGTCAAAAGTGCTACTCGACCTACATCGCGTCTTGAGCGCCAATCTTCTTTCCGCTTCATAGTTTCTATTTATTCAGACGCGCGCTTGCTGCTTGCCCAACGCTCGCTTGCGGACCTCGCGTGTGTTGTAGCCTCTGCAAATCCTTCGCGAGACGAACTCGAGGTGAGACTCGCGTCACAACAGTGCCACCTGTCTGAGCGAATTCATTTGCGGAAGCAGCCGTCTACTCGCCGAACGTGGAAGGGCAGTCATCTTTTTGGAAGCGATATCCAGGACGCTGAGCAGGTCGCAGACGCGGAAACGATGAGCCAAGCGATGGACATGTCAGGAGCAGTGGAGCAGCCTCCACGGCCACCAAAGCGTCAATTTCACACATTCACGATCTCCGGCATCCTATTCGAGGTCGAAACTAGATACCAGAACCTTCGTGCGGTGGGACAAGGGTCTTATGGACTGGTGTGCTCTGCTGATGACGTTCTCACGGGCACAAAGGTGGCGATAAAGAAAGTGACCGATGCTTTCCAGGACCTAATTGATGCAAAGCGGATTTTGCGCGAGATTAAGCTGCTCCGACACCTCGGTGACCACGAGAACGTAATTGGACTTGTGGACATCAGCGTGATGCCTCCCCACACGTTGGACTTTAAGGACATTTACATTGTCACAGAGCTCATGGAGTGCGACTTGGATCGTATTGTATCCTCGAACCAGCCTCTCTCCGATCAGCATGCTCAATACTTTTTGTACCAGATTCTGCGTGGCCTCAAGTACATTCACTCTGCAAACGTCCTCCATCGCGACCTCAAGCCATCGAACCTCCTCGTCAACTCAAACTGCGACCTTGCTATCTGTGACTTTGGGCTTGCAAGGGGTGTCAACACCGAGTATGAAGACACGCTGACCGAGTATGTTGTGACCAGGTGGTACCGTGCTCCGGAGCTTCTTACTGACAGCAAGTATTACGGAAGTGGAGTGGACACTTGGAGTCTTGGGTGCATTTTCGCGGAGATTCTTTCACGAAGACCACTTTTCCAAGGGAAAGACTACATGCACCAGCTTCAGGTTATCATTGAGATCCTTGGAACCCCTTCACCGGAGGAGATGGATTTCATCTCCAACGCAAGTGCTCGCAGGGCCATTCAATCTTTCGGTAAACACCGCAAGAAGAGCCTCACTCGACTCCCCCAATTTCAAGGTTGCAACCCATTGGCAATCGATTTGTTGGAGAAAATGCTCGTCTTTGACCCAAGAGGGCGATGCACTATCGACGAGGCTCTCGAACATCCATACCTCGCTGACCTGCACGACGAGAGCGAGGTTCCCGTTGCATCCGAGACCTTTGACCTGGACTTTGAGCAAGGCTACAAAGGAGAGATGCCAAAGGACATCATGCAAAAGTTCATTTACGAGGACATGATCACATTCCATCCTGAGGAGGTCTTCTATACTGCTCAACAAGACGCTAGACGACATCACCTGGGAAAAGCTCCAGTCCAGCGATTTCCTGCAGCTTCAACAAGCTTCCCGAAGGTGGCGCGGGCAAAACCTAAGCAACGTGCTGCAGCTGTGCACAAGTAACCGACCACTGCGCCAGCTCTAGAATATGCAATTTTTGAAACTGTAAACATAGAAAATGAGAATGCTTATGATGGACTCTGACTGCTTCTTTCCTCTCTTTTCTCATTGTAAGTACAAAACAAAAATGTAAACACAAACTCTTTAAAAAAGACCTCTTTTTTTTTTTCTCTTTTACGTCACAACTTTTCCGATCCATTTCTTTAACAGTACTCCTCAGTATGTAGCTTTGATATTCGGCGGTGTGGGTCACGCCCGCCCAGTTTCAAAGGAGTCAATTGCCTTTTGCCCGTTCCATTCTAGTTGAATTCCATTTATATATATCTTGATGCCAGAGTTTGTCACACTCCACACTCAGCACCAGTCAAATCAAAGACTTTCCATCTTTCTCTTTCTCTTCTTTCTCTTCACTCACGGTTGTCCATTCCGCAATACACCCAACAACACCTTTCACCCGCCAAGCCGATTTCACTCTACTTATTCAGGCAAGCCGCGCACTCGCAATCGACGCACAGGACTTTCTGCCGAAAGCAAGGGCAATAAAGCTGCAAACATTTAGATCGCTTGCATCTGCAAGTCGAGATCACTGCGTCCGAACTCTCACCGGACTCCAACTGCAGTGCGTCGCTCGCCAGCGCGGTGCGATGCTTGGGATTCTGAGCCAGGAATGTGGCGGCGACAGATGCAGCTCTCCTTCTTTGAGAGACCAAGCCTGCGCTTGTCCGGTGCGTAGGACTTGTTTCGCTAGAGGCAGCCTTTTTACTCAAAGCAGAAGACACCAGAGCTCTGTGATCCGTGAAAATCTTTTTAGCCCATGTTGTGGAATTGCGCTCGAGCACTGTCTTGAATGCAACTTCGCGCTCATGTTCAAACCCGTCAACATTCATGCACCCATTGCATTTACAGGAAGGTGAGCACATTGCATTCTTTTCGAAGCAGTTGCAGTACAACTTCAAGCAATGCGACTTCTTGCATGCGCACCAAACTTCTCCGCAAGCTCGCAGTTCGGCCAGCGTCTTGATTCGAACCTGCTCCTGCTGCTTGCGCACATCAACAAGCTGAAGAACCTTCCTGACAGGAGGGCGTTCATTTTCCTTGTTTGTGGACTCGGTCTGGATAGTTGGAGCCGCTGAAGAGCTGGGTGCCTCGCGCCTAAGACATGCCTCTGCATCGCTTCGACTAAAGTCTAACACTCGAGAGGAGCTTGGAAGACGCCGTGCCTCGGATTTCTCCTCCTTGGCATCTGTAAGAAGCTGTGTTCGCGCCGCCTCACGACGACGCCTCATGCTGTTGCCATCCCCATCGCAATTAGCTTCATCCTGACCTGACAGCATGTTCCCCGGTGCTCGAAGGCTTGCAAAGCCACCTTCCTCAAGCTTTACGCCTTTCGCCCTCGGTTTCGGACTTCCAGCGAATGATTCTGGAGTACACGACCGGCTCGACACTCGACTTGAAAACCTCTGGCTTTCTGGAGACGAAAACAGGATCACAGACGAGTTCGCCGAGCCCGAGTCTATAGCAGTTGCCCTGGTTGACTCACTGCATTCGCTGCGAGCATCGTCGGCCAAACGATTGCTTGCCTTGTAGTCGACCTGAGTTGGACGCAAATCTTGATGGCTCTGTGAGCTTTGCAGAGGCTTCACGGACGGCTTGAGAAGTGTAGGCGGTCTGGAGAGACTAGAACCTCTCGCTGTCTCGTCGGTCGATGCATTCTCTGAGTTGCACCGCTCATCCTTGATGTCGCCCTCGTCGCTCTCTGTAAGACTCGCGAGCTTTGCAGTGAAGGATTTGTGTGTGCTCGGCGCGAACAAGTCGACATCCGTTCCAGAAGACAGTCCTCCGACAAAACTCTGCAGGGAAGTGCCTCGAACAATGATGCTCCCGTTCTTGGTCAGGATTCCGTGTGGGTCCAGCTCGATGCTTCGTCCCATCAATGAGTGGTTCCGAGACAAAGCTCTATCACTAATGTGGTCCTCCAGCTTGCCGGCTTCCTCAAAAGACAAATGTTTCAAAGAGGGGAATCTAAAGAGCGAATCCTTCCTGGCATGATCGCCGGCTGCACGCTCTCCTGCAACACTAGTGTCTACTGTTGCAAAATCCCCAATCTCCCCAAGTTCTCCAGCTCGCTCAGTCAGTTGTACGAGGTGCTCAGACGGGTGCTGAGGCAAATTAAATAACACGCTGGAGAGCGAACCAGCGCGGTCAAAATAAGGCTGCGAAGCGCGCGAACGCAAAGAACCTCCCCTCTCCAGCGCAGCGTCAAGGGAGAAAGGTATGCTTCCACCTCGTTCGGCTCTTTCACCACGCAAAGCGCCCAAAGGACTGTCGGAGAGGGAGAGCGAACGCAGCGAAAAGCCTCTCACAGGCGAGCCAGACTGCTTCTCCTCCCCAGCGCCAAGAGAGCTTGGAGAGCTTGGAGAGCCTGGAGCGCCTTGCGCCGCCCCTGGCTGCAACTTTTCAAAAGTCGTGAGGTAGTACTTGTGGCTGAGCTCTTGCTGCTCGCGTTGATCATCTTCAACATCCTTTTCCAGGGCTTGAATCCGCTCCAAGATCCGCGTCCTCACGCGCACGCTGCCTGGCGACAGCTCCTCTTCCAGCCCAGCCAGGATCCCTTTCAAGCTTTCCAGATTCTCACGCTTCAGAAGGAGTCGTTCGTGAAGCGCCTCACATCGATACCTGAGTTCCTCCGTCGATGCGGACGAGTCCTGTGCGGTCTTTTGCAGCTTCTTCGGCGTAGGTTGCTCCTCAAGACTGCACGCGCGCATGTTCTGCCGCAGCCCAGTGCACTCTTCCTCCGCTCCCTCCATTGCCTCCATTGCCTCTTCCTCTTCGTGCTATTCGGAGACTATTGCAGCATATTCGCCAGCACCAACTCCCGTTCCGAGTTTCCTTTCTCCCACCCAGCTCCAAGTCTGAGACCCCAACACCCAAATACTCCCAATATACCCCAATACTCCCAATACTTGCCAAATCTATGAAGACGTGCCAACGAACGCGCCAAAACAACGCGCCAGGAATGCGTCAATCGTCAAATGTGAAGAAAGATTGCGCCCAACTTTGGTGGAAACTCCCAACAAAGCAAGTTCGCTAAAGGCGAGTCTCCTGTCTCCTGTCTCCTGACTCCTGACTCCTTAGCGCCTCTTTGCGCGGAAGAAGCGGTCCTCTTTGCGCTCTGCGGAACCCTTTGCTCGGCAAATTGACTGTCCGCGCGCACTCTGTGGCGCGGTTCTTTGCAACTAAGCTCACACTACTCCCGACTTCATTTTTTTTTCCCCCGAGTAAGAGTGTCTATGCGTTTCGATAATGGCCCCCACGTTTGAAATAATAATGTGATTCGTTTGGGTTGCCTGGGCGATGTTCCGTGGAGTTCGTTTTGTTCTCTGGGGGGATTCGTAGCTGTTGGTTTTGATTTGATTTTGTTGAGAAATGTTGTTCTGAGGAATGTTGACTGTGAAGCGGCGTGAGATGAATTTGCCCGCGGGAAAAAAGGACAAGGGCGGGGCAAACGCACTAGGCTGCTCGGCGCAATTTAATTCAAATGCTTTCGTGGAATTGGATTCATTCGTCGGTGTTCGTGGAAGCTAAAACCCCCCTGAACTGAAACTTCTCAACATCGCAAGTTCAACTTTGAGTTGATTGACAGTGAAATAAGACCAAATTCAACGTAGCACCACTAGGATGCTCGGTACTGAATACCAGTAAATCTAAATCTTTTTTTCTTGTGAGGGTGGCCGTGCATGGTACATACTATCGTGTACTCGAGGACCCCGTGACATACTTAAACACTAATCGATCGCTAATAAAAATCTCTAGCAACCCGCTGGACGCTGTGCCGTACTCTCTAACTCTCTAACTCTCTCACGCTGGCAGTGGCGAGAGAAGGAGGTTAAGGAGGTGTCCGCATCCCTCTCTGCGCGAGATTTGGAGTCCTCGCACGGCAGAGAAACGTACGCGCGTACACCCGAGTCGCAATCGCTGGAAGTATGCGACAGTGGTCAGAGCTCTTCGTGTCGCGCGGCGAGCGCGAGCGCCGCGAACGCCGGTACGAGCGCGAGCGCGCAGGTCTTCTCCGCGAGCTGAAAGGAGCGATCTCGGCGACCATGGAGCTGTCCTCGCTGCGTACCCCTCACACGGACGTCATCGGCACCGGCAGCAGCAGTAGCATTAGCAGTGGCAGTAACAACGGCGGGGACGCTGATGACGTGGCGCTGTGTTTGGCGCTGGAGGAGGACGACGCGGCGGTGCAGGATCTGTTGCTGTGGCTGGAACGGTGCTTGTGGCACGGACTGCGCGAGGACTTTACGCTGTGGTCCGCGGTGGGAAAGGCAGAGTGGCGCGGGGACGGACACCAGTGTGCTGGCGCCAAGTCCGCGGCGGAGAACGCGCGGGGATTGGCGCACGTACGCGAGGCAGCCGGGAAGAGCAGGGCGTGGGTGCGGCTCGCTCTGAACGGCAAAGTGCTGGACTGGGCGGTGGCAGCACTGGCAAGGGACAACGCGACGCTGCTGGCCAGCTGCTACGAGGATTTCGCACTGGTGCGCGATGAGGACGCGTGCTCGCTGCTGTCATCCATGCTCACCGGCCTCAACGGTCTGGACTTTGCGCTCCGACCTGACCTTGCGGTGTGGGACAAAGCGCCGCTGCCGCTGCGCCGACCCGTCATGCTCGTGTCCTCGGACTCGGACACAGGGCCCGTTTCTGCCTCCTTTGGAGACTCCTTTTTTGCCTCCCGCAGTCCGAGCAACTCGCTCGGCAACGAATCAGATGGGAGACGAAGGTCGGCGTCCCAGACGCATCAGGACCAGTTCTCGCACCAGGATTACCGGGACCAGCAGGAGCCTAGCGGTCACGAACGTGCTCATGGCGCAGCTGCGGGCTCGACTTCAACGGAGAAGCGGTCGATCTGGTCCCGGACGCTGCGGCAGGCCATGGACCGTGCGTCGCAGGCCATTGCTGGCGTCAGGGACGGTGCGAGCAATAGCAAGGCGAACGATGACAGCGGCAGGCAGCAGAGTGTCGTGCTTGATGTGGCGGCCAAGGCGCTTCACCAAAGGGCGAACGCAAAGCGAAAGGTGCGCGAGAGGTATCTTCTCAAGCTCCAGGAACAAAGCGATCCCTTTGGGCAATCGCTAGAGCTGGCTTGCAAGAACCCCAGCATTAGCGCCCTCGCCTTGATGGAGCCGCGAATCGCGGTGCCCGACATCTTTCTCAGGTGCGTCGCTCTTCTTTGGCAGCTGAAATCGAAGAATGGTCTACCAGCAAATTCGTTCGCTCTGGCACAATGCGAGCGCGGAACCACCAGCACTGAAGAGCACAAATGGAGACAGATTTTGCAGCTCAAGTACTGCTTGGGGCAGCTGGGGAGGTCCGGGCTCACGATTTTCTCCCGAGTCGGTGTTGATGTCGACCTCGAGGTTGCACTATCCTCCATCGCAACAACCACTCAAGCAGGAATTCCTCGTGCACAGGAGATGCTGGTGAAGTCGGACATCGTTGCCTCCGTTCTCTTTGTGTACCTCAAGCAGTTGCCCAAACCATTGATTCCTGCAGAGATGCTGGAACCTATGCTGCTTTGCCTGGGTATTGAAGAGGAGGTTGCCCAAACTCGCAATTTCTCATGCCTCATAGAAGCCTTTCCGCAATCCAATAAAACGTGCTTGGATCTCTTTTTGATGTTCCTGGCTCGCCTAATGGACGGACAGACTGAGGAGGACCGCAAAATGCTGCTCGACTCGCTCGCGCCACACTTTTGTAGGCACCTTGGAGAGACCGGGGGACCCAGTGCTAGACTTCTTACTGTTCTTATTGACCGACACACGGAAATAATGTCGAGTGTTCGGCAACAGATTATCGAGTGGAAGGAGCGACTGGCAACCAAGGTGGCACGGATTCGCGCGGTTTCAGATGGGCTTAATCGCATGGTTGTATATGCCGAGGAAGACTTGCCGGACAAGGACAACACGGCCTACCGGGTTCCCAACTCGAAGAGGAACCACGCTTGTCTAGAAGTGCTTTGGGACCATCTTGGTGGTGAACCTGACAACAAGGGGGGCGGCGCAGGAAGCATGAGCTTGCAATCCCAAGGCTGGAAATCAAGGGGCTGCGTGAGCTCCGATGTAACAAAAGAGTTTCGAGGGGGCGGGGAGACTGCTCTTTACGATTTGGCGTATTTTGTCACAAAGCACTCCAAAAAGACTCGGATGATGGTCGAGGCAAAGAAGTTTCCATTTGTTCAGGCCGCATGCCAAGTTAGCAGAATGACTGCAGATGTGCTAGGGATCGCATCTCAGGAATTCCTCTCCTCGGGCTCGCTCTCCTCGGCTGGAACTACCGGCGTGCCCAGGTTTGGCGGGTCTTCCGCGAGGAATGGAGGTGGGGTCAAAAGGACGCAGGGTTTATATTCTGGCGGCGCGGGTCAAGCAAACTCGTCGCGGATATTGGAAGACATTTCTGCGAAGCCGTGGTGGAGAATGCTCGATGAGGAGGATGCCACACACCGTGTATTCGCTATGGCGTTCCTTCTGCTTGATCTCAACTTTTCAGAGACTAATGCAAGTGTGTCGGACTTCACCCGTGTAGCGCAAGAGACCAAGTTCCAGATGTTAGATCTACTTGCTCTTGAGCCCAGCAGTGTGAACCAGCTTTGGCATTCGTGGATTGCACTTCGAGCAGAGCGTATGCTGTGGAAGTCTCCGTCTCCCGATCCTGCGCCAGCATCAGCATCTGCAAATCCGCATGATTCGAACGTTAGTGGCGGTCGCTCCATGGCTGGTGCGGCCAATGCCTCCAACTCGGTACATTTAGGCGTTGGAGGGTCTGGAGAGCTCCGTCTTCCTTCCAAGGCGTCCAGTTCGCTTATGGAGGAGTCTGAGACCGAGGTGAGGGATGCGTCGCCTCGAAACGCAACTCGCGCCAATTTCTCGAGCTCGGTTGACATGAGCGCAAGCTCAATGAGCTCATCGGTCCAGTTCGATCAGCTCTTGCCCAGGCTATTAGCAAAGAGCGGCATATTGACCACAGAACACATTCGTAGCCTAGAAGCGGCATTGCCGGACACATACCAAGGGTACAACTGGACTCTCGCTTACAGCTCCGCCAGGGACGGCCCGTCATTGGAAACTTTGTACAGCAAAGCCTGCGAACATGAGGCAAGTATGCTTATTGTAAAGGATACCACGGGGGCGTGCTTTGGGGGGTTCTCCTCTTCTCCGCTGCGCGTGACAGCAAGTTACTTTGGAAACGAGGACACGTTTTTGTTCCGATTGGAACCGGTATTTGAGGCGTTTAGTTGGTCAAGAAAGAACAACTACTTTGTGCTAGCAAATGAAGACTCGATCGCATTCGGGGGTGGAGGAGAGTTCGGCTTGTTCTTGGACGAGGATCTTCAAGGGGGTACAACTGGACCTTGCCCGACGTTCACTAGCCCTTGCCTCTCCACTCAGCCCGACTTTGACACAAGTCTCGTTGAAGTGTGGACGTTTGTGGTTCGGCTTTAATCCATTCTTGCACATATGTTTTCTCGCGGCTTTTTAATTGTGAAATGAAAGGGGAATATCCTCCGTTGGTTCTCGCATCTGATTATCAGGCAGAACCACTTTTGAATATTTGTTTATGTCAATTTTGATGCTAAACTGAACATGTTGATGTTCGCATTGACACCGAGTTTTATTTTTTTACCAATATCACATTTTTTGGTCTCCTGGGACTGTCGTCTCTTCGCAATTGGTTTCGCGTCGCTCCATCTGGCAGCAACCCCCGAGCTCCCGGAGACCGTTCGTTTGTTCTGCTCAAGTTGCGGAACGGTTCTGGCTTGGACTTGTTGAGCTTCGAGTCCGAGTAGTCCGATGTTTTTTCTGACCTCCACACTTTGCCTGCGGGCCTGCACATGTCGGCCGCGCCACTTGTGCTCGTTTAATGGGCTCGTAGATCGTTCTCTTTATATATAAAATTATCAATCAGTTTTTTCAGTCCGAGATGGTCCGAGATGTCCGATGGTTCACCTTCAGCTCCGGTCACCCTCACAATCTTGTATCATCTCGTGGGTGAGAGTGAGAGAGAGTGAGAGAGAGAGGAAGTGGGCGACTGTGATTCCACTGCGAGACCCCAGGTGTGACGCTCAGAATGAGATTGTTGGAACTTGTCGAAACTTGCGACCGTGGATCATTAAGCTTGCGATCGGCAACTTGGCTGACCGGCCATCTTTTTCTTTTCTTCAGCTTTCCTTCTCAAGCTCCAGAAACTCATAAACTCAAATTCAGAAATTCAGAATTCAGAACAGATGTTTCCGCATTCCAAACATTCTCCATACCAGGTCTCTCGGAAATTGCTAAAATTCTTCTCTAAAAGTGCGACGGAGGGGAGCTGACAGTCACTACATTGGTACTACGGGTAAGGAGTCCTTTCTCAGGCTGACTCCACTCGCACCCGCTCTTTTTCTGAATTCTGACAAAATTCTGATTCTGAAATCTGAACTACTTCATCCCTCCTTCCTTCCTTCCTTCCTTCTTTCGGACCGGCTATTTGGAGTGGAGTGTGGAGTTTGGAAATTGTGAATTGAAGAACAAACGTCGCGACAAGTGATCTACTGGTTACTGACCTCACGTAGTGAGTACCGTACTCAGTGCCTTGGTCGCTTCACACGACGACGAGTCTTTGGTAAGGTTCGAACGAGAGGTTGTTGACGCACAACACCACGGAGCGCTCCGGCGCTCCCGGCCACAGCCACGCCGAGAGCCACGCGCGGGAACCTTCCGAGAACTTGGCGAATTTCGTTCGGAAGGAAACCTCATGCTCTCCTCACACAGTCAGGAGGTGTTGAAGACTGGTCAACAGAGAGTTAGCGGGCACTGACTGCTTTTGCGCTCACCGCAGCATCTGCTGCTGTGAGAATTGATTGATGATGGACGATGATCTCAAAACTTCAATCTGCCGCTAGCTAGCAAGCCCAAGCACATGCACATGCAACGTGAGACGGGAGATAGATCTCCCGACCCTCAGATACCCTCAGGCTCCATCGGCAGCTCACAGCTCTCACAGCTCTCACAGCATCCTACAGGTGACATAAATTGTATAACCGGGAAACCTCTGTTGCTCTGGTTGTTGTGTTTGGAATCGCCCAACACTTGTGTCGCGCATTGTGTTTCTCGCACGTCGATCAAATTGCTGATTTCTGTTTTGAAAATGGAACCAGCATCTTCCGATCTACCAAGTCGCACGTGTTGCGTCATGATCGCCAGTTGTTAGTTTTGGCAGCTTCCTTCGTGCGTTCTCGCGAGACATACATGACTTGACAACATCAAAATAGAACGGAACGACTAAATCAAAGTCTACGAGTAACGCAGCACGTTCGCTTGTTGCTGTTCGATTTTTGCCGTCATTCAAATTGAAATGTTCTCTCTTTCTTCGAATTCAAAGAGATGGATGAACTGCGAATGAATGAGTGAGAGCATTTAAAAATAATAATTATCGCAGTCAAATTGAAATCAACAAGAAAAGACAAAGATACGGAATTCTGTTCTGCATTCTGAAGAATTCTGAACTCTCACTCGAGTAGGAGTGGTGTACTCAGTACATAGACCATCCGTCCCTCACATCGTCCCCTACACTCAGATAAGCCCGCGCTACAAGAAAGCGCACCAGTGCTGCAGTCTGGACTCGTAGAGCGGTTGATAGATCGAGAGCTTAGCAAGATTTTGGACCTGACCAATCTGGCTGATCGCTACCTAGGCAAGTAGTGTAAGCAGCCGTCGGAAGATGGGAAGAATAGCGCGTCCGGTAGAAAGAGCCTAGTGAAGTAATCTGGAGAAAGAGTCGGCGCGAGGGGAACACGGGGATCAGTGACCAACAGTCGTTTTTACAAAATCTGTTTCCGATTTTTGGAAAGGCAAAGTGCGATAACTTTGTAACTTTTGAAAAAGAAACCTGTTGTAAATTCTGAACTTTGAATTCTAAATTGTGAATCACTAAGTTTAATATAATCAACACTCTGCCAAAGAGGGGTGAGCAAGATGGCTCGCTGATGTTGCATTATGGAGGATGGTGAATGATGGATGCCCTCCCTCTCTCTCTCTCTCTCTTCCTCTCTCGCTCCCTACGTGACATGTCTTTCGACGGTGACAAGCGTTCACAAGTGTTCAATTAAATTTGAGTTGAATGTTGAATGTTGATGGTGAATTTGTTGAATGAGAACCACGTTCTGACCCCGCTCCCATTCGTCTGCCTTCCTTCCTTCCTTCTTTCTTTCCCTGCCAGCAAGCCTAGATCGGAAACATTCGGAAAAGCGAGCCACTCTGCCTCCGACGGCCTCGGCTGTCGCCGCGTTCAGCGCAAAAGGGGGTGAAAAGAGCAAGCAAACGGAGAGTGAGGCAGAGAAGCGATGACCTCGGTGCACTGTAGTGTCCTCTCTTCCCATCGGTGCTCACTGTCAGTATCGTAAGATTTCAGAGTTGAGAATTCAAGTTTCAGAAAGCCAGCATTTATTTGTGCGAGATTGTGAGACTCAGAGAGACGAGTTCCGCTCACAACTGCGCTCGCTCTCAGAGGCTCGGGCTGGGCAAGGCAAGAACGAATGCACAAGATGCGACCGTTTGGTTTTGAATGCGCAAAGGGCAGGATCAAAAGAATAAAAATTAAAAATTATTCACAATCCACAATTTAGAACTTAGAATTTCGACTGCAAGAAGACAAGAAGAAAGTTGAAACCCCTTCTAGCACGCTGCAAGCTCTACAATCGTCTACGTTTCGCCAAAAAAAGAAAAAAACAGCGTGCGAGGAAAAAGATGGATGGATCATTTCACTCACACATTCCTCGCCTCTTCCTTAATACTGACAGTGTGAGTATCGATCCCTCCCTTGCTTCTGTGACACTGGACTCACTGGACCCAGCCAATGTGGCAATGGTGGCAATGATGGCAATGGTGGATAAACAGAACGCCGAGACCTACCCAACCGCCTGCCACAGCCGCTAAAGCCGTGCTGCCGTCTATTGCCCGCGCCACTACCCGCTAAAAGACACTTACGGGATGGGGCGAACGTTTGGGAAATAAAGTATCGCGTAACTGCTGGAGAGGGAGAGGGAGGGCCAAGAGCGCGGGAGAACGCAAGACAACAACGTTCGCATAGGTGGCGGCTAAGCATTCCCGGGACGCGGTGTAACTGTGGCGGCGGCAAAAGTGCGATCGATCGATGGTAACGATGGGCCGATCCATCGATCCATTAGCGCAGGAAACCTTTGAAAAGAAAGATTCGAACAGATTGACTTTTTTCTGAATTCTGAATTCTGAATTCTGAATTCTCAGAAGTTCAGTGAATGAATCAATGATGAGCGAGTTTCTCCGCGGGAAGACGTTTTAGTATCTTGACGTGCCACAGCGCAGGCAGCGGGCAGACACATGGGAACAGCGCCAGTTCGTTCTGAACTGATAAACAGTCAAGCAGCGTCGTTGGTTTCTGGTCCCGACTAACAGTAAGCCAGAGCAGAAGAAACATGAACTGCAGAGAGAGTGGGAGCGGGAAAACGCGGGACAACATGGGAAGGACATTTGCAAAACGTTGTTTTCGACATTTTACAAGAAAGAATTCAAAAGTCAAAAGTCAGAACACAGATGAATTGATGGCGAGAAACAGGAAAACAAAGTCCAAGTGTGGGCCAGAGTCCGGCAGTCTGTGACGACGTCCCAGGGAGTGAGGAAAGGCAGGGAACGAGCGCAAATTTGGATCTTTCTTCCATCGGGAACAGTGAAACAACACTTGGTCTGGAGCGCAATCGTGAAAACTGAAGATGCACCTCTGAGGCTCTCTCTCTCTGTTCCTCTCTCTCTCTCATCACCATCACCTCCCTGCTCAGGCGTCAGCCGATGAGTCATGGTCTCTACTAGAGATCGTTCGATGTCTCTCCATCCGCTTACACTCTTTGCCAGTACTCAGTTGCCTGGCTGGAGTACAACATTACAACAAACAACTGGCGGAGTGGTGCAAGGAAAAGGAAACGGGCAACCTTACGGGAAAGACTGGCGCCGCGATAGTGCCAACACTCGTCGTCAATCCACGGAACGCACACAGCTCCAAGCGTTTCCCATTCATTCACTGTCAAACATAGTTGGGCTTTCTTTCTTCCTCACTGCCAAAGTCAATCAAAGTCAAATGCTGTCGATCGAAATCGAAAACAAGTAGGCCGCCGATCGACCAGCGTCCCTCCACGCGTGTTGAATAGTTGCACAGGTAGGTAGATAGATAGATAGATAGACGGATAAAGAAAGAATTCAAGTTTTACTTCTTCATGATGGGAGAAATAGGCACCGCTGAGCAATTCGAGTACAACAAGTAGAGTTTCGATTCCGAGCACGACGCCAGCGAATTTGGACGGGTAGAGCTGGTTTTCTCACACCCGTCACAAAGTCAAGGCGTCTTTAACCACCTTACTTTTTTCGCTTGCGCCTTTGTCCAGACGATCTCTCCGAGAACTTGGTACTTGCGGACGACTCGTATTTTGAGGTCTCCCGTTCTCTACAGCAAGCGTTGTTTGCCCAGCACCTTTTTTTTTTTTTTGCTTGTACTTTTGCCCGGCGCTGGTGCACTGACTGTGAGGAATCAAGCGCGACTGTTTCTCTTCCACCGTTTCTGCTGTGGCCTGTGGTGTATTGGTGCATACTGCACTCAAAGCCTGCCACAAAGGGAGAACGAACACCTGCCTAGAGTGAGGAGCAGAGAAGAGAAACAGACCAAGAAATAAACCGCCGCTGGCTGGCTGGCTCACTGTCTAACCCGGGCCAGACACATCCTGATGCATAAGTTACTACCGCCGAAAGTATAGTAGTCCCCAGACTTGTTCCGACACGCATATCCTGTTCGGCCAGCGAGTAGCTTCCTATTGCGGACCATTCCACAAACCGTTCAGTGTGCTCGGTGTGGTGTGATCAGTGTGACCTGCCTGCCATCTTGCCTGTTCGATCCTGGTTCGACCCTGAGATCCTCCAGTCCTTGGAGAAACAACGCCGGCCGCAGGCGCCAAAGTCTTGCAAGCGAGGAATTCACCTGGCGCAGATTTGCTCGCAATCGGACAAAGTAAAAGCGGTGCAGAAGGCAGAGATCATCACCGCTGCGCGAGGTAAGTCAACATTTGAGCGGGACTGGGAGAGGGGGATGGTGGGTGGGTGGGTGGGGGGTTGTTTCCAGTTATTCGACCAGCACGGCGCACATTCGTGAGAGATCGGCATCAGGCTCTTCATCTCCAGAACAGCTCAGCAGCAGCATGGCCGCTGGGACTGTTGTCAGTCCATGCGACTCCAACGTCGCTATGTCGGCAAAAGGGAACCAATTCATAGGCGCGGACCCGCGAAGCTCACGGATTTAATTGGGGGAGAAGAAGGAGCAGGAGTTGTGCTTGAGCTTTTTGCGACTCGCACGCGAATCCGCGGAAAGGGATCCCAACCGGAAAACTGTTTGCCACATTTGTCGCACACCCGAACGTACCAGCATTAGATCGTTTAAGAGGCAAGTTGGCGCGGATCATGGTGGTGGTGGCAGCACGCGAATGTTGAGAGAATCAAGTGACACATTCTGTAGTACACTGTAGTTGCCAACCAGTTGCCCAGCCTGGAGCAAACGGAGCTTTCAGTGTCAGTCAATTCTCCACCGCTTTTCTCCCTCTGTCTCGGATGGCACTTTCCTGTCTCACAGATCCACACACCGAGCCCATTCGCAGTCAATTGACCATTCCACTCGAGCATTCGAGCATTCGGGAACGGTGTGTACGCCAATTGTACCCATTGGGTTTACCGAAAGTGAAAATGCACTCAAGCGATTGCATCGCGTGCCAAACCAAGATAGCTCTAGAGCTTTACTCTTTGAGTAGCTTCGCTTGCGACTCGGTTGTTCTTGCCAAACTTACGACTAGCCAACAGGGCGGGGCGACAAGAGGGGTGTGCCCTTACTGCGGTCGCACCTGGAGCGACTCGGCATAGTGCTCACTCCTGTAGTGCTCCCGCCCCCACTTTCTCTTCGCGCCACAAGACCAACTCAGCCTCAATTTTCCATCATCAGCAGCGACGTGTGGCACAGGTGGCAGTGGGAGTGCTCTTGGCTGTCGTGAGTCTTGCCGTCGACAAAAGTTAGATTGTCTCTGTGACTTTTGTCTCATCTTTTCCACCCTCAACATTCGTTTAGTGGCTAGCTTCTGGAAGTACAATTCTCGGCACGCGACAGGGGAAGAAGACTGAGTGATCGATTGGCGCAGCGCAAACACACACAATCTCTCTCTCTCTCTCTCTCGCGATTCTTCTTTGTCTTCTCTCAGGCACCAACCAACGCACACGCAACTTGCTCGTCCGCTTGACATTTATTTCCTTTGACTCGAGATGGAAGCAAAGATTTCAACAATCAACAAGAGGCGAGTGCCGATTTCATTGCTCATTGCTCATTGCTCATTGCTCATTGCTCATTGCCCATTGCTCGGTGGGTCGACTGACTGCGACAGCTCACAGTTCGTAGAGAGAGAGTGTGTGAGTGAGAGAGAGAGTGAGTGAGCGTTCGTTGGTACTTTTGCCCGCGTTCAAGTTGTGGAGCCTCCGGAATCGCGCAAGAATTTGTGTTCCTTCCTCCCTTTCCCTCTCCCACTCTACGCCTCTTTGGCCGGAGTGAGGAGACTGACTAAACTTTTAGTGTCGGAAGAGCGTCGGAAGAGTCACTTTTACACCGCTGCCACGCACGACTCTCCTAGCGAACGCAGTGACTGACTGCAGTCTCACTCGCTCACACACGCATTCTCTAGAAATCACTTTAGTCTCGCGTGGGAGGATGTGCGCAATACTCAGTAGTGGTATAGTGCGAAAGTGGAAATAAGTGCAAGGTGGAAAGTAAGCGCCACAGGTAGCCCGTTCCGAAACTTGGCTGCTACGCGCGTGCCCTAAATGCCGCGTAGTACCCCAGCTCGCAAGGTCCGCCAATTGCGTGCGAATCCGTGGATCGGCTAGGTCAGGTCGTCCGTTGTTGTTAGATCGCTCACTGCTCTTGCTCTGCTGGATGCCAACGAGCGCTGCTGCAACAACAAAGGACCTTTGGCACGGCGACCTGGGTGTCGGAAGGCAGCCAGCTTACTCGTTCCGTGCCTTTTTTTCAGTGCTGTTTTGTACTTGCGCTGGACCATTTACAAATTTGCAAACCAATACAACTTGGTGCCAATTCTGCAAATGTGGATTTGCCGCTCTGGGCACGCCCGGCCAGCTTGGCCTGATGGGACTTGCGTGGCTATGCATACCGAGAGACACAGGGGGATTCCAGCTCTGGTTTGGGCGCTGCCGAGAGAGGGGAAGAAACTGGGTCGCATGTGGCAAGTGTGACTGAAGAACCTCTTTCTCTCTCTCATTCTCTCACACATATGTATTCCCACCAGTGCCGAAAGTGCAATCGATTTTCACCAACAAAGAAGGGTGTGCGCCGCAAGTTTTGCCACTTTGTCAAAGCACACTTTAGCCTATCTGAGCCTTACGGTCATCTAGCCCTAGAGCGCTTTAGTTCCCGGCTCCTCTCTTACTGTCAGACTAAGGAGACGCGGTAGCGTCGGAAGGAGGAGGGTGGAGGTAGGAGTAGCTAAAGAGTGAGCAGAGAGAGTCGCTTCGCCCCCTCGACGTCGAGGTGCTAGCGTAAGAAGTAGTATGTGGTAGAGGATGACGCGGGTAAAGATGGGCGAGCACTCGGCGCACATTTTGTGCGGAGGAGAGATGATTGATTGATTGATTGATTGATTTCTCAATCTTGAAATCAAAAGATCAAAATAAAGAGAGGAAAGCGAAAAGACAAACAAGAATTTTGTCTGAGGCGTAGCTTTTGGATCGCTGGTCGCACTGGCGCAGCTTACTGGTTCTCGAGTAGAAAAAGAGAGAGAGAGGGAGGGAGGGAGGAGTTGTTGTGTGGTCCTGACAGTACAGTATCGAACAAAGTCGAATGCAACTGAGAGACTAACTTGCAGTGAACCAAAGTGACGTCTCCATCTGACCTCAGTAAACCGCGCGGTATACCCGCTACTACTTTCCATAGGATCTGTGTGGAAATCGAGCTGCTGAAAGAGCTCCTATCGCCTGCTATCGAAGCTGCATAAGAGTATTTGAGGAGGGCTGTACATTCAGTAAGTGCCAGGAGAAGACGTAGGGAAAGACGTAGGCTGAGTCAGGAAAAATTGTGTGAGTGAGAGGATTGATTGCAGTGAATTTCACTTCTGTGAAAACAAACTCTACCAATACTCCCTCTATCTCTTCCCTATACTCTCCATGCTCCCCTTTCTTTCTTTCCTTTTCTTCTATGTGTCTGTCTTTTTTTTTGTGCGATGCAATGCAATGGAATCCGTGACACTAACAAAATCATAAAATCGCGCTCTCTCTCTTTTATCTCCCTCTTGTTTACGACGAACCGAATTCAGTCGTCGCCGATTTGTGGTTCGGCAAGGGCCTGCCTCCTTCTAACATTTGCTATCACAAAGGCTAATCACTCGGTAAGTGCACGATGAAAAAAGAGGCTTGGTCAGGACTCTCCATCTTTTCCACTCTCCGCCACCTTTACCATTTCACCTGAGTGCTGGCTACCATAAGCACCGCCTCTCTCTCTCTTTTCCCTCTCTCTCTTTCTCTCTCCGTTTGTGAGTTTGGCTGGCCCGACCCTCTGTGTATCCCTCTGTCTTTTGCATTGCACAAAGGCCAATGTACAATGTACACTGCAATTCTCGCCTAGCGAGCTGGGTAGGACGAGACAGCGAGGCATGAACCGGGAGAGCGAAACTTGCACTTTAGAAATCTTGTTGACGTTGATCGTGGCTATCGTGGCTATCGTGGCACACAAACAGACCAGACAAGATGGAGAAATGGAGAAACAGAGAAAGAGAGAGTGGACAAGCTCTCGCTTTCCGACGCTTGAGAGCCCTGAGACAGCACGCATTAACTTTAAAGAAAGGATGGAAAGGATGGAGGGGAGGAGGGAGGGCGATGGAAGTACAGGACATGTGACAGCAAGACGTTCGAGAGACTAACTAGCAGGAGGCTATTGCCCGGGCTACTTGGGTAATGAAACGCAGATTGAGAAGATTTGGGACGGCTGGTCAGGGCAACCACCGGAAGGAGTGTTCAGAACAAGTAATTAGTGGAGAATCCACCTGGTAGAAAAAGTCAGAACAGGAAAAAAGGCAGGAGAAGAAGGTAGGAAACCCTCGTTCTTCCTCCTCCTCCTCCTTCCCCCTCCGCACGCGTATCACTGCAGTGGCAGTACTCAGTCAGTACTAGTGCTGTACCGCAGCAGTTCCTCTTCTCCAGAGAGAGAGGGAGAGAGAGTAAGTTGGAGAGAGATTGGAACGGGGAGAGGGAAGGGGAAAGGAGGAAAAGAGCAAGAGAGCAGAAAAAGAAAAGCAAAGTCACACTCACGGCGAGAAAGACCGCCAAAAGCAAGAAAAGCAAAAGGACTTGAGCCAGATCGCTCGGCTAGGGCTTATCTACCTCCGACAATAGCTTGAGCCGTAGGTTTTCTGCCCTGATTTCGTCAATCTTGTGTCTGCAGTTTGTTTCCTTCCTCTCTTTCGCTCCTTTCGATAGATAGACTGAGAGACAGACAGACAAACGATCGTTTATCCACCTCCCCTCACTGCGCATTCATCGAGCAAAACAATCTCACTCCAGTGTGAGTTAGTGAGCCACTGAGTCAGTGAGAGGAGGAAAAGAAAGAAAGGAAGGAAGGATAGAAGGCACAGTCTTTCCCCGTTAGACATTGTTGCACTTGCTCTTTTCCTCCGGAAGGAGAAAAGAAGAAAAGAGAAGAAGAGAATTGATTGATTGATTCATTGATTGATCGCTCACTGACCTGGTCACACTTTGTTGTCGCTGCATTCTTCGAAACACAGAACGAAAGCAGAGAAAGGAGAGAAGGAAAGAGCATCGTTTGCTCGATCAAGACTCCATTCGTTCATTCATTCATTCATTCATCGCGCCCATCCTTCGCGCGGTTGGCGTTGGCAGCGCGAGGCTGCAGCAGTCTTGTGCGTGCCGAGCGGTGCGTGACGCGTGGACTGGCTCCCGGTAGGTGGAAGAGTGGAAGAGTGGGAGAGCGCAGTTGATTGATTCAGCGGAGATAGGCGGTCCAGGCAGTCCGGCCAGTTTGGGATCGCTGAGATTGGTGTGTTGTTGGGAGCGATTGTGTGTCATTTGAGATTCGAAACCTGAGCTCGGAAGCCGGGATTTGCAGTGTCAAGTCGGCCGATTGCGATCTAGACGGAAGGAAGGAAGACTGATCGATCGATCCATCGATCGCTTGCTTGGTTGCGATTGCTTGGTTGGTTGGTTATTAGAAGAAGGAGAAAAAACTGGAACAAAAAGTCCGAGCCAGTGCTGCTGAACTTGACAACAGCCGGGACGCCCTCCGAGCCACGTATTTCTTTCTGGTTGGAGGCCTCCAGCTCTTTGGAACGGCTGTGGTGGCCTGATTGGGTCTCTGTGGCGTTTGTGTTTTTTGTGTTGGAGGAGCCTTCGTGTCTGTGCGACTTTGTGCAAACGGGAAGCGCATCGGTGGTGCCGTTAAAGCGCGCGTCGCCGCTCGACACCTTTTCACAAACATTTACACTTTATTGTCACAAAGCGCAAAGCCAGGAAGAATGGTGCTTCAAGACGGAAATAGCAGGGGCTCTCTTGCCGATCTCATCCTCGCGGCGAGCTCCACCGCCATGGCGCAGCAGCGCCATGCATCTGGCGCGAACAGCGCTAGCAACCAAGACGAAAACAGCACTCGACAGGCGAACTCCATGCCAATCAGCCGCCCGGCGCAGAAGGACTGCGGCAAGTTCACCAAGAGCGACAACCTCTCCGAGCGATCCTTCTCCAAGTCGAGCGAGGACGAGAAGGATGATGGCAATCTGAACGAAGGCGACTTGCAAGCAGACCCCTCCAGGCGCAAGGGCGCTTGGTCGCACAAGGAAGACGAGCTTCTCAAAAGTGTGCTAAAAATCCTCTCCATTCAGGACGATGCCCACTACTCAAAGTGGAGCACAGTGTCTTCGTACATCCCGGGACGGTCTGCCAAGCAATGCCGTGAGAGGTGGTGCTACAACCTTGACCCGACCATTTCCAAGGCGCCCTGGTCTAAAGAGGAGGATGACGTGCTCCTAGCGAGCCACCGGGTGTTGGGCAATCGTTGGGCTCAGATTGCGTCGCAACTTCCTGGTCGAACGGAAAACTCGGTCAAGACCCGCTTCAAATCTATTATTCGCGCCAAAAAGCGCGAGTGGACTCCAGAGGAGGACGAGGTCATTCTCAGCATGCAAAGAAGAGTGGGGTGCAAGTGGGATCTCATCTCTTCGCAGCTCGAGAATCGCACCAAAAACGCAGTGAAGACCCGCTACAGACAGCTCTTTCGAGCATCTCGCTGGGTTGGCGCCGACGCAGAGAGCGAGACCGAGGAGGCTGCGGGAGATGCCGAAAAACAATCCAAAGATAGATCGCTGTCCAAGGCAAATGCCGATGCGCACAGACGTCTCAGTGAGACGAGCACCATCAGCAGCGTGAGCACTACAGGGTTCTCTCCGTCTATTGTTTTTCCGCACAACGGCCACGGCAAGTCGGACTTCGACAAGGAGTCCTCCCATTCGATGAGCCGCGACATGCCGCCCCTCAAGCACCTACCTAGCATCCGTGAGCCCTCTGGTCTTGAGGAGCTTGACAAGAAACGACGCCGCGAAAGTGCCTTCTCGGCCCCAGACCTAGCAACCGATCGCGGAAACAAGCGACCAATGGTTGACATGGGCCCCACCCACATCAAGAGGGAAACTTCGTCGAGCTCCATTCCTTCCCTGTCTCCAAACCTCCTGTCGAGTCTCAACGGCATCGACCCTTCACAACTGGCAGCTGTCGCTTCGTCCATTGGCGGGTGCTCTCCAAACTCAAACGCTTCTCCGACTGCTTTCACCAGGGATTCCGAGATTTGGGCAGGAAACAGCGCAGGCGCACAGCGCTTGGCTTCCAGTGGGGCCGGAAACAGCAGCAACACCAACAACATGCTTGCATCGCTTGCCGCTGCACTTGAACATAATGGCAATGCAGCACAGCAAAAGTTGCTTCAAGGTGGCAACGCCGACCCGATTCTCAATCTCCTGGTTGCCCAGTACGTCAAACAAATGCAGGAGCGCCAAAATCAAAACTTGCTCGCTTCTCAGCTTGCCGCCCTCCTCGCAGGGAACCACAAGCCAGCTATGCAGCAACAAGACCACATGTCGCAGTTGCTGGAGGTGCTCTCTCGCCAGAGTGGCAACAACAGCAGCAATTCTGATTATGCTCACAACAGCAGCAGCAACTCCAAGATAAACAGGCTTTGCTCTGGCGTCTTGCTTGTGGAGACTCACTTAGTCGGTTAAACTCCAGTAGCAGCAGCAGCAGTGTGCCAAACCTGGACAGCTTGCTGTCTTCATTGGGAATGCAACAGCAGCAGCTTCCAAAGTAAATGACCAAACCTGCGTGACGTGAACATGTGGCGAGCGAACGATCGTTTCGCTCCCAACTGTGAAGATGATGACCCCAGCCCTTTCCTTTTGTTCTTTTGTTTCGTTTTGTTGAATGAAAACAGCACCTACTTTCGTGCTTTGTCAAACACCGTAATCGCCACCCGCGCCCTTGCTTCTTTTTTTAGTCATATTTTAATTATATTGTTCGAAGGCGTTCGGGCTGGCACATGGTACAACGCCATAAATTAACAAAGCACCAATTTTTGATTTCTTGCCACTTTTGATCTGTGCCTTTCTTGCCACCGAGCGAGTTTCTTCTTCGCCCCCAGTTTCTTCGTCAGCTTCGAACAAATGCGATGGGACCGACAAAAGTTGAACAAACGTCAACTCACACCCTCGGAATTTTCTACTATCTGTAGCCAGCAGCATGTCGACTGCAGCAAGCGAGCGCGACCTCGGGATTTGCAGCGGGTTGCGCCATTTGGCCCAAGTACTAGTACACAGCTCCCTTCACGCGCCGAGAAAAGCGAGCGGAAAGGATTTGTTCTGAGCGAAATTGACACATGCCGTCCGGTATGTCTCAGGCTTCAGCTTGTTCAACTTGACAACAAGTTCCCTAGCGCATTTGCTCACTCACTCACTCCGCACTTCTCTCGCAGCAAATGAATAAAGCATTCCATTCTCACGTTCTCACTTTCTCACTGTGAATGCTTTGACCGACTTGTGTGAATGAGTGAGCGATTGAAGACATGCACTTTTTTTCTCCAGATCCCAAACTCCAAACTCCAAATTCAGACACAGACTCAAACTGTTTTCGAAGAAGCAAATATAAGCAAATGGGCAACAAACCTTGTCTCCGATATCAGAAACGCAAGCGGCGCCCAGCAGCTGCGGGGGACCGCGGAGAGAAGATCGATCGGAGGGGGGCTCTAAAGTCAAAGTCAAAGTCAAAATCAAAATATTAATAAATCAAACGAAAAGAAAGCGAGACGAATCGCAGTTTTTTACCCAAACTCTTTCCGCCATCGCCAACTCGACTCGCCACAATGCTTCTCCGATTCCTACAGCACATCTATCAGCCACTCTAGTCTTCCGTGTTCATCAGATCCACTCAGCTGAGGTGTTGCCGCTAGCACTATCTAAGTACTGGCTAGAGCAAGAACGTCTTGCAAGCCCACATGAGCCTAGCCTAGCCATCCCTACCGCAAACGCTAGCCCTCGCTTGCCTTCCTCAGGCACCAGAGACATGCACTGATACCTTCCCTTCTACCGCCACCACTAAGACAAACTCCACTGCTAGGGCCAAACACTAGAACCCAAACAAAGACACAATCTACTAGCTCCGTCTACTACCAAGCGCCGGTAGGAGACAGCAAGAGTGGCACCTCTAGCACCCCTACGCAAAACAGCTACGAAATCCCACCTCCTTATAGTCGTGATAGCGCGTCCTACCACTTCGAGAGAGTAGCGCCGGGTAGAGCGGGGTAGAGCAGCGTCGTAAGGATAAGTCCGTAGCAGCGGAGTGGCGTGGCGTAGTGGCGCGTAGTGTGTCGTAAGGGGACGTAAGGCTACACATTTGGTTGTTGTTTGCTTCTGTGCTGGGTTGGTTTCGAAGAAGGAAAGAAAGAAAGAAAAGAAAGAATGACAGAAAGACAGAAAGAAAGCCAAAGCGCCGAACAGAGAGAAAGAGAAAGAGAGAGAGAGAGAGAGAGAGTGTGTGTGTGAGTGTGAGTGAGAGAGAGATAGAGAGAGGGACAGCGGCCACAGAGGGAGAGGGCGAGGGCGAGCAAATCTCATCTCCTCACAAGAACCCGCCCGCGATCCCTTGCAGCTTGTGAGTGCCAGCGCGGCGCGAAATTGCGGTGCGCAACAGGTTTGCGGACCCAAGCGCTGCGAAGCACGGGACGCCGGCGCCCCACAGCTTGCGCGGCACAGCTTTCGTGCGTTTAATTCAAGACCCCGCGGACTCGCGGACTCGCGGACTTGCCGACTGGCCAAGCGAGTGAGTTTGTTTGTTCGAGTGAGTTTGAGTGAGTCAAGATGGAGATGAAGATGCGCGAGAGGAGCGGCGCGGGCGGGGCGCACTCAGGTCGGTCGGGCGGGGCAAGGAAGGGCAAGCAAGCGAGCCAAGGGCGCGAAACGTGTCAGGTGTGCGGCGGAGGTGGGGCCGCGGACGGGCAGATGGAGGCGAAGGGCCAAGTGCAAAATGAGATGGTGCGGTGCCAGGGGAAAGGCTGCCAAGTGGTGGTGCATAGGGCGTGCTACGGGCTGACGAAGGACGAGGACGGGCAGCAGTGGATGTGCGACCCGTGCGCGGCTGTGGGAGGGAAGGGAATGGACGCATTTTTTCCCGATGCGAGCTTCGACTTGAAAGCGAGGCGCAGAGACAAAGTGAAGTGCAATCTTTGCAATTGCATGGGCGGTGCGTTCAAGAAACTGCAGATTATCTCAAATTCAAGATGGGCACATGTTGCGTGTGTCTTGGCGTACCCGGAAACGGGGTTTCGATGCCCGATCTCTATGGAGGAGGTCGTGGGCCACTGCTCCATCAACTTTTTAAAGCGCAAAGCACTGGTAAGTTTCAGGATGCTTGGGGCTGTCGCTCGACGCTCTCTCTGTCCACTAACCTTCTTGTTTTCCAACTTTCTCCTCGAATGTTGTTCGCTAATTACTGCGAAGAAATGCTGCTCTTGCAGCAAAGCACCTGGAGCTTGTCTCAAGTGCACCGCTCCAAATTGTATTGCAGCGTATCATCCTCTATGTGCTCAAAAACTCGGTCTTCGCCCGGAACTTAGTCCCAGAGTTGCGCCAAAATCCTTTTTCTGCCCTGTGCACGTCGGCGCTTACGGCCCTCCTCCCCCTCTTGGCATTTCTGCCAACCAGCCCAGTGCAGAGGCAAGTAACGGCACCAACACTTCTATACAGCAGCAAGTCTCCTCGAAACCTGCTTCTGCCACTGCCGACTCAAATTCTCTCGAAAAGCCCGCGCCTCGAACTGCGAAGAAAGGCAATACAAAAGCAGACGCCCAAACGAAAAAACTGGGCAGCGCTCAGCAGCCAGCAGCAAGTAAAAACTATTCGAAGGGGCAATCGAAGCCAAATGTCGGAACTGGCAAATCAGCGTTGTCATCACTAGCCACTTCAAGCAACTTTGGTAGCCTCTCGCAGCCTGCCTTTGGCTTTGCAGGTGAGGAAGCCCAAACACCCGCTAGTACGTCTACCACTTCGTTCTCTTCTTTTGCTAACAATGTTGGAGGAGCGCAGGCTGTGCAGCCAGGCGCCCAGTCAAACTTCCAGTCCACCCTCTCTGATCCGAACTACTTGCCCGCATCAAGAGGAGACGAGACAGCTGCAGCGACTTCAGCCCCAAGTCGCAAGCGGAGAGCATCCACCACAGTGTCTCGTAAGAAACCAAATGCAAAAGCTCAAAAGCAGGAGTACAGTGAGTATGCGCCTTCTACAAATACACTGGCGCCACCCTACGATCCATCGCAAACCGGCCAGTCACCGTACAACTACCATCACCAAGCCCATCAAAGTAACCAGCACAGGCCTAACTTTGACACACACCCAGTCAATGTGCAAGCTGAGCAAAACGGCCATGTATCGTTTCCTCCCGTGTCAGTAAACTCGCCGTACGGATCAATGTCAGCGGCATCTCACTTGCCACAGTCGCATCAAGCTGGAGGGTCGCTGAACATGCCCGGTCAAGGATACGAGCACTGGTATCAAGGTCGCCAGGTCTCCCAAGGGTCGTCCTCTTCGTCCTCCTCCGCAACAACTACTTCAACGCCCTCCATCGGAGCGATTGCTTCCAACGCGCGGAGAGGGAGCACTATGGTGGGAGAGAGCGGAGCACAGACAACCATCCCTTCGTCGAACGGACATGACTCTTCCCGGAATCCGCATTCATGGAGAACCCCGTCTGCCGGGGCATCGCAAGATGTGCCATTCTTCCAAGCTCAGAGGTCGGAGTTCTTCGGCTATCCTAACGATCTCAAGTCGAAGCACAATCACTGGCTGGAAGCACAGTGGCAGCACCAAAATTGGCTCCCGTTGAATCTGACCCTTACTAAAGATCGCGTCGAGTGGGTCCAGCAGATGCAGGCTCGCCAATCCTGGGTGCATTCGGAGTCATCAAGGCTCACCACACTTGAGCCGCTGTTTTTTAAGCGTGTCCAGAAAGACGAAGTTGCCGTCGTCATGGAGTATCTCCTTATGGTTACCGCGATTGAGAACGAGCCGAAAAGAACAAAGGCGGCGCGATCGAAGCGAGGCTCTCCTCGTGTTGGCGTTCAAGCAAGCTCCTCTGCAACAAATGAGCCACTGCAGCAGCCTCCTACTCAAGCGGCCATGGCCTCGGGGCCACCAGCACAGCTGGCAAATTTGACCGAGGCCAGACCGCCGTCGCCACAGTCAACGAGCTCAAGCGGTGGCGGGGAAATGGCTGTCGTGAAGAAGTCGAAGGGGATAAAGCTTACGGTGGCGGAAACGATGCGATCCGAGAATCAAAAGCCTACGGAAATCAAAATCGCAAAACGCGCTCCGATTCCTCCTCCGCGCTCCGACTCGCCTTTGCTGTTCACGTTTTTACGCGAATCCGAATGCTCTGCTTCGTGCGCTGCGGTTGAACCACTGCCAGTGTGCCGAGACAAGATAACATTGCGCGTGAACGGCCACGAGTTCCCTCTCGCATCGTAGATGAAAAGTGGCGATTTTATCTCGTCATCGTAAAATGTGTGTGCGGCGAACAATTTGCAGGGGCACTACTTTCCAATCGTGTGTTAGCAGCTGCTGCGGGGAATCCCGCCAGTATGCAAGCCTGAGCACGCAACAGCGAACGCGTTCTTGTGCTTTTGTGCCCTTTGTTAATGAACTCCTTTTAGGCCTTTGAGCCTCTTTTCCGCGTGACTGCCATATGCGAAAGGTACCGGCCCAACAAAATCTTTGTAACAATTTTTTACGCTGTCTGTCTATCGTTCTCACAAAACAGCTGCGGCATGATGACTGGATGTGCCCATTTGTTGACTGAGACACAAAGCAAGACTGCAGAGGGGAGGTAACCTTTTGGTCTGTGAAAATAAAAGACTTTACTGTTTTATTTTTAAAAGAAAATCAGTATTCAAAGGTGATGATGTTTCTTTTCTTATATAAAAGAGCTTTTTAATCAAAATCTTTTTGCCACGTATCCTTTTTTTGCACAGCCGTAGCACTCTCCAATTCTCTTTCTAAAATCAACTCACTGACAACTCTGCAGGAAGAATTACACTTTTCTGTTCATAAGTTGCCATGATGGATGTGCGCACAAAATCATTTCGATGCAACCAACATACATTGTTCCACATGTTACCCAGAGTGCGTTGAAGACACGATTTCGGTTTCTTGTGCAGGAGCTTTGTATCTGTTTGCAATTTCTGAACTCCCGTTATGCAGTGACGGTGCTTCAGACACATTTGCTATGTCGTCGGGATTGTCTGGAAACACCATGAACTCTGTTGGTGCCACCTTGCTCTCCCCGAATGACATAAACTCCGTACGCTTCGCATAGGAAGTTTCTGCTGGCAACTTGGAAACATTTGCGGAATTGACAGCGACTGACTTGGTGATGATTTCTCCGCCCACCCCAGATGTAATGTCAAATGCCGACGGAAACATTTGGCTTGCAATCTTCGGCACCATGATCATCAAAAGAATCGACACATCGTTGAGAAACACCACTCCCGATCTAGTAAACATGATGGTGTCCGCACTGTTGCTCGTTATTGCCATTATAGGGATGCTAAGGATGAGCAGTTGCAGCGAAGAAAAAAGAGCAAACCGTATGGACTTCGCCTCCGAAAACGCTGTGCTAATGTGCAGACTCTTCGATGCGATGTATGTTACATAAAGGAGAATCAAGAGGTGGTACACCAAGATGACTGACACAAATACCAAGCTGTTTTCGCTCCAACACAACGCCGCACTTTGCTGCGGATAGCCGTACACGAGATCCTGTGAAACGACTTCGCGCTTGTACTGGAGAGGATCCACTGCGGTCCATATCAAGCAAACGACCACGTCCACCAAAATAAGCACACTGATCAACATACTCAATCTTTCGGTGGAAACTCGTCGCCGGCTTTGCTCCTGGACCTTGGCAGTCCCGAAATAAATTCTCGCTCCGAAATCTGAGTCAAATAAGAGGTTCACCTTGAACAGTTTTACCGCCAAAGGAGCGATGGTCACCATGAACCCCATACAGTACACCCAGACAGAGACCTGGCAAGCCAAGCTTGCCGCCTCCGAATCGTTTCGGTCGTCAACTGTCACTAGCAAAATTGTGGTGGACGAGAGGACACTGCCCAAGATGACAACTACGAGAAACGGAAATTGTGCTGCGCGCACAATAACGTGGTTCTTATTTTTCACAATCCACCCAAGGCAAAACAAGGAGAGCGCAAAGCTCATCGAGAATGCACAGTAGCACAGAGTTCTTGTGGAGTCCTTCGCTAATTGTCGATCTTCTTGGAAAACGGAAAACGAGATTGCCAACGATCCATTGAGGCCCGTGCTGTCTGTAATTGAAAACTCAACCTTGTCAGACACAGATTTGGACAATTCAGAGCAGTTCGGAACATAGGTGAGCATCATCTTGGAGGAGCGAGAACCCTTGCTCAAGATCTCGTCACTCTGATTGCTCAACACGTCGAGGTATTCTAGTGAGACCAATTCATCACCTAAATACAAGACACCATACACGGGAGCCTTGCTCAACCCTACGGAGAAGTGATCTCCATCCATGTCCTCAGCAAAAATCGTCACACTAGACGAATTGGTCCATCCTTCTCCACAAAAGACAACTGGCTCAGCTGGGGTTGCCTTCATGCGAGGTGCATCGGCCGTGCCATTCAAGGCCAATGACACCGTTCCCTGATTTGACACCCTAAGACGATCCCCTCCACAGTCGTAAGCCGCATAGGTAAAAGAGTCCTCCCCGTACGAATTCTCATTTGGGGTGTAAAACACCTTGGATGAAGAGGACCGCAAGAGCGCCTCTTGCGCATTTTCCGAACCCAATAACTTGACGTAATCCATGTAGTTCCAGTCTGAAATCCCTGTCTCCGACGAGGTGTCAAGCTCGATTCGGATCGCATTCGTTCGAAACGCAGGACGGCAAATCTCCTCATCAAAAATGAAATAAAACTGCTTCCCGTTTGTTTCGCTGTACTTGGTCTTTTGCGGAGCATCCTTGTACATGAGCACCCATTCTTGGGCCAAGGGGTTCCAGGCTTTCACCTGAACGATGCTACCTCCGCCCCTGGGAAAGCCTACTTCGACAGCTACAGGGAACACCGCTACATTGAACTTGACCTCTATGAATTCCGTGTATCCTTCGCGCAAGTAATTCTCTTCTTGATCGTACACGAACGCCCACCTTTCGCCGTACACGATAGCAGAGCTACCATCGATTTCGCCCGGAGAATAACCCAGCGAGGCGGGGGACCACATGCCTTGCATTGTCCGCAAATTATCTCTTAATATCCCAGTGATGTACATTTCGTCTTCGCCTCTCGCCTCGGCCTCCTCTACACTGCAATTAGCGGGATAGCTCAAAGTGTCATTTGAAGATTCTCGAACGAATACACAGGGACGAACTGTCTTGCTATCCGGGGGCCAAAATCGATACATCTGTAATTGACGGGCCGTATACGTCGTGTCTCCATTCTCCGCAACATTGACTTGAGTGATATTGGAGGTGACATAGTGAGGGGTGACGTTCTTTTGCCCTTCAAACATGTTTGCCGACACGATCATTCCTACAAATGGCTCAAAGTCATCATCTTTCAAACGTTCATCGTCGCACATGGTTGACGACATGAAGCCCGCAGAATAGCACTCTGGCCTTCCAACCACCCTTAAGGGGTGCTTCGAAAAGTCGTCCTTTAGATTCGAGAATGTTGAGAAATTCCCAATATCTGAGGCGTATTGCTCTATCACGGTGCCGACATCAAAAACATTGTAAGCACTGGTCACTGTCTTGAGTTCTCCGTTTTCGTCTAACATTTGCAGCGTGCCCTTCGACGGCAACGAAGAGACCACGACCACAGATCCGTATGTACCCTCGACGTCCGTGCCCACCAAATCGATTGCTATACCGGGCGAGGCTGTATCCTCTGTCACATTAACTTGGAGGTCGCTTACAACGGGAAGGTCGTCCAATGAATTGACAACAATCTTGACAGTCAGAATTTCGGAGCGCAGTCCAGAGGTGGGAGACACGAATTGTATCTGAAAGCTTTCGACTCCATTAAAGTGTGTGCTTGGCACATATTCCAGTGCCAAGCCCGAATCGTAGTTTAAAGTCGTTCCGGGAACAACGGTTACGTTGCTGCTGACGTATCTTTGCCAGTATTTCCACGAAAGTTCGGAGGCGAGGGCATCAATTGCTCCGTGAGATGGGACGGAGATGAACTCGAGATCAATAGCTTCTCCAGTGGGAGAGACGAAGAGAGTCCCCAACTCTACCGCCAACGTCCCGCCTTCGCTCGTTTCAAATTCGACGACACTTTCTGCGGACACGTGGTTTGCAAAGTGCGGGGCCATATACGGCCAAATGTGAAACTCCTGTTTCTCACCAGTGCCATCCTGAAGCACAAAGCGAATCGGAGCGCTGAGAGCCGAGGTTGCAACAAATATTAACGCCGCTTCCGATGTCAGATCTGTCTCGCCATCGGAGAGTGTTGTGTTGTCACTTCCTCTGCGCAGCTCGCCCTCCTGCGGCCATATGACCACCTGCGTTGCGTCCGGGAGGTCAAATTGCAAACTCTGGCCTGGTAGAATCTGGCGAATGATAGGCGTATGCTTTGCAAACGTTGTTGAGGATATGTATTCGGGAGCAGAAGAGCGAGTGAGCGACGGGACATCGAAGAGATTTCCATCCCCATCCATATCAGTACTTTTGAGATATTTGAGCCCGTATCCGTAATCGTTATTGAGCTGGCCGAGCAAAAGATCATACTTGCGCCCCGCACTGCCGAGGTTGGGGATTCGTTTGTCTCCAGAGATGCTGCAAGAACTGTCGGACAGATTCCATGCACCGTCATCGCAATTCTCCACCTCGAAGTTGAAGTAGAAGGGCATGTCTGCTGAAGGGTTCTCGACGTCCATTTCTTTGTACATGAGCTCCTGGATCTCGCTTGCGCTTAGCGGCCTCGTCCACATGGACATGTCATCGAGAGATCCTTTTAGACTACCAAGAATATTTGCTGCCACGAGTTTTGTAATGGGACCGCCAGTGTACATGAGAGCCCCGAGATAAAACGTCACATTGCTTTCCACGACTGAGAATCCAAGTTGCTCCTTGATTTGAATCAATTGACCGTTTACATACGTCATGCCCCCGTTCTTGTCCCAAGTGATCGCGTAGTGGTACCACTTCTTATAATCAATGAACTCGGTGACACTCGAGCTCGAGCTCCAAAACATTGCGTAGGTCTCCAAAGACATCGACGATCCGTCCATTTGCGACTCGATAATATAGTTGTTCGCAAAACTCGCCAAGCGCCACGCAGTCCCAGAGAAAGCTTGGACCGGATCCCATTGCACCCAGAAAGCGAATGTGCCCCCGTCTTCGAGGTTCTCAAATCCTGCATCTGTGAAGTTAATCACGCCCGGAGCAATCCCCGCAACGGCGGTATTGCCCTGGAAGCGAAGGGCATACCCGCGTTCGCGAGCGCTACATCGTGTGAAAACCCCGGCCAGGACCAGAGACAGCAGCGCTATTATCCTCATCCTCAGCGACCTCGCTGCCCCACGCTCGAAAGTCAGTGCCGCAACAGCGCCGCCCGTACAGCCACCGCCAACATACGCAGCCAAGGTGCTGAGGCACACCGAGCAAACAAAGGAGTGCAAATTCTGCAACAGTCACTTTCTTTCTTCTCTTTTCCGAGTCCTTGCTTTCTGTTTGCCCGTCCGTCACGCTTGCAAAGCGTTAGTAGGTCTCAGTGATGTGGCCTCCAAGCCAAAGCTTGCAGAAACAACAATCATGTGGTGGCCAACACCTCTGCGAGTACAAACCAACTGACTAACCTCTTCTCTCTCTATCTATCTTTCTCTCTGAGCCTGTTTGTCTGTCTGTCTGTCTGTCTGTCTCTTTCTATGTTACTTTCTCTGTTCCTTTGTTGCTTCTTTCGCTTTTCGCATTTTCGACTTCAGCTTTCAGCTAACAACTTTCTGTTGCCATGCGTTTGACGTTTACACAAATGTTACTCGCTCACGGTAGGGCCAACCAAGCCTTGCATTAAGAAATGAACCGGAGGACTCGCAATTCTCAACGTTCATTTTTCTGCTCTTACTGCCCAGTACTCCAGTACCAGTGCTAGTACTGTGTTGCGTATCTCTTTCTGCATGCTCTTTCGCTTTCGCTCTTCCAAGTATCTTCAAGTTCAAGATGTGGCTCTTACGCGAGCGGCTATCATGTAATCACAATGCGCTCGCTAGTGCAACACAGAAAGTGTGAGCCTTGAGCTTACGTACATGTCCATTGGAAAGAAAGTGATAGATGTGTGGAGCAGGTCAAGAGTCTCAGTCAGTCAGAGTTGATAGAGTGTTGACGGTTCAGAAGGCTGGCTTTTCCTTTTTCCTTTTTGTTTTTATAGTTTTGTAATCTTTGATGTTAGATTGTATCCCTGGGGTCTCTGACCCTCTCTGTGTCCCTCCGACCGTGAGCAAGCCCGCAGAATGAAAACGCAGAACGCAGGACGGGGACTTACGGGGACGCTAAAGTCAGGGAGGAGCCAACGTTCGTTCTCTCGTTGTCGCAATTCACTCAAGAGTCTCTCAAGCGGCTTCTTTTTCGGCTCAAAAATCAGGCTTGAGATGAGAGAGAAGAAAAGCATTTCTTACCTGCGAGGGTCCGAACCTTTCCATTAGCAACGGACAGATGCGGATTTTAGAATTTAGAAATATCGGACAAAATTCGGAAGATAAAGCATACAAATTTTGAATTAAAACACCTTGAAGAAAATGAAGAAAGCATACCCCTGCATGCCAGTGGTCTCGCGCCACTCAGATCAAGAGTCAACTAACGGGCCCACTGTCAGTGTCAGTGTCAGTACCGGTTCGAAAAGAAGATTCCGAGGCCACAATTCTAGACTCCTTCACCTGCACTATCCCGCTGGCTGGCGGGCAGAATTTCTAGCTCGGCTTTGATATGACCGTTGGAGAAGTCGCTGGACTCGGATCGAAACTTCTCCGCGAAAAGAATGTTCGCCTCTGTTCACGTGCTCTTTGTTCCAATTGATTGATTGATTGAGAAGGAATGATAAAGAAAGTGGTCTCCAAGCGAAGGAAGTCGCCGAGGCAGTTTTGAGAACAAAAGGGTCGGTATTGACTGTGAAGGTTTACATGGATGACACGAGAAAGTAAAAGAGAAGAATGGTTCCTTCGCTAAACGTCGAAAATTATTCAATTGCACTAACTGCTGATGACAGTACATTCTGAGAACCAAGAGGTTGGCCACACGAGGGCTTCGACAAGGCGTTCGGGAGGACCTTTCCATACCTCATGTGTGAATACACTTTGGGGGCAATTATAATGAGCAATATAGACACATCGTTGAGCAGTACCACTCCTGATCGTGTGAACATGATGGTATCCGCATTATTGCTGGTGACTGCCAAAATTGGGACGCTGAGGACCAGAAGCTGTAGCGACGAAAATAGCACAAAGCGAAGCGATTTGGCCTCAGAAAAAGCTAGGTCGATGTGCAGACTATTGAACGCAATGTAGCTGACAACTCCAAGAATGAAGATATGATAGACTAGAATTGCGACCACAAAGCCGCCACTATTCTTGCTCCAACACAGACCGATGCTTTGGAGCGGATAATTGTGCGCAAGATCAGTTGATGTTGTGGTTCGTTTGTAGGTCAACGGGTCCAAGAGAGTCCATCCGAGGCACAAAACCATGTCGACGGAGATCATACAAATGACCCAGACCCAAAGCCTTCTCGATGATATAACTCGTCTCGACTCGATCTGATCCTGCTCAGAGCCGTACCAAAGCTTGCTGCGAAAATCAATGCTGAAAAGTTTGTTCGCTCGGAACAATTTAGCTGCAAGTGGCGCAATAGTTGTCATGAAGCCAACACAGTAGAGCCATACCGATAGGCGACAGGCCATGTTAGCTTGCTCCACGGAATTGCGATCGTCAATCGTCAGAGGCAAGATTGTGCTAGTGGAGACCATGCTGCCAATGATCACGAGAACTAAGAACTCAAAGTGCGCGGCTCGCACAATAACATGCCCTCGGTTAGCGAGTACCCAAATCAAGGAGGCCACGCTCAGGCCCATACTAAAGACGAAACCACCAATACTGAACGCAATTGTTGCGTCCGAGGCGAATTGCTTATTTTCCTGCAAAATTGTGATTTGAAGGCTGGAAGAGAAAGAGTTTCCGGCCTGGTCGACTACCATCAGTTCAAATTTGTCGACAACTGACTCATATAACGTTGAACACTCCGGCAGATAATACAGAGGTATAGAAAAAACGCTGCCCATCGTGCTTCCGGAGGACGTGAAATTAGATATGAAGCCTCCGTCTAACTTTGCATTGTCGTTCTCGCCCCAAAATAAGGTCCCATATCCTGGCTCGGTTACCAAATGCAGAGTCACGTCGTCGCCATCTTTGTCCACAGCGATTGCCGAGAAGTTTACACGAGAACTCCAACCTTCACCGCAGAACGATACCGGGCTACTTGGATCATAAGTAATCTCAGGAGTATCCTGCAAAGGCGAAATCGCAATGGATACCTTGGCTTCTTGCTTTGCAGCCCGAAGCCTGTCCCCACCACAGTCATAAGCCGTAAACTCGAAGGAGTCCTCTCCGTAGGCGTCCGAGTCCGGAATGTAAAAGACCGAATTCGAAGAATTTCTCAAGACTGCGCTTTGAATAGACTCCGAACCCAAAAGTTTGAGGTAATCTACGTAGTTCCAGTCTCGAATGCCAGTTTCTACCGAGGTGTCCAGTTCAATACGAAAAGTGTCGGCACGAAATGATGGTTGGCAGATTGCTTCATTGAAGACGAAATAGAAACCTTTTCCGTTTGTTGCCTCATTTTTTTCCCGCTGGACCTCCGCGTCGTAAATCGTCTGCCAGGAAGTGTACTCTTCGTTCCAAACTCGAATTCGGACTATACTCCCTCCTCCCCGCGAGAAACCAGCCTCCATGGCTATTGGAAATACTGGTGTTTCGTACTTAACAGTGATAAACTCTGTGAAACCTTGACTATTGTAGTTCTCCACTTGGGAGTAATTGTATGCCCACTCCGCTCCAAAGCGAATAGACGCCTCCCCTCCTACACTAAAACCAGGGACAAGAACCTGCTTTGACGGAGCCCACGCCCCCAAGAGCTCTCGAAAATCGGCGCGACGGACGCCGGAAATGACGAGACCTTCAGAACCAAATTCGGCCGCTTCCTCTATGCTGCAATCATCTGGGTATATCGGCCACAAGTTTTCTCGGGAGGACATAACACACGGAACAAGAGTGGTGCTATTCGCTGGCCAATATCTGTAGTTTGGTAAAATGGTCACTGTAAATGTCTGCTCACTGCCTTCATCGTCGACAGCTGTTACTCTTCCGTCAACAAGTGTCACCCCTTCGCCATCAGAATACGCACTCGAATACGCACCGTCGTATTCTGGGCTTAGATATCGATCGATTCGTACGTACATTCCGATATATATCTCGAAGTCTGGATCTTCAAAACGCGAATCGGTGCATTCCCCATGAAGAAGCTTGCCATCCGTGTAGCATTCCGGTGGTCCCGTAGCTCGAAGAGGATGCCCGTCGAACTCTCCCTTTCCGGTTCCGAACGAAGAGAAGTCCACCACAGCGGACGCATACTGTTGAGTCACTGTTCCAACATCGAAAATATTGAATGTTGATTCAATCGGGAGACGGCCGTCAATCGGGTCTTCCATATATAATTTTCCGTGAGATGGCAATTTGGTAATAACGATGTTGACTCCCGAGTCGCCCTCTTCATCGGTTGCGTTGAGCAGAATTTTCTTGCCTGGATACGCCAGGTCTTCGTCTATTTGCACCTCTTGCCCGAACGCCTCGGGGAGTTTATTGGACATTAGCGCCTTAAGGGAGATTGTCAAGACATCCGAAACCAAGCCCGATGCCCGCGATTTAGCTCGAATCGAAAAGCTCTCCGTTCCTTCAAAGCGTGCAGGCGTATTATACTTCACCGTCAACCCGTCTTCAAACAGTAGGATTAATCCTACGGAAACCACGTCTTCATCCTCAAAGGCGGTACCAAACGCTTGTGTGAGTGAAAGCGATTGAGAGGTCAAGGTCCCATATTCTGGAACCGACTCGAAAATCACGTCGAAATCCTCTCCAATCGGAGAGAGGAAATAATTTGCTAGATAAAGGTAGGTTTCAAGCGTTTCATAGGTTTCCAGGCTGAAGGTCCGCGTTGAGGAGTAATCGGCGGCGAGTTCTGGTGCTGCATACGGCCAGATATGAAAGTCTTGAGTGGTCTGATTCTCGTCGCAGACTCGCAACCAAACAGGACTGGAAAAACCCTGGGCTGATGTAACACGCAGAAGAGACTCTCCAATTACCTCCGACCCAACAGCAACAGCAGCACCTGAAGTCGTTGAGACTGTAAGCACCGACGGTATGCTAAGAATTGTGACGTTCTCCGGAACTGATATTTGAAAGGTATTCCCGCCAGTAGTGTAAACCGCAACCGCGGCGAATGGCGAAAACGTCAGCTCGGAACCATCAGCTGGTGTGTTGGAGGCCGAGAGATGCGGAGAGTCAAATGCCAACGCTGTCGGAATCTGCTTCACGTCGCTGACCGCAGAATAGGTCAAGCCATGTCCATAGTCGTCGTTCAGCTGCCCAAGCAAAAGATCATACTTTGCACCTGCAGTCCCAAGATTCGGAACTCGTTTGGAATCCACCGGGAACTCACATGAAGCACTAGCTAGACTGTTCTGAGAGTCCGTAGAAACACAGCGCCCAGCGTCGAAAGTATATCCGATCAGAAGGTCATTGGGCACCGAGTCCGGCCTTAGAGTGAAGTTCAGTAAGTCGGCCACTTCATTTTCACTGAGCGCGCGAGACCAAACATAAAAGTCGTCCAGAGAGCCCTTGAAAGGTGTGTTCACATTCGAGGTTATTTCGCTATCGAATGGAGCGGAGTTATAAAGAATGACCCCGAAATAAAGAGTTTGAAAACTGTTCACGAGCGAAAACCCCTCTTGGGTAGTTTCGCTGATCAGTTTGCCATCTACGTATGCTCGCGATAGTCCATCCTTGAGAGTGATGACAAAGTGGTACCACTTTTCGAACTGGACTTCGAGGCCACCATTTTCCGGAGAAAACGAATTATAATTTTGGAGTGTAAGCCATCCGTCAAAGAACTCCAAATCAATAAGATAGTTGTCTTCCTTCGTCACGATTCTCCACACCACGCCCGGGTACTCATCTACGTGGTCAAATTTAACCCAGCAAGCTATTGTGGCACCATTGCTCAACGCTGCAATTGCATCGTCGGATTCAAAATCAAAGACACCGTTCGCTATGCCAGCGATCGGAACGCGCCCCTGAAACCTGAGATGATACCCGCGCTTCGATGCTGAGCTCGCCGTCAGACTGCACAAGAGGACGCCAAAGAGAATCACTGTCCACACCGTCCCTACTCGCTTGGGTTGCATCTCGAACCCAACTCGCTGATGAGCCCATGCAAGCAACCAACCCGGATGAACTCCCCTATGGTGATGCGGCTCTGTCGATGCGCAGGAGTGTCAACCCTTTACGAGGGAGTGGTGTTCATTACACGATTTCAAAGTTCAAGCTGTAAAAACGAAACTTGACCTTACTGTTAGTCTGTAAGGCCACACTGCTCGTCATTTAAACTCATTACAACTCAAGCGAATACTCACAGTCAATTCAACCCTCCAAAGGAGCTTGCCCACTCGTACTCTCAGAAAAGGCTCGACCCCCCCCTCATTGGAAATTTATTTATAAAGAGACCGATCTACGAGCTCATCAGACTTATGTCGCCGCGATGTATTTGACCGCAGATGAGGGTTGCTCTGGGGAAGAGATTGTGTTTGACCAGGGTTTTTGTCCTCAAATTGGACGATTGCTTTCAACACAGCACTGATGTCAGTCACTGTAAACTCTATGTAAAGTTGGAAAAGAGGCTGTTAGAATTTTGGACACAGAACAAGTGCACGTCGACTTGACTGTGAGTACGAAAGCAAGACCGTTTGAGAGGAGCAACCGTCCAACCTAACCCAGGGCCAATGCCTAACCTGATCGAAACGGCTTCTGTGATAGTAACTAGCCACGATAGCTAAGCATTTGGTGCAGAAGTGTCTCGCTCTTTCTGCATACCTCGCGTGCACTATAGCTACGGTATTGTATGACCTAATTTTCGCTTAATAAATTTCGCGTGTTCATGCAGACAGAGACACAGAACCAGCAGAAGCGAACGACAGCGAGCAGCTTGTAGGTACCACCCCACGCATAGTGGGTTGCATTTCTTCTGACTGATACCGGTAATACGTACTGTACTAATTCTGCGAAACACTAATAGCTAGCTAGGATCCGAGCTAGCCGTTAAAATCGCGCTGAGCCTGAGCAGAATAGCCTTGCCGCCCTCTCAAGATCTGAAGAGGCTTCATTTGCGTTTCACTTGTGAGCACGCCAATGCACGCCCCAAGGGTCTTGATTGTGGTTACTTTTGCTTTTCTTTTCTCAGTTTGATTTGGGTTTGAGAGGAACTTTTACAGCTGATCAGAGTAACAGTCTACAACCCTCATCATCGTGCGTCACCTCTCAATCCACCACAGTGGCCATGTTGATCCAGAGTTGGCGAGAAATGGAACGTTAAAAGAAGCAAACAGCAATCGGGGGAGCACAGCTCGTTCTCATGGGAGATTACAATCAGATGCGAGAAAGAGCCTTCCTCACTCGAATAGACCTCTCGATACACAAATTTCAGAAGTTTACAACTAGTCGACGTTCGAGCGGAATTTTGTGGATTTTTTCCTTCCTTTATGTTGGTTTGTCGTTGGCTCACCCTTGAGGAAAGCGACAGAGTTCCAGGAGGCTAAGGCAGTGAGGGCCTGAAGAAGATGATTTTTGTCAAAGAACAAGTGCCCCTAACCTTTCCAGCGGGTGTTGGAGCTCTGTAACAAAGGAGGCCTTTTGCTCCTCCTGCTAACCGTTATATTGTGCGGAGGATATCATCGAAGTTACCGCTCCACGAAAGTCTCTTCTTCCCTCTTTCATGACTTTCGAAACCTACCTTGTACCTTAGATGGATTTGATCAAGATGAAAACAAGTACTTTGCATTATGCGATACTATTTTCTGATCATGAACTCTCAAGTCTGACTCCGCCCATCTCAGATCCGCCAAGACGTCAAAGTAAGCTCATTCGAAGTTTTTTTCATCTCCTTGCGGCTTCGCAGTCCGCTGCCATCACCAAGCAAGTTCAGGCTACATGTATTTGGTACCGGTACCAAAGCGCGTGAATCTGAGTACTCACAATCAGTACAGTACTAGTACCCACGCATGGAACAAGGTCGCAGTCCCAGGAAGCAGTCACGCGATTCACATTTTGGCTACGGTCAAAGCCGAAGTCTTCATTCAGAGCTCCGTTTTTAAGTCCAACTCTTGATCTCCACCCCATCTTCCGCTATCAATCGTTACCTCGTTGCGCTTCATTCGAATGTGGCCGGCGAATTTGTAACGTTTTCCCCGTCGCGCTCTGTGAGAACCCTTCATACATGTACTGTTCATGAAAATGCGCTTCTGAAATAGAGGCAACTTTTAAAATGGTAACTTTCTGTTATGAGGATTGCGAATCTCAAATTTCTGCACGCGGGCTTGCGCATGGCGCCAGATGGCAGTTCACACGTTCAAAGCGATCCTTTCGCTTCAGCCGCCTCAGGCCGCCGGTGATCGAACTTGTCTGTGAATGTAAAACCGTGCGGAGGAAAGTGAGCACAGAGTCCAAATAATCCAAACGGCCATTCGGCAGAGAGTCATCAATTCCGCTCATCCGCCTGGCTGAACGGGCGGTTCCATCCCGCGGCCATAGGCGGCCAACAAAGTCGGCAAACCTCTCGGATTTCACCATCATCAACATCAACATCGACATCAACATCAACATCAACAACATAGCAACACCCAGCAACAGCGATAACTTAGCAAAAGCGTTCCGCAAGGCATTCAAAAGTTAATCTAACTGTCGCACACCTCTGGGTCCAGTGAGTGTTATGATTTGCCTAGCTGGTCCGCAGCTGTGTCGGCGAGTGCTAGGCCAGGGGTAACCGCGGGGATTGCAAGTCCTATAGATAGTACTACACGCGGCATAGATGCTCCTACCTACTTTCGGGCTCGGTGGAAAGTCGCAGTTGGAAAAGAGCTCGAATTGAAAGCGATTTGAACGGTGTGATTTAAAAATGCCATGTGCGAGCTCTTGTTGTGGTCTTCCGGGAGAGCAGCAGAACCGAAACAACCTCGGCAAAGACACACTAGTACTATAACGTGCTGCGGGCCAGGTGGTTGGAGCACGGTCGATCGGTGATTGGCAGTTAGTTGGTCAGCAGTTGTGAATTGCGGATTGTCGGGCGAAAGCGCGCAAGTTCGAAAGTTGGAAAGTTGGAAAGTGCGATAGTGCGATAGTGCAAGCTGCGCGAAAGGGGACTTTGTGAGGAGACGCGGTTAGTTGGAACGCTGCGAAAATGAGCTCGAAAGAGAGGCTGAGTCTGGACGATGAGGAAGAAGGCTTCGATGAAGCAATCTCCGTGTCAGTGAGGGTGCGCCCCATGAATAGCAAGGAGCTGCGGTCCAGCAACAACGATGCGTGGAAAGTGGTGGAGGGAAAGTCGATATACTCGAATGTGGAAGGCTCGTCCCATACTTTTGACAATGTGTTTGATGCAAGCACGAGCACCCGCCAGGTTTACGATAGAGTTGCGAGACCGCTTGTGTCTTCAGTTCTGGAAGGCATGAACGGGACGGTCTTTGCATACGGGCAGACCGCCTCTGGGAAAACATACACTATGCAAGGAGAGCCAACCAGTCCTGGTATCCTGTTGCTGGCTGCGGAGCAAGTCTTTGAGGAGATAGAGCGCAAACCACACTTTCAATTCCTTCTCCGTGTGTCCTACATTGAAGTTTACAACGAGCAGATCAAAGACTTACTCAGCGATAGTGACACTAATTTGCGCATTCGCGAAGACAGAGACAAAGGTTTCTTCGTGGACAATTTGCAGATGAAGAGCATTGTGTCCGTCGACGAGCTCTGCATCGCAAAGGAAGAAGGCGAGCGTCGACGCCATGTCGGAGAGACTAACATGAACATGCGGTCAAGCCGGTCGCACACCATCTTTAGCATTCGCATCGAGATGCGCGACACGCGCGTCGGAGGCGAGGAAGACGAGGAAGACGACGAAGATCAGCTCAAGTCCAATGGCAAGCGAAGATTGTCACAGCAAGACGACGACCGCAGATTCGGAGTGCTGGTTGGTCAGCTCAACCTTGTGGACCTCGCTGGATCCGAAAATGCTCGGTCAACTGGGGCTGAGGGAGGCCGGCTCAAAGAGGGAGGAAATATTAACAAGAGCCTTCTCACATTGTCGCGGGTAATCTCCCAGCTCGCAAGCACCAAGGGCAAGATTGGGTTCATCAATTGGCGCGACAGCAAGCTCACACAGATTCTGCAGCCTTCACTTGCTGGCAATTGCCGGACTGCCATCGTGTGCTGCGTCACCCCGGCGTCCAAATACTCGGAAGAAACGAAAAGCACCCTGAGCTTTGCCAGCCGCGCCAAGCAGATTCGAACTCGCGCTATTGTAAACGAGGTTTTGGATGGTGAAGGCGAGATGCGCAAGCTAAAGAGAACCATTCAGTCGCTCCGCATGGAGCTCGCGTCCCAGCAGGAGATCAACGCCGAAAAGTCCGCTCTTGAGGTCAAAATCAGGGATCTCAAAGCTCTGCTTCTGACAGGAGGAGCCAGGGTTGACCAAGAGGGACCTGCTATCGAGGAGTCTGCTGTTGCTAATGTCGACAGTGACGCGCAGGCTTCGAAGCGCCGAAAGAAGAAGCATCGCGAAACCTGGTGCCCGGGAGACTTTTTTGCGCCACTTCAACCAGGCACAGGTACAAAGAACGCCATGGTGTCCGTCGGCGAATCCGAAGAAGATGACAACATCAACGAAGAGATTGAGAACAAGGAAAACGCAGCCCCTGCAAGCATGCGTGATGAAAACACCGTCGAGGAACCGCTCTTTGCTGAGGAGCGAATTGCGGCACTCAAGAAGAAATTGAACGAGAAAACCGAGAAGATTGTGGACCTTGAAAGCATCCTCTCGAAAGAACGTCAAGAGTTTAGCGAGAGAGCAAACACTCACAGCGAGGAGCTATCCAATGTGAAAACCCAATTCGAAACTATGGAGAACAATCTCCTGGAGCGCATAGCGGACTTGGAGTCCGAGATGGAGGTCTTCAAAACCAATGCACACGAGAAGGAAACGTCCATGAAAGATGCAAAAGATACTGTCCGTGCCCGTCTAGAAGAACGAACTGCTGAGTGCGCAGATCTCAAAGACAAAATCGTTAGACTTGAAGCGGACTTGGAAGAGAAGGAATCCGCCACTCGTGCCCTGGAGAGCTCTTTGGACCAATCGCGTCTTCGTGAAACGGAGCTCCAGGACACCCTTGACGCGGAGCGTGCTGCACTGTATGCCAAAGCAGAATCACACAAAGGCATCTCGTCGGACATGCAGAACACAATAGCATTGCTCGAAGGGCAGGTTGAGGAGCTCAGCAAATCACTCGCAAAAGCGAAGGAGGATCACTCGGTCGCTCGTGGCGAGGAAAGCAGCGAGATGGATGCTCGCCTTGCAGCTCACGCAGCCTCCCAGGACCTTCTTGAATCCCAGATTACCTCACTCAAAGCGGAGAACACTCAGCTTGAGGCAAAGGTGCTAGAGCTTGAGGACGTCTTAGTGAACGCGGAGCTTGACACTGAAACCAAAGCTTCTGAGGTCAGCGACCTGAGAAAGCAGATGGAAGCCGGAGAATTGCGTCTTGCCGAGTTGATGAAAGCCGTCCAAGAGGCAGCTCAGCAGGAATCAATGTTTGAGTCAGCAGAGCAATGCATCGTGTCCATCAAGACACTCTTCTGCGAAAGAACGCAGGCCGGTGCATCGGCAGAGCAGCTTCAGCAAGAGAAGGCTGCATGGGAGTCACGCGTGGCCGAACTTGAGGCTCAGATTGGTGTTCTTCAGGGTCAGTTGGACGCTCGTACCGAGTCTGAGGATAAAGCTGTCGCTGAAGTGGAAGTATCTCGCAGCGAGCTTGGGAAAATCAAGGAGGAACTCGCCGAGAAAGAGTCGCTTCTGGTTGCTCTTGGCGAGGAAGTCGATGCGCTCCAGACACGAGAGGATACATTGTGTGAGGAGGTTGAAACTTTGAAAGAAGAGCTGAGCGCTCGGGACACCACTGTTCTTCAGCTTGAGGAGCAGATTGCCAATGCCGCAGCTTCTCGCGAATCTGAGAACGGAAGCGAAGAGATGCTTGTTGGCCTTCAAGAGCGACTGGCAGAAAAGTGCAAGGAGCTTGAAGAGAACCATGCAAGCCTCACATCTCTTTCTGAGGTTCTTCAGGCCAAGGAGCAGGATTACGAGAGAATGTCTTCCGAGCTTGAAGCGCGTGTTGTTGAGCTGAAGAGTGAACTTGAGAACCGGGAAGAGAGTCTCCAAAAGAAGGCAGAGGAACTCTCAAGTGTCAGCGAGTTGCTTGAAGCATGCAAGAACGAGTTGGAGTCTCTTCGGGCCGAGCACAAGAGCGAGAGTGAAAACGCCGACTTGGTTCCACGTGCAGAACTTGACATTGCCATCGAAATTATGCAATCTGAACTTGACGCCGCGCATGCATCTGCGGAAGAACAACAGACCAAACTTGACGCCTCCGTCACTTCGGCAGCGGAGCTGCAAATGAAACTGGATGCCGCGAATCTCGCTATGGAGGAGTTGCGAGCTGGAGCTGACGCTGCGAGTGTCACAGTTCAAGAGAGAGTCGCCCAACTCGAAGATGCGAATGCCGTGATCGAAGAATTGCGCGCCGTGTCGAAGGAGACGGCCGCAAGTTCTGACGAGAAGCAGGCTCAGCTCGCTGCTACGCTGGAGGAACAGCAACTCGAGCTCAGTAGTCTTCGCGAACAAGCTTCTATGCTCCAAGAAGATGCCCGAGGGGCACACGCGACGGCGGAGCGTTTGCGTCAAGAGTTGAGCGAAGTCCAGGAACGCAACAGCTCGGAGAGTGAGGACTCGGAAGGAAGACTCGGCGAGTTAAAGGAGGCCCTTGCAAGAGCTTCCCAAATATGCGAAGAAAAGTGCAGCGAACTTGCTGAAAAGGATGTGCGTATTTCCGAACTTGAAGACGGCCTTGTCCAAGCGCAATCCATCTTGGAGGACTACGGGTCTCGTCTTGCCGAGGCGAGCTCGAAGCTGAGCGAGGCGGAAAATAGAAGCAGCGCGTCGGTGGATGAGAAGGAGTTCGAAGCGATGAAAACTCGCCTCGAGGCCCTGATCGAGAGCCAGGCCGCGGAGTTGTCTGAACTTCGGGAAGCTGGTCAGAAGACTGTTGCTCATCTAGAATCAATTACTGAGGAGGCTTTCCGCAGAGTCGACGCAGCAGAATCGATGGCTGAAGGCGTTCAGGTGGAGCAGTGCTTGAGCCACCTTGTCTCGAAGGTTGAAGTGGACGCCATGGCCGAGGTAGTTGAAGAATACAAAGAGTGCATCAAGCGATACCAGAGCCGCTCCTCGCTTGGGTTCGAAGATGAGGAACTACAGAGCAAGCTGCGCAATCTCTCCCAGTTGGAGGCTGCTAACGCTAATCTGCGTGGAGAGATGGAGCGCAAGCAGCGGGAAGCGAATGATGATCTGGCTGAATCCAAAAAGCGGGTTCACATGCTCGAGAGTGAAGTGGAAACTTTGGAGCAGATTGTGGACGAGCAAACGGACGATCTTGACCAGCTTCGCTTGCGCGAAGACCAACTCAAATCGACCGTGAATGGACTGGAAGCAGAGATCAAGATGCTTCAAGGCCGCATGGAGGAGGACATGGAAACCTCCAAGGTATTGGCCACCAAGGCTACCGAGCAAGTCAGTGATGACATGCTGGAGGTCTTCAACACCAAGATCTCCCAATTGCAATTGCGCGTGGACTTGGCAGTTCAAGAGCGCGACGGGGCAATCTCAAGGATTTCTGAGCTCGAGGCAGAACTTAAGCGCCGCGAATCGGACTCTTACAGTGACATCAACGATTGGAAGAGTAAGGTGGTCGAGCTTGAGGGTCAAGCTGCTCAGATCCGTAAAGAGAGGGCCAGTGTTGCCGCAGCTCTTGACGAAGCGAAAGAAGAGCTCGCTGCTCTTAAAAATCGCGAGCAGATTGTCATGGAGGAGCATCAGCAGAGGGTTGCTGACTTGGAAGAGTCATTCGAGCTCAAGCTCCGAGACGCTATCACAGAAGCCTCAAACAAAGCGACTGAAGGGGGCGCAGGGAAGGAGCAGCTCCAGAACGCTGTACAAGCACTTGAGCGCAAGTGCGAGTCTCTCCGCGAGACGATTGAAGAGAAGAGTGGAGTAATTGAACGACTGAGCGAGGCACGGGAAGAGCTTGAGAATGAGCTTCACTCAGAGCGGGAGGGTAGAAGCCGTGACGCTCAGTCGGAGGAGCGGATTGCGAACCTGGAGGAACAACTGGAGGCTGCGTCCGTAAAGGCTTCTGAAGCTGTTCGCGATCTCGCCGAATTGCAAAACAGGCTTGAAAGGCAAAAGGCGTCGTCTTCTACAATTGCTGCTGAACGCGATCAGCTAGAGGAAAGGGTCCAGGAACTCGAGCGTCAAATTGAGGAGCTGAAGACCGAAGGTGCAAATGTCGAGGAGCTTCGGTCTAAACTCGAGGAATTGCAAGGTGCTTACGAAGAGGAGGCGGCGGCGCGTGCAACGGCCCAAGAGGAGTCCAACGCTGCCAAAGCGCGTTGTGTGGAGCTGCGGGAAAGACTCACGGAAGCCAGTTCTTCCCTTGAGAAGAGCAAAGAGGCGCTAGCAAATGCACAGGCCGACCAAGAGAGTAACGCTCAAAAAGCACTTGCGGAGGCCAATGCAAAGCTGCGCGAGACGGAGAGCGAATTGGCGTCTTGTCACGAGCGCATAAGTAAGCTTGAAAAGGTGAAAATGACCAATTCACACCTGCAAAAGTTTGCGGACACTCGTACTGCGCTCAAGGAGCTTAAAATCAAGCACGCCGAGGTCTCGGCTTCGAACGAAGTTCTTACCGAATCTCGGCAGAAGCTTCGTGAGAAGCTTGCAGCGTTGCAGCAGAAACTGGAAGATTTAGCTGAATCTGTGAAGCAGACGGCGCGCAAGTTTGGCATTTTGGAAGAGGTTTCTCCAAAAGATTTTATTGCCATGCTCTCTTCTCGTTTGAGCACGGTGCAGTCTGAGCGCGATGCGTTTGAGACCCAGGTCCGCGTTCTTGAGGTTCGCGAAGATGAAAGCGAAAACCTTGAGGAGCTGGGCCGTCAGCTTGGTAGCCTGAAGCGCAAGCTTCAGGATGCCGAGGCGGCCCGTGACGAGGAGCAGGAGAGGACGGAGGAGATTAGTCTTCAGCTGCGAAACTTGAAACACAAGCTTCAGGAATCGGAAGTGATGCGCGAGAAGCTCTTGGAAGAGCTCTCCGCAACCAAACAAAGCATTTCTTCGCAGGCTGCTGCAAGCGCGGACCATGTTACCCTCAAGCAGGAGTGCGCAAAACTGCGCGCCAGGTTGCGTGAATTCGAGGAGGATTTCCTGAAGATCAAGGAAGAGAACGAGAAGGCAAGGGCGGCGCTGCAGTCCGAGCTTGAGGACGCGAAGAGTGACATCAAATATTTGGAGGCGGAAAACCTAAAGATGATGGTTAACCTTCGGGAAGAGCGCGACCGCTCTACCGCTACGAAAGGTTCATCCCAGGGCAGCTCCTCCTCCGGAACCACCCCGGCAGCAAAGAAGGCAATGTCTACAAGGAAAGCGTCCCCTCTCCGCGACGTGGAGAACACTGTGGGCCAGGCGGAGGTATCAAGAACCCATTCGACAGTCCTGCCGCCCCATCGCCGGTGCCGTCCGCGCAGAAGCCGCGGAGCTCAAGGAGAACACCGGCGGCGCTCGAGAAAGAGAACCGGTCTTCCGAGCAGCTCGCGAGCGAGCCTGCTCTGGACGACAATACGGGAGAGTGCAAGCAGCAGTAGTTCGCGGGCGCCTGTATTGTACGTGCACTTTCTGTTTTGTGGGATTTTGAATTTAATTTAAAAAGTTAGTAAATATCTTTCAATTGACAAACCGTATTCATCCGTCCAACACCCTTGGCTGACAATCTCCGAGTTGATTGACAGTGATTTTTTTTCGTTGTTTGTTTGTTTATTTGTTGTATAAAAATGAAGGAAACTGTATCATCGTTTTACGTTCTATCTCTCAAGTCCATGGCAGTCACGCAAGTTTATTAGGCTCTTCACCGCCAGCAACGAGGCTGTGGTGGGCTCAGAATCTCAGAATCTCAGAATCTCAGTATCAGTCAGATTTCCCCTGAGAAGGGGAGGCGCTGGTGGTCTTTGCTGCCTCTGACTCGGTGCTCTTGAGAGCAGCGTGAAAGTTGAGTTTGGAAAACTCGCCAAAGTCATCGATCACCGCCACGCCGGCCATGTTCTTGAGCGTCTCCACGAGGATGACCACATCGGGGTTGTCCAGGTCTGCCTTGAGCTCTCCTTTCGGGTTTTCCTTGCGGATGCTTGCCAGCTTGTCTGCGATGGCGCTGATCACTTCGGCGCGCTTCATGGCTGCGCTCAGCCTGATGCGCGTCTGGATGGCAAACTGCGGTGCGTGACGCATAACGCATGACGCATGGCGCACAGAGCACGTTGCGAGACGCAGGGCAGAGAGAAGACGGGTCAGCGTCAGTATCAGCGTCAGTCTGGTAGCACCGAGACCACTTTCCATTCACGTTCACGTTCACATTCACATTCACGTTCACGTTCACGTTCACAAGCACAAGCACAAGCACAAGCACAAGCACAACCAACTCACCTTGACCGTCTGCCCCTCCTGAATGTTCGCGAATCGCTCCTTGAGCATGGGCTCGAGCGCGTCCACGACGTCCTGCACCGCCGCGTAGCAGCACTTTTGCATCGGCGCCAGTGAGAACACGCTTGGCGCCCTCGTCTCGCCCTCCCTGCGCACCTCCCTGAACACGCTCTTCACCACCTCCACCGGGTCCACCGCCGCCAGGCTCTCCGCACTCCCCAGCGCCAGCACCATGCACCCCTTGCTACCGTTCATGTCCACCGCCTCGATCGCCCGCGCCTCCTCTCGCGCCGCCGCCAGCTCCGCCGCCAGCCCCCCCTTCTCATTCTCATTCTTCTCCATCTTGTCCGCATTCTCCGCAATGGAGGAGTTTGGCGCGGACGCGGAGGAGGAGTTGGAGGAGTTGGAGGAGGAGATGGCCACGGCGGCCACGTGCTCGCGGAGCCAGTCGCCCATCTGCGCGCGGACCTGGCGGGCTCGCGCGCTGTCGTAGGTGAGGATGAAGCCGCGGCGGGAATGCTTGAGGTCGCCCAGCTGCAGCAGCCCCGAACGACGCCGCTTGCGAGAGTCCGCGCCGGGGACCGCGCCGCCCTTGAACCTGCGCTTGCTCATCGTGCAACACTTGACTTGAGCTGTACGCGCCCGCTGCGGGGAACTGCGGGGAACTGCGGGGAACTGAACTGCGGGGGGCCTGGGGGGACCTGCTGTTGCGGAACAAGGGAAGAGGGATCCAACTGCGGGGGAGAGGACGCTTGCTGTGGGGACGGAGGTTACTGCGGGAGAGAGGGGAGTGAGTGGGTGGCCAGCAGGAAAGAGGTGTGCGCGTGTGGAGATGATATGAGGGACGGAGAGATGGGAGAAGAGGAATGAGTGGACGAGAGTTTTTGTTTTTATCTTGTTCTGAGACGCGCAGGATGCGGCGCTCTGGGCTGCTGTAGAGAGAGAGTGTGTGTGTGAGAGAGTGAGACAAGAACAATTGAAAGGGTGGGACGTCCACTGTGAGTCGAATCCAAATCGCATCCGCAATCTCAGTCGCAATCCCTCTCTCTCCCCTGTTCCCTATTCCCTGTTCCTTGTTCCCTCACCGCTCTCCTGCTCGCGCACAGCGCACAGCGCACAGCGCACGGTGCCGGCTCCTAACGCGGCACGTACGGGACGTACGGTACCTACGCCTAGCGCTGGGCGCGAATGTGCACGCGGCGATCGTAGCGGCTGACGCTGCTGCGCTGGTCCTGCTGCTGCGCTGACGCTGGTTGCTGCGGCTGCGGGGGGTCCTTGCGCTCCTGCTCCACCCCCAGCGGCTGCACCGACCCCAACGGGAATCCCATCTTCGCTCTGTCCTTCTTTCGCTCCGTCGCTATCCTTCGCTAGCCTTCTCGCTCTGTCGTTCGCGCGTTGCCCAACGACCGTCGCCACGGATACGCCGTAGGAGATGGACGAAGGACGAAGGACGAAGGAGGCACGCAGAGCGCGGGCTCTGCCAAGCTATAAGCTATAAGCTATGGGCGAAGCAGACGAGGGCGCGGAGCTGAGGAAGGGATGAAATGGTTTGGCGGAAGGAGCGACGCACGCCAAAGTTAGACCCGGCGCGCTCCATCGCGCAAGAGGCCCTCGGTCAGAGGCTTGCAAAAGGGTAGCGGCAAGGCGTCGTCGTTTCTGAGCTCGCAGAGTTGCAAAAGAAAAGTGTTGTAACGTCGTTGCCTCCCTCATCGCGGAGAGAACGCAGCTCGTCTTGCGAAAGATAGTCGGCACTGACATCGGCGCCAAGCCATGCACACGGCCACCTCAAAGCGATCTGGCGCAGCCCTCTGGAGCATCTCGTCTTGATCGATCTCCTTCAGCGCTCCAAGAGCTTGCAGCCAGCCGCGATTGGAGATGGACGATGGACGATTGGAGATGGACGATGGACGATGGACGATGGTCGATGCATCGGCCGTGCAATAGTGTGCAATAGTGAAATCCGAAATTCAGAGCGTGTGAGAATCAAAGCCCCGCGTCTCTCCAATGGGTTCCAACCGATGGGTTCCAACCGATGGGATCACCGGCGTTTGCACAACTGGATCTGAGATTCGTCATCGCTTTCTTTCTTTTGATTGTCTTTGTGATTGATTGTTCTGAAGTAAACAAGTACTCTGACGACGTGCAAAGATTGGGTGTAAACATTGCAAACTGTATTTATTACCTTTATGTAAGGGAATTTCGCTTGTCCGGTATTCTCTCCACCGCACATTCATGCCCTGCTATTACAAACCCAGTGCCAGTCTCACAGGCTACTAGCTAGCTCGAGCACTATCTGTGGCTAACAGTCCGCCTTGTGTCTGTGTATTCCTGGCTTTCCCACTATCCGACTACCACCTCATAAGCCCTCCTACTCTCCTCCCTAACCCCGCATCCACACACCGACCCACACATTTCCATTTCTACCCTCGCCGCTACCCATCTACTTCAACCATACCCATCTGCCTACTCGCGGCTAGCGAGGGGAGCATGCACCTTACCCCGCAGCCAGGGATACGCCTGGTGATCTGGAGAGGGTAGCGAATCGCTTAGCAAGTACTACTTAACGAGGAAGATAGAGCCTAGGATAGCCGGAGACACTAAAGATATGACATGATGCGGAGTGAAAGTAGTAAACGAGAGAGACATGAGTGACGAGAGACAGAGAGAGAGAAAGAGAGAAAGAGAGAAAGAGGCTGCGAAGGAAGCAAGCAAAAGCAAGGAGGGAAGTGAGAGAGTGAGAGTGAGAGAGAGTGAGAGAGAGAAAGATGTCCACCGCGGAAGCATTGGAGGTGTACACCACCGGACAGCTGTTGGAGGAGCTGCGGAGACGCGTGCGCTGCGCGGAGAAGACCAACAAGACACGGGCTATCTTCGTGGGACCACCAGGTGAGTCGCCACGCTGGGAGTTGCGAGGCAATGTGGCTATGAGACTATGAGACTATGTGGCTATGTGGCTATGTGGCGGTGAATCGGTGAATCGGGGGATGCGGCTTGCGTGCGGAGAGGGCGGAGAGGGCAGAGAGACCGTGGCCCCTGTTTGGTGTGCATGTTTAATGTTTGGACGCTGACAGATGATGATTGTTGTTGTTGTTGTTGTTGTTGTTCTTGCGTGGGCTTGCGCGGATCTTTTCGGGGGGAATTTGTGCAGGATGCGGAAAGGGTACCCAGTCGCCGATTGTGAAGGCTGATTATTGCGCGTAAGTCGGGGATGAGCTTGAGTTTGTGTGGTTACGTCCATCGGAATAGGAGTAATCTGGGGTGCTGACAAATGGTCCTCTTTTTGAACACCCTGCTCTGTCAACGCTGCGCAGATGCCACCTGGCAACCGGAGACATGCTCCGCGCTGCTGTGCGCGAGGGCACTGAGATGGGCAAGGCTGCAAAGTCTGTCATGGATGCTGGAAAGCTCGTGAGCGACGACATTGTCGTTGGAATCGTAAGTTTGTTGCTACTGTAAAGCCTGCAAGCGTGCACACGACTAACAATGCCAACCCCAAACCCGCAGATCAAAGAAAACCTTCGCTCCCCAGCTTGCTCCAAGGGATTCATCTTGGACGGATTCCCTCGCACCGTCAAGCAGGCAGAGATGCTCGACGATCTCCTCAAGGCCCAGGGAGACAAGATCGACGCTGTCATCAACTTCGAGGTGGACGACGAGGTGCTCGTGGAGCGCGTCACTGGGCGCCGTGTGCACCCAGAGAGTGGCCGCAGCTACCACGTCAAGTTCAACCCACCAAAGGTTGAGGGCAAGGATGACGTGACTGGCGAGCCGCTCATCCAGCGCAAGGACGACAACGAGAACACTCTCCGCACTCGGCTCCAGGCTTTCCACGAGCAGACCTCTCCTGTCCTCGCTCACTACAAGGACGTGGTCAAGAACATCAACGCCGTTCAGCCAATCAAGAAGGTCAACTCCGACATCAACTCCGCTCTTGGCCCAAAGTAATTTCTTAAACCAAAGGGAAACTATTTTCTCTCAAAACGATCGGAATATCTGATGTATCTGTGTCTCGCGGCCCCCAAACTCGTTTCGGGAAAAACCCCACGCGTTTGCCGGTGCCTGGCACTCACTCGTCTCTGTTGTGCTGCTACATCCTTGACACGATCTCGCAATAGCTTCTCCACGATCCGGGAGCCTCCGAACCGGGGTCAGCCTGTAGAGCCTTGCGGTAACAGGTCAGCGTGTTGAACGCCACCTCGGACTTCTTCAAATGAGTCTTGGTTTCTTTTGCAGAAGCATCTAGAAGGCGTCGGGTGGTGACCGTCTTCGTTTATAAAAGTGGTGGTTCCAGTGGTGACTTCCGTCATACCTCGTTCTTAATGCGTCGGTGCTTTTCCTTCCTTTCCTTTCATTTCTCCTTCTCTTTCCCAATTTATAAAATGTGAATCGGCTGTAGTGCACTCTGCCCTCTCTCGCGTGTTTGAGAGGGGGGAAAACCAAACCCCTCTCTTGTGAATCTACAGAAGATGAAAAAAAAAATCAGAAAGCCGCTGCAATGGCCGATACGAGGTCTTGGTTGCCAAGGTGGTCAAGGTCGTCAAAGTTTCAAAGCTGCCTAAGCCTGTGACCGTCAACGATGAACAGACTCAAGCCATGTACGTCATAGCAGCCATCAAAATGACCACCATTCTGAGTTTGGGCGCGTAACGAGCAATCGACCTTGGCTGCTGAGAACATGCAGGCAGATACGGTTTCTCCTCAAGAAGCAGGGCACAATTCAAACAAGCAGCGCTAAAGAACCGAAGGAACACGTGTGGGAGGAAAGTCTGGGACGACGGAGAATCTTTCCAACTGAGACCAATCGAACTAACTGAACAATTTATTTTGGTACAAAAATGAAAGCCCCGCGTTCTATGTTTGGACGCATGACCAACGTCAAGGCATGAATGGAAGGAGCAGAAAGAGGGCAAATTCAGCATGCTTGCGGGACAGTTTCCGTTCTGACGAGAGCTTGGAGGGGCCTTGAATCTGCCACCAGCCTAGAAAATAGCTCAAAAACCAATCCGCAGCCAAAGCTGCTCCCGGAGTTCCGTCCCATGAGCCATAGCTTATAAAGAAAGCCCAGACATCCTCTCTCCAGCGGAAGAGTTTGTTTCTTTATCTAATTTGTTTCGGCGTCCTTTCAGCTTTACCAGGAGCCATTCAACTTTGTGGTCACATCTCTTTTCTTGGGTATCGCACATGACCTTTGAATCTCTGTTCAATTTCGTTTCCAAATTCTCATAAACTTTTGAATTGAATGACTGTGTAACATCGTTCAAGAATGAACACTTTCACAATCGCGCTGGCAGAATCTTGCTCTCCTTCCCGTCCACCTCGGCAACTCCTTGAGAACGGAAAGCAAACAATTGACGCTTCAATCAATTCGCTATGCTCGTAGAGTTCGCCACACCAATTCCAAGAGGTTCGCTCAAGTGGCTTTGCCTTTGCAAACACAGCAAATGTGCAATACATTTTCACTCCAAACTACCACTGTATCAGGGTCATGGCATACGTCTTCAATCGAACCTTCCACCGATATACCAACCACGTCATCTGCTGAGAGCTGATTGCCGCTGATAGTATATACAGCGCTAGAACCAGGCAACGAGGTCTGCGTGCTGTGGGTGGCACGGACAAGCCGCTTGCCGGTACTTGCGCTCCACACAAGCGTGGATCCGCTCTCATCGACGCTCACAATCCTGTCCCCGTCGATGGCCACGCTACGCACCCAACTAGTGTTTCCCTCCAGAATGTAAAGCCGCGCGCCGTCCTTGGCACTCCACACGCGCACCGTCTTGTCATTACTGCCGCTCACAACCCTGTCCCCGTCGATGGCCACGCTACGCACATAGTTTGTGTGTCCCTTCAGAGTGTGAAGCCTCGCGCCGTCCTTGGCACTCCACACGCGCACCGTCTTGTCATCACTGCCACTCACAATTTTGTCCTTGTCGATGGCCACGCTGGTCACTGTACTAGTGTGTCCCTTCAGAGTGTGAAGCAGCGCGCCGTCCTTGGCACTCCACACGCGCACCGTCCTGTCCCAACTGCCGCTCACAATCCTGTTCCCGTCGATTGCCACGCTTCCCACATACCAATCGTGTCCCTGTAGAGTGTGAAGCAGCGCGCCGTCCTTAGCACTCCACACGCGCACCGTATTGTCCCAACTGCCGCTCACAACCCTGTCCCGGTCGATGGCCACGCTTCTCACTTCGTCAGTGTGACCGACGAGCACCTTGCGAAGAGCGGACCGCGCAGGCGTGAGTGTGGGCTGGAGAAACTTGAGCCACCGCCTTGGCATTGCGTCCTCAAACTTGTTTTGTTCGAGCATCACATGGTCGCGCGGAAGCCGGCCCCACAGCTGGGAGGCCAGCTCGAGCGGGTCGCGAGCCAGGATGTTTGATGCCATATCGAGAACCCGAAGCACGTCATCTGCATTCTGGCCGCGCTTCTCTTCAGGGTACGCTTCATCCATGTCCGCCACCAGCTGGCTCGCTTGAACGCCATCCCGTAGCGCACGCAAGAGCCACCCAAAGTCAAACAAGTGCTTGTCTGCTTCGTCAAACCTCTCAGCCTCGCAGAGGTGGAACAGCAAATGCTGGAGAGAATACGCGGCGCTCTCTTGCTCGAGGAGCAAGTCAGCCATCTCGTTAGCCGCGGGCTCAAGGTTGCCAAACACGAGGTGCTCCGACTTGCCATCAAGGTCGTCCACTAGCCAGTCAGACATGGACTTGTGCACGAACTGCAGGCGTCCTTCCGGACTCAAGTAGAGCATATTTTGCGTGTAACCCAAAAGCTTCTTCACACCTTCATCGCGTTTCTTGTTCCGGGCTTGCTCCTTCCTTTGCTTGCGCCAGTCATCTGGCACGTGTTTCACCAGCACCTGCTCCACGAGCGACTGCGGCATGGGCTCACGAGCCACCAGCATGAGCGCAAGCAGCTCCCTGTACAACTTGTCCCCGAGTATGTTGTACAGACGGTCGTAATACACTGCGTACAATTCTACTAAACCAGATGGGAATCTGTTGTGTTCTTTAAGGGACTTCAACGACAGTGGGGCTGCGTTTGCGAGCATGTCGTTCAAGAATCGAACGTATATGAACTTGCCTTCCGAGCGTTTCACCAGCTCATCCACGACTGGCTTCATCTCGGACTCTTGGACAATGCCGGACAAGCGCGACCGGAGGTAGATAGCCATATCCTCCTTATTCTTCTCCTCCTCGGCTTCGATTGTTGTAGGGTTAAATTTACTCAGCTTGTCTGGGATGTAGCTCTCCGGGCGAGAGGTGAGTATTGTCCCAAGCCATTTTGGTGTGTCTTTCATCCATTTGTTGTGAAGCACAGCAAAGAGTTTCCTCAGAGACTCTTCCTCGCACTCGTCCAGAGCATCAAAAATGACCAAAATCCGAACGAAAGGGTCCGAAACATTTCTGCACGGGGTTGCAATCAAAACTTGAAAGGCTTCGGGGATTGACATTTTGCTCAGCTTGGTCAACATTTTACCTGGGTCTGACGTGCCATCCTCTGCCGTTGCAAGCTCCTCTAAGCTGGTGGTCAACTCCTTCTTGAAGCCAGGAATGGCGCGAATCAGTTGGTTGGCGATGGATTTGAATGCTTGGAGCAGGTCACTCGTTCTGGAGTCGTCATGTTTGAAGGAGTGGATGGCGCCTACTTGAACCTCTCCGCTTTGCTTTGGCACACTTTTACGTAGGGACAAGCCTTGAGAGAGCCGCTTCACAATCGATGGCTTGCGCTCTTCTTCAAGGGTTTGCAAAGATATTTTCTTCTTGTCGTACAACCCCCCTCGCCTCGCCAGCTCTGCGGCTAGGGTGGACTTACCCACTCCAGGGCCGCCAAGAAGTGCAAAAGCCCTTGTCCACTCGTCCTCCGGTCTTGTGTACCATTGATAGACCGCGTCCAGGATCCACTGCCGTGTACCAGGTGCAAACTCCTTTGCCCTCGACATGGCTTCGCTCACTGGGTTCGGAAGCTGAACTCGAAAGTAATTGACACGTGATTTGCCAAAAGAGCTTAGTCCATACAACTCGTCACTACACTTGTCCTCCACGTACTCTTTCAATAGCTGAGCAATGCGGTCCACTCGCTCCGAGTCGTCCTTGTCGTGGCATCCGTCCACGACTTCGAGATCACCAAGATCCATCTTGAGCCGGTCTCCCCACCGCTCCTTGGCCTTCATCTCTGGCTCCATCACCAGCGCAATCATTCCAGTGATGCCTTTCTCCGTCACTGATCCATTGAACTCGCGAAGGCAATTGTCATTCGCTCTGGTGCCAGCCCACGTCCATATCAATCTTGCTGCTGTAATTGGCGGTCACGCAGACGACAACTAACCTGGACTTCTTGATTCCATTAGCCATGGCGTGACCAATGCCAGGCCCTTTCGCCATGTCACCTTTCCCGTTCTCTCGGGCATCCACCCACACTTTGAGTCCCAAATTTTCCAGTCGGTTGGCGATGGAAACGACTTTGCTGTGGTTGATGCTGTCTTTACCCCAGTCATGTGATAGAAAAACATCCCAGACCTGGTCGTCTTTGTACTCGACGTGCGATGCGAGACGTGAGGCCATCTCGCTGGCAACTTTAGACTCCGCGCCGGCGGAGGTTGCATCAATGTACAGCGACTCTCCGAGCTCCATCTTGAGACGTGGTGTCCAAGCCGCCTGATTCCTCATCCCCGCACTCAAGACAACCGGCACCATCCACTGCATGCCCTTTTCTTGCACTGCGAGATCAAACTCACGCAAGCAGGCCTTATTCCTGTTTGAGCCCCCGCCGCCGACGCTCTGGTTGTACTCTTCGTCCACAAGCACGAACACCATGTCTGCGGCGGTGATAGTGTCTGCCTTCAATCTGGTCAGAGACTTGCGCCCGCCATCGGCAGCCTCGTTGAACGTAGATGAGGCAGACACAGTCAGGCCGTGCTTCTCCTCGNGTCCTGTCCCAACTGCCGCTCACAATCCTGTTCCCGTCGATTGCCACGCTTCCCACATACCAATCGTGTCCCTGTAGAGTGTGAAGCAGCGCGCCGTCCTTAGCACTCCACACGCGCACCGTATTGTCCCAACTGCCGCTCACAACCCTGTCCCGGTCGATGGCCACGCTTCTCACTTCGTCAGTGTGACCGACGAGCACCTTGCGAAGAGCGGACCGCGCAGGCGTGAGTGTGGGCTGGAGAAACTTGAGCCACCGCCTTGGCATTGCGTCCTCAAACTTGTTTTGTTCGAGCATCACATGGTCGCGCGGAAGCCGGCCCCACAGCTGGGAGGCCAGCTCGAGCGGGTCGCGAGCCAGGATGTTTGATGCCATATCGAGAACCCGAAGCACGTCATCTGCATTCTGGCCGCGCTTCTCTTCAGGGTACGCTTCATCCATGTCCGCCACCAGCTGGCTCGCTTGAACGCCATCCCGTAGCGCACGCAAGAGCCACCCAAAGTCAAACAAGTGCTTGTCTGCTTCGTCAAACCTCTCAGCCTCGCAGAGGTGGAACAGCAAATGCTGGAGAGAATACGCGGCGCTCTCTTGCTCGAGGAGCAAGTCAGCCATCTCGTTAGCCGCGGGCTCAAGGTTGCCAAACACGAGGTGCTCCGACTTGCCATCAAGGTCGTCCACTAGCCAGTCAGACATGGACTTGTGCACGAACTGCAGGCGTCCTTCCGGACTCAAGTAGAGCATATTTTGCGTGTAACCCAAAAGCTTCTTCACACCTTCATCGCGTTTCTTGTTCCGGGCTTGCTCCTTCCTTTGCTTGCGCCAGTCATCTGGCACGTGTTTCACCAGCACCTGCTCCACGAGCGACTGCGGCATGGGCTCACGAGCCACCAGCATGAGCGCAAGCAGCTCCCTGTACAACTTGTCCCCGAGTATGTTGTACAGACGGTCGTAATACACTGCGTACAATTCTACTAAACCAGATGGGAATCTGTTGTGTTCTTTAAGGGACTTCAACGACAGTGGGGCTGCGTTTGCGAGCATGTCGTTCAAGAATCGAACGTATATGAACTTGCCTTCCGAGCGTTTCACCAGCTCATCCACGACTGGCTTCATCTCGGACTCTTGGACAATGCCGGACAAGCGCGACCGGAGGTAGATAGCCATATCCTCCTTATTCTTCTCCTCCTCGGCTTCGATTGTTGTAGGGTTAAATTTACTCAGCTTGTCTGGGATGTAGCTCTCCGGGCGAGAGGTGAGTATTGTCCCAAGCCATTTTGGTGTGTCTTTCATCCATTTGTTGTGAAGCACAGCAAAGAGTTTCCTCAAAGACTCTTCCTCGCACTCGTCCAGAGCATCAAAAATGACCAAAATCCGAACGAAAGGGTCCGAAACATTTCTGCACGGGGTTGCAATCAAAACTTGAAAGGCTTCGGGGATTGACATTTTGCTCAGCTTGGTCAACATTTTACCTGGGTCTGACGTGCCATCCTCTGCCGTTGCAAGCTCCTCTAAGCTGGTGGTCAACTCCTTCTTGAAGCCAGGAATGGCGCGAATCAGTTGGTTGGCGATGGATTTGAATGCTTGGAGCAGGTCACTCGTTCTGGAGTCGTCATGTTTGAAGGAGTGGATGGCGCCTACTTGAACCTCTCCGCTTTGCTTTGGCACACTTTTACGTAGGGACAAACCTTGAGAGAGCCGCTTCACAATCGATGGCTTGCGCTCTTCTTCAAGGGTTTGCAAAGATATTTTCTTCTTGTCGTACAACCCCCCTCGCCTCGCCAGCTCTGCGGCTAGGGTGGACTTACCCACTCCAGGGCCGCCAAGAAGTGCAAAAGCCCTTGTCCACTCGTCCTCCGGTTTTGTGTACCATTGATAGACCGCGTCCAGGATCCACTGCCGTGTACCATGTTTAAACTCCTTTGCCCTTGACATGGCTTCGCTCACTGGGTTCGGAAGCTGAACTCGAAAGTAATTGACACGTGATTTGCCAAAAGAGCTTAGTCCATACAACTCGTCACTACACTTGTCCTCCACGTACTCTTTCAATAGCTGAGCAATGCGGTCCACTCGCTCCGAGTCGTCCTTGTCGTGGCATCCGTCCACGACTTCGAGATCACCAAGATCCATCTTGAGCCGGTCTCCCCACCGCTCCTTGGCCTTCATCTCTGGCTCCATCACCAGCGCAATCATTCCAGTGATGCCTTTCTCCGTCACTGATCCATTGAACTCGCGAAGGCAATTGTCATTCGCTCTGGTGCCAGCCCAGTCCATATCAATCTTGCTGCTGTAATTGGCGGTCACGCAGACGACAACTAACCTGGACTTCTTGATTCCATTAGCCATGGCGTGACCAATGCCAGGCCCTTTCGCCATGTCACCTTTCCCGTTCTCTCGGGCATCCACCCACACTTTGAGTCCCAAATTTTCCAGTCGGTTGGCGATGGAAACGACTTTGCTGTGGTTGATGCTGTCTTTACCCCAGTCATGTGATAGAAAAACATCCCAGACCTGGTCGTCTTTGTACTCGACGTGCGATGCGAGACGTGAGGCCATCTCGCTGGCAACTTTAGACTCCGCGCCGGCGGAGGTTGCATCAATGTACAGCGACTCTCCGAGCTCCATCTTAAGACGTGGTGTCCAAGCCGCCTGATTCCTCATCCCCGCACTCAAGACAACCGGCACCATCCACTGCATGCCCTTTTCTTGCACTGCGAGATCAAACTCACGCAAGCAGGCCTTATTCCTGTTTGAGCCCCCGCCGCCGACGCTCTGGTTGTACTCTTCGTCCACAAGCACGAACACCATGTCTGCGGCGGTGATAGTGTCTGCCTTCAATCTGGTCAGAGACTTGCGCCCGCCATCGGCAGCCTCGTTGAACGTAGATGAGGCAGACACAGTCAGGCCGTGCTTCTCCTCGAGCAATTTGCGAAGCACTTTCGCGATATCGCTGGAGGCGTTGCCGTGCGACAGGAACACAATTGGCCGGCTCTTTTGATTGCTCATTTTTCTTTATCTCGCTCTTTATTTCTTCCCTCTCACAGCTCTTGCTCTCCTCTCTCCTCTCTCCTTCCCGTACTTGCTTGCCTTCCGCGTTCCTCTGCTGACCCGACCCTTCGCAATTCGGGTTTGAAGACTGCCCATGGTATGTGCTCTCTCTCTCTCTCTCTCTCTCTCTCTCAATTGAACCAAACGTTTGCAAATGGTGCGCAACCTTTGTCCTTGTGTCCCTTGAGTCATCTTGAGTCCCTTGAGTCCCATGCCGTCGCAATGTATGTGTCGCTATACTCTGACTGGAGCAAAATTTGCTGGTGCACACATTTGGTTAGCTTTTGAATGCATGATATGATACTCGAGTCGTAGACCGTCCTGTCACATGTCACAGGACGCGTCCTGTCCGTCCTGCAAAAGACACGAATGAAAGAGGGAACTGGACATAACTGGGCACCACGCGGCAACACAGGAGCAACGCGTGGCAGTAACGCATCCGAAGGGACCGAAGGGAGAGTGGTGAGAGACAAATCGTGTTTCCATGCGGAGCACACGTTCGAGTAAGGAAGGGGAGAAAAGAAGCACAAAGGAAGAGTAGAAAAGTATGGGAGTGCACTCGCCGAAGACAATTCGGTTAGACTGATAACATGGATCCATCCGAGTCTCAGACTTTTAAAAACTAAAAGTTATTTCACACTGAACTGTTGTTTGTTGTAAAATTTTGACTCGATTGAGAAGATCCCGGTGAGGTCGCAGTTGGAAACCGAGTTCTTGTAGAAGGCGCTGCCCGCGGACCCACCTGAAAACCCGGAGAAGTGGGACGTCATTTGGGATGACTTTCAGAAGCACGTGCTTCCTGGCATCACCCGTTGGCAGAGCCCGAGGTTTTTCACGTACCTTGCGCAGCTGATGAGTTTACGGGGCAGGTGGTTTGCTCTGAGTGCACAAGTTTGGGCGAGCGGCAAGGTCAACTCCGAGTCTTTCCCCTGCCCATGAATCTTGCGACCAGCAGAGATTAGCAGAGCTTTTAAAACGGAAACAAAGAAAAAAAAGAGTGACATCAACTTTTGCTCTGCTAAGATAGGCAACTAAACACATTGCGCCTGGCTGGTGCAGGCCCACATATCAATACTTGTTCTAACAATTCACTGCGGAGTCCCATCGTCCAAATACCCGCAAACTATCGCGTCCTACGCTTTTTCCCACCAGAAGACCCATTCGAAACACCCCCACGCTTCTTTTGGTGGCTACTGTTTTTGCTTGCTACGCTCGCGCTCTCGTCCAGCACTAGCTGCTTGGCGCGAGACGCGGCTGCCTTGTCCATCACATCGTATTCGTCGTCGTCCTTCTCAAGTGGCCAAGGCTCTGGGCTGAACTGGTCAGTGTCGACTAACAAGGTATTCTTGACTTGAACGTGTTTCTGCGCATCAAATCTCTCCGGGATTGCGACCGCCATCTCGTTGTTGTCAGTCAAGTCACAATCCTCAAGATTTAACTTGGCGCGCACTTTGAGTGTCTCGCAAGGGATCACGGAGATGGCATTTGTGTTGCCAAAGATGACGCACCTCCTTGCACTGACAGATCCAACACCTACGGTGATCCCATCTCTCCCATTAAGGCAGATATCGCAAGCCAGCAAAGATAACATCCCGCGACGAAGCTCTATGCCAGACTCTGGCGAACCTGATACTTGACATCTCGTGAGCATGCAAAGCGCTCGCGGACCGCTCACGACCAGAGCTGTGCTATGTCCGTAGAGCTGGCTGATTGTGCAATCGTCCATCCAAACATGGGCGTTCTCCCCTACCAAGACACCGTCTTCGATGCGACCATCCCTTGGAGGCGGCTCTGCGTGGAGCATTGGCCTAAAAACGCAGATTCCTCGGAAAATGGCCTCGCTCGAACCTTCAAAGTGCAAACCGTGCCCGTGGCACTCAACTCCTGTGGCTTGCGAATATGACCAGAGTGTGTGCTTTTGCTCGTCTTTTCTTTCGGCAGCCACCGCGGGAGACCTTGCGCGAATGCCAAACGAACACAAGTCTTCCTCCAGCTTGCGCTGCACATGCCGATCGGTGAGATGATCCTTTTCGCTGGATTCAATTCCAATCACTTCTACGGGCGGAGGAGGAGTCGGCTTTTGTGCATTGGCTGGTGCTTTGGAGATCCCGGATTGTTTCACATGCACGTTCAGCGGCCCTGTTGGACCGCCTGCGTCGTACTCGCCAGCGATGGAAGTCCGAACAAACGCCTTGGCGCCACGAATTTCTGCCAGAGCTTGCTCGCCGATGATCATCACGTCTTGCCGGATCTTGGCCGACTCCACCTTGTGGATGCCGGCGCGGAGCACAATAACTTCACCTGGCTGAGCAATCTCCAACGCTTCGCTCAAAGTCGCGACTCTCCGCGGATCAGGCGGCCGGGGACCACAGCCAATGAGGCTAGCGTAGTATTTGTTAAATACTCCATACGGTGGCGACCCATCAGCTGGAGAAACGTAGTTGTACCTGCCGCCCGAATCCACACGCAGCATAGACCTGCGAAGGCCGTCCTCCACAAATCCATCCGTGTAGGTGACCTGGTAAGTCCCGTCCTGATGCACGTCAGAGATCATGCAAGGATACCAAACTTCACCGTCAGCGTACAACGCCTCCACCCACGTTCCAATAGACATCCAGTCGTCGTGAAACTTGGGAGCACGGTGATTGATGCATTGGCGGTGGTATGGATCGGTCGCGTTACTCACCCAGAGATACATTTCTGGGCGAAGAGATGCGATATGCCAACGTTTGCAAACTGCACCCCACCGCACCCTTTCCGTTGGCGAATCTGCAAACTGAAAAATTCGGATCAAAATATTATTGTGGAGGGCAGTCCAAGTATGCCTCCTCATGACTCGAAGGTTTTCGATTCCTCGAAAGACATTGGGCTTGGTCCAGGTCGACTCTCCGCTCTCGCGATTCCAGTAATAGCGCCTATTCTCGCGACTCAGGTGAGTTTCCCACGCAGAGCAGGTTAGCAGCTTGAGAATTTTGGCGCTTTGGATAGCGCTCCGAGCAGCAAGGTACTGTGTTACATCGAATTTGTTGCCATCGGTGGCCATGATCAGCTCCTCTTCACCTTCCTCTTCCATTAACAGCTTTTCTTCCTCGATGCGATCCATTTCCCAGGACTCCTGCTGAGCCCGCTCCATTTCCAACAGCTCCATCTCCGCCTGCAGAGTATTGACTATTGGATACCAATACGTTCTGAAAACGATCGAGTACCTCTCCACAGGTCTCAGCTGGCTCTCAATCTCCTGAAACTGATCCTGGGTTAAAGCAGCGCTTGCGGGATCCACTTCGGTAGAATTTGGGTCAGTGCTCTCCACAGCCTCTTCAGTCGGCGCTGGGGTCCCTCCGTTTACGGAAGAAGCGGCATCAGATTGCGTCTTCTTAGATGACTTGGACTTCTTCTTCTTCTTCTTGGAACTCGCAGCAGTGGTTTGAGACACGACCGACGGAGTCGGAGAGTCACTGCGCGGAGGGACAAGGTCCGCTTCGTCAAATTCGTGAGCATCCTCGTCAACCTCGTCTTGCGCTCGTTTCGCAGCAAGCTTATCGGACTCGTCTTCTACTGAAGCCATGGCTGCTTCTATCTCGTGCGCAGACAGGGCCGGGCCGGACCCAGGCTTGCTCCCCGATCCATCCTCTTGCACCCCTAGGAGCTCAGAGAGCTGGCCGCCAGAACTCAGGAAAGAGCTTACTGTAAACTTTCCATCTTCGACTGAAAGCTTGTTCAGCTCTCTCTTTTGATTCGCTTTGCTAAGAATGTTTTCCTCGATCGTGTGTTCACTCACAAGGCGATATATGTGGACATCACGAGTCTGGCCGATTCGGTGTGCTCGATCTTGAGCTTGGGCGTCCATGCTTGGGTTCCAATCAGAATCGTAAAAGATGACGGTGTCTGCACCTGTCAAGTTGATTCCAAGACCACCACTCCTCGTGCTCAAAATGAACGCAAATATTTTCGTGTCGCGGTTAAATTTCTCCATCATTCGTTGACGGTCCTCCACTTTAGTCGCGCCATCCAGCCGAAAGTACACGTGCCCATGGATGTTGAGAAAGATCTCTAAGATGTCCAACATTCGAGTCATTTGCGTGAATATAAGTACGCGATGCCCGCCCAACTTCAAGTCTCGGAGCATATTTGCCAAAACCTGAAGTTTTCCACAGTCATACTGAACAAGCATCTTATCTGGGAACGAAATGGACAGACGCACTGATGCCTGGTGAAATATGCTCGCGCTCATCAATCTTTTCTCATCGTAAGACCGAATTGAAGTTGCGGCTCGGTCCTCTAACTCGGTATGATTGCTAATCTCTTGCAGCGTGTCGCCGGCATCTATCCCAGCTGTGCCAATCATATCCAACACTGGTGTCGGAGCTCGCGCTCTGGGGGTAATGAACGCAAATCGCTCCAAGACCGGAGTAATCGAAGCCACACGCTCCGCAAGTGTAGGCACGAGATTTTCTAGCACATGGCTGGACTCTGGAGTCCATCTGAGATGTCCGCACTTTCTCCATTGCGCAACAAAGCACTCATTGTATGCACCAGCAACTCGGCAACTACCCACCGTAACTGCATCACGAAGATCAATGCCATAAAGTGGCGAAAATCGGCTCAAGTTGTGGCCACGAGCAACGATGTTCTCCAATCGAGCGCCCACAGTGGCTTCAAGCTCAGCCCTCAAGCGTTTCCGTTCCGCGTCCAACACGGCCCGGGCTTCACTTCCGAGATTGCTATCGTCAAAAGTCTTGAACTGCTTGAATTCGTCACCGGAAAACTCCACAGATTGCAACACTTGAACAAACTGCTGCCTCAGAGGCGTCAAATCATGCAAACGCTTTGCATCCGATTTTGTTGGCACAACGCCAGGGTAGTCCCCGACTTCGCGGCTTGCAAAACCGAATTCACCGCCAATGTCAAGCTCCAAGCCGGCTAGTGGCTCTCTCCCGCAGAAGGAGCGATAGTGCCGCCTACGCACTCTGAACGAGAGCGCCGCGGTCGCGAGTTTTATAGGATCCATGTTGAAGGGCGACTCAATGACCCGAGGCTCGAAAATATCCGGATGGTTACAAACCATTCGGAGTTTCATCAGAATGGACATCATTCCGAGGTAACCACCGCTTGTGAGTGCCTGGCGAGTAGAGCTTCGGGAAATGAAGTCCTCGTATAAATATTTCTGCCGACGCGAGAGTGGGACACGGACAATATGCTCGTATTTTCCCGGTAGCTGCGTGGCAACGTCGATTTTCAGGCGTCTCAAAAGAAAAGGGCGCATCACAGTATGCAGACGTTTGATAATTGCAGCATGATGGCGATCTTGCTCTTGTCGAGCGATTGCTGCCTGAGCAGCGCTCACTTTACCCTTTCCTTCGACAACAGCGTTGAGGGGGTTGGAAAACCAATATTTGAATTCGCTTTGCGAGCGGAAAATATGCGGCATCAAAAAGTGCATGAGTGACCACAATTCCATCAGAGAATTTTGCAGAGGCGTACCGGTGAGCAAAAGACGGCGCTTGGTGTTGAAGTTTAAAAGCGTTTGCCAGCGTTGCGACCGGAAATTCTTGATATTGTGAGCTTCGTCAAGAATCATGTAGTACCACTTTTTGCGCTTAAGAATGTTGGCGTCCTGCACTGCAAGCTGGTAAGACGTGATGCACGCGTGGAAAGAGTTTGGCCGCGTCCAGCCAGTGCGCTTTAGTTTGCGCTCCTTTGCGGACCCGTAGTAGGTCAACACCTTGAATCCAGGGCAGAACTTTTTAAACTCCATTTCCCAGTTCAGCAACACACTCGTTGGAACTATAATCAAATGCGGCCCCCAGATGCCCCTTTCGCTAGCGAGGTGCGCGAGAAGTGTGATAGTCTGCAAAGTTTTACCTAGTCCCATCTCATCTGCCAGAATGCCATTGAGATGACGGTCCCACATTGAGACAAGCCAATCAAGTCCAGCGCGCTGATATTCTCTGAGAGTGATTTCCTTGGAAATGAGAAACGGCACTTGGTTCTGCGGGGCGCCGACCTGAAGTCCGGAGGGATTTGCTGAGGGTTTGGCCTCTTCGGTGACTTGGTCCACTTCTTCCATCTCCTCGCCGCCATCCTCATGTTTCACGGAGTCCTCGGTTTCCATTTTCACATCGTCATCGTCTTCATCGTCGTCGCTGGATTCGGTTTGTACACTTGCATGATCGAGCTCGCTTCCGCTATTCGAGAAATCGTCTCCTCTTTCACTCGCCATCTGGCGATACTTTGCTATGAGCTCTTCTTGTGACATTTCCGCCTCTCGCTTCAGAGTGTCCAGCTCATCCTGCACCTGATCTGGGGCCGTTTCATCGGCAACATCAATGGTGTCTTCGTTGTCTTCCTCTTCCTCCCCATCCCACTCCAGATCGCTGGCCTCAGAACCAGAGTCTTCTTCAACAGCACCGCGAAGAGAAGATCTTTTGTCACGACTGGGCCTTGGCATGCTTTTTTTGTTCTTTTTGGACGGCTTGTCACCGTCACGAGATCCGTTCTCGATATCGTCATTGCCGTCCTCGTCAACTTCGTTGCATTCTTCGTGCTTTTCCTGCATACCCGTGTAGAGCTTGAGGAGTTCTTCACGGCTCATTTCTGCCTCTTGCTTCAAAGTCGCGAGCTCAGCGTCGACATCTTCGGGCCTGGTTTCATCTTCTTCATCCATGCCAGCTTCGTCGTCTTCGCTCAACTCCTTAACATCCCATTCGTCATCCTGTGCATCGTCATCGTCATCTTCCTCGCCGTCTTTGCTGTTTCCAGATGCATCGGAGCTCGCCGCCTCGGCATCTTCTTCGCCATCGCTTTGGTCCTCATGCGCATCCATATTTGCATACATTGCAAGGAGCTCTTCGCGAGACATTTCGGCCTCGCGCTTCAGGGCATCAAGCTCATTTTGAACTTCTTCTGGCTTCGTTTCGTCCTGCTGCTCGATGGTGTTTTCGTCGTCGAGGCCATCACTCGCGGCTTCCCACTCATCGTCGTCTTCTCGGTCTGCAACTTCTTTGGACAAAGAACCGAGCATCGATTTCCTTCCGCGCAAAGCCCTCTTTTCGTCCCCCGACTCCGTCTCGTTCATTTCTTCCTTTATGCTCACCTCGTTTCCTGGTGACGAGGGCCCCATGTCTTCGTTTAGACCGTACAAGCGCATCAACTCCTCGCGGGACATTTCTGCCTCTTGCTTTAACCCATTTAGCTCGTCGTCGACGTCTTCAGGCTTGGTTTCGCAATCCTGATCCATGGTCTCCTCGTCATCGACCTCCTCCTGTCCCTCCCAATCAATGTCTTCTTCGCTATCTAGATCGCTATCTTCTCCGCGAGAGCCACTGCTTGTTTCATCGCGCTTGGCACGCTTCACGGGCCTCCGCTCCAGTAATTCTTGTTCCGAGCCGTCATCGGGTTCACTATCTTTATCCGCGATTTCATTTTCTAGCTCTGCAGCAAAACTATCCTTTGCGCCGCCGCTATCTTTGGGATCGTTTTGTACCTCTTCATTCGACTCAGCCTCGTTTTGGGTGTCCATGATGGCGCCAATCTTCTTTGCCCCCGCGGCAACTTCTTGGCCTTTCAGCTTGTTCGCAAGAAGATTCGAATAGCGCTCCGTCTGACTCACAAGATAGTTCAAGTGTTTATCCATCGCCGCTTGCTGTTTGGCTTGAAACTCCGTCTTGTGCTTGTACACGACAACTCGATCAATCTTCTCCCAGAACGATCGCACCTCGCGAGCCATTCGAGTACAAATCTTTCTCGCTGTCTGCCGAAGCAGTTTGGAGTTTTGCATGTCTCTATTAAACATCTTCTCTCTACCGCGCAGCGCGGACTTGCCGATCCGTTTTTGCTGCTGTTCTTTCCATTTTGCTTCGCTTTTAAAATCCTTCGACATCCATTCCATCTCCTTCAGCAAATATTCCCAATGCGCAGTTCCTTCTCGAACATCGTCTTGCGGCCGCCCGATGCGAGCATTCAGCACTGCCCCGCCCAAGGCAGCCAACCGCTCTGACAATCGAGCTTTCTCCTCCAGCAAGCTCTGTTTCGTGGCGCCATCATCGCCGAGATCCACCGTCTCCATCTGCGGAGCTACAAGGTCCTCCCTCTTCCCTTCTGCCAACGTTCACAATTGCAGCAGCCCTTTCGTATTGATCCTCGTCGATATAAACCTGGCACTTTGGCACTCTGGAAACTCGACACACGCTTCCCGTGTCCTTTAATAAAACAGCAACCACGCTCCAAAACGCCTCAGAGCCTCCAAGCTCGCCCTCACAAGTGCAGATTGAAACTTGTCCTTGATACTGACACCTGACACCACGCATGCAAAGTCTCCCTGCCCGCTGCCAACTTCTGCCAATAATAGCACGCGACCCGACCAGCTAAGATCCGACCTGATCCGATCCTCTCAGCTCAGCTCAGCTCAGCTCCGAACGAACCCCCACACCAGCGCGCACTGCGGATCTCGCGCGTACAGCGTCCCACGCGTCCCACGCGTCCCACGAGTTCCCCTCGAATAAGAAGATTCAAGAGTCCCGCCAGTGTCAAGAGTCGGCTGCCAGCCACTCTCTCCGTGTCTGAGGACACCCTTCTCTCCCTTCTCCCTTCCTCGTGTGCGGCTCCAATTTCCTGCTTCCTCCTTCCTCCTCTCCGCTCTACCACTCTCTACTCCTTCGCTAACACCCGCCTATCCCTGCCTCTCTCTACTCTTTAACTCTCTAACTCTTTAACTCTCTCTCGCTCTCCTCCCGAGCACCGCTAACGGCGGGTACCGGAAACAGTAGGCCGAAAGTACGGATACGGAACACTGGGCGAACAGAGAACTGATCTCCGGGTTCTCCGATGGAAGGATCGAAGGCAAGAGAGAAGAGAGAAGAGAGAAGAGAGAGCTGAGAGAGCTGTGAACTGGAGAGAAGGAAGAAGGAAGAAGGAAGGGAGTGAGCGATGAAAGAAACAAAGGAACAAAGAACCAAAAAAGAAATGGAAAGTTGACTGTGTGGGGTGTCTATCACAATGTGCATTTTGCTGCGCTGCGCAATTTTGCGAGTTGCGAAATCCTATCTTAGCACCAATTACCGGTACGGTAAGACTAGTGAAACCAGAGAGGGGGACGGACGCAAGCTTGAGGTGAGAAACAAGAAATAACAATTAGCCGAAACGGTGTCCGCGAGGACACCAGAGAAGCGGAGAGCGGAGATGGAGGACAATTTGGTAGATTTTGGGGAGTTCTTGGTCTGCTTCGTCCACATGGTGCTGTGGAAGCGCGAAATGTACGTGACCTTGGAGGTGGAAGCGCGGGATAGCGGCGAGCTGAGACTAACAAAGTGCGTTTGAGCGACCGTTTATGTTGCGTTCAGATACCCGAGAGAAGGCTTTGACAGAAAAGTGCGTTGGGGAACGAGCGTGTACGTGCACAGGCACGAGAAAGTTTGTAGCTACGTCTCAAAGTACGTGTCGGAGGCGCAGGGGTGGCTGAACCAAGGGCTTCTTAGCGAGCTGGTGGTGTCGGTTCGGACGCGGAATTCGGTACAACCCGTGGAGAATTTTCGGCTACAGTTCCACACGGCCAAGCAGGAATCGTATTTCGACGAGTTTGTGCAAGAGAGACTCTTTCGGACGGTTTTCGAAAAGCTGTACTGGAAAAAGTTTGTTCGCGAACTGCCAGCGGATTCTGAGCCAACGTTCCGCCTTCTTGTTGTCTGTCACGACATGGAACAGGACAAGTTCTTGAACAACTGGGTAGAAGAGTCCAGGAAGGCGCTGGCGCTGACGCAGGGCTCTAGTGACAAAGGGGCTTGGGTAGACCCCATTGTAACGTTGCAACCCGCACCAGGCTGCGAGCTTGATCTATGGTGCGAGACCGTTGACATGTGAGGGAGGTCTTGCCTTGCACATTCTCCATGAAAGCAATTCCAAATTTCCGGCTGCAATTGAAGGATGGGAGTGGAAGCTGGAGCAGAAATATCTGACGGACAGAACAGAAAGGTAACAACAAACAGACAGGAGTATTGAATGCGAAAACAGAGATTCAGTAGTGAACATGCACGCACCAGTCCTTCCTTCCGCATTCGGTTCGGAGACACCGAGTGCGCTGGTCTACGAAGAAGCTGACCGTGAGGAATTGTTCGGTGTCGGTGACCTGGGGGAGACTGGTGCCACTCCAAACTTGATTGAACAGATCAAATGTTGACGTGGAAACCGATCCGTCGAACACGAATTGCACCTCATTGCGAAGGATGGCTTAAGCTTCCGTGAGAAATTGGTAAAGCTTGACTCCCTCCAGACGATTTGCTTTCCTGTGAAACTGCTGACACATGCGAGTGATTTGGGTCCACATGCCGCTATAGGCTTCCACGCGGTCAATGAAACGCCCCCTGACTCGGGGGTTTGTAGTGTAGTTTATTAAAGTCTCAACGTGATTTGCCCTTTGCATCAGCACATCCACCAGAACTTCCATGCGGCTCCAGAAGGAAGCATGCTTTTGTAGGAGGCGATCAATCTGCTGAAGCATCGCCAAAGCCTTGGAGATTGGCTCAAGATCATACTCGCCATCAATGATCATGTATTCGTTTCCTTCGGCGTCGCGCATCGGAACCATTGCCATTTCGTGACCCTCTCTTCCTTCGCCTTCTGCATGCTTTGCGGCAACCTTGGCCGCAAGCTGTCTATGAAGTGGGCCTTGAGGTCGAGGAGGAGAGTTCTTTTGCTCCTTCTCTCGGATGGTTTGCTGCAACTCGCTTCGTTTCAACACGTCCAAAGACTCTCTCTCACCGGCCTCCGCAGCCTCGATTGCACCAGCGCTGGCTCCGCTTCCGCTCGAAGTCGCTGTATTGTGCGCAAGCTGGCCCTCAAGCGCGAGTGCATCTGTAACACTGAAGCCAGCCTTGGTTGCCACGCGAACTCGGTGTCTCCGTCTGGCAAGCTGGAGCGTGTTGTTTACAGCGGCAATGACCTTGACATTTGCCTTGAGTAGGTCTTGTGATTCGACTTGGATTGATCGAATCCACTCCTTGATCGTGTCAAAGCAGGTCACGGCCATTCCAAATTCACCTTCTTCAACGGCAATTTTCATGTCTGGCAACAGGTCAAGTACAGAGAGCGATGTTTGCTCAAGTTTCTTCAAAATCGTTTCTGAAGCTGCAAGCAGCTCTCGGCTTGCCACGGCACTCGACACGATGCCGGGTGACACCACATCGTCGTTCTTAAACGCCTCGAACGACTGGTGAAAGCATTGCGCAATGTTCGTTTGTAACTGCAAAAGCAGTTCTGGATTCACCAAATCCTCGTTTGCGTGGACACTCAACAAGGATCCGTTTGCCTCCCTCTCAGCTGATGGAAACATTCTCGGAACCAGCATTCCGTCGTCGTCTACAGCCTCCTTGCCTGCACCATAGCCACGTTCTGGGTCATCTGAAGCCTCGCTATTTTGACGCCCAACGGTATCATCGTCGGTGTTGGCGTCGCTCGTTGCCTCCTTGAACGGTCCCCAAACTCCGTTCGCGGCACCTGGCAAGTTGATTACTTCGATCGACGACCGTGACCCTGACTTTTGGGAAGAGACTGACTGATTCCGGGGCCTATATTCATCCTCACGTCCCTGCCGAGTGATCTGTCGCTTAACTCCGGATATTTTCGCGTTCGTGTCTTTCTCGTCGCTGTTGAGTCTCTCCACACGATCGTATATCGGAGATCCAGGTGACGAGCTCGGGGCCGCTCCATCGCCGAGGTTGTGCTCGCGAGCAAATGCCGTGTCCACCAAAATGCTTCCCATCGATTCCTCCTTGTCCAGATCCTCATTATGATCAGAAAATCCCCTGAATATCGACGGTTTGGGTATATGGTTCTCGTTGCTGAAAAGTTTCGAAAAGTCGGTTTTTCCGGCCTCAGCGGACTGAGCGCCCCAAGATGGTGCCACAGGTGGAGACGGCGAGACCAACTCCTCGAGCCCGGCAATGCGAAGTGCTGCGCGGGCTGCGTTTGGATGGTGCTGGACGACCCACGGGTGCTGCAGCGCGTCAGACATGCTCATCCGCGCCTCTGGGAAGGGAGACATGAGTTTCGCAATGAGATCTTTGGCGCCAGTGGACACCTTGGCAATCCGCTGGTCAGTAAAAATAACTTGCTGATCTGAATCAAATTGGGGAAAGCAAGCTGAGAGCATCACGTGAAGGAGGACTCCAGATGAGTAGCAATCCACCTTCTCCGTGTACGACGAAACTTCCGGGTGAAATGCAGAGGAGCCGAGCTCACGATCCTTTCGTCTCATTCTTTCTCCAATTGCCACAATTTCTGGCGCAACGTAGCGCGGGGTACCAACCAGACTCTTGGCGAGTGACCCCCCTGCGTCGTTTCCCATGACTTTGCTGAGACCAAAATCTATAAGTTTCACTTTGGGCTTGAGATGCTGGAACGCGTCTTTGAACACCGCTTGCTGCGCAATCTCTGAAGGGTCGCCTGTTGAGCCCTGAATCAGGATGTTTTCTGGTTTGATGTCGCGATGGATTACGCCTTGCTTGTGCATGTACGCGAGGGCAGAGGCAATCTGGACGAAAACAGCGCAAGATTCGGATTCGCCCATTCCAGACACGGCAATAATCATTTCAAACAGCTCCATACCAAGAACCATCTCCATCACCATGAGAATAGCGTCTTCCGCCTCGATCGTTTTGAATAACCGCACCACAGAAGGGTGAGAAAGTTTCTCCAGCACCGAGCATTCCCGCATCAGCCTGTCAAGAACAAAGTGAGGCTGCATTCTCAGCACCCTCAGGTCCACCTTCTTCACAGCGTAACTAATTTGTGTTTTCACATCTGTACACCTGAACACCGTCCCAAAACTCCCTTTTCCGATTTCTGGACCGAGCACCAGCCCGTCCCTCAACAGCATTTGCTTCAAGTGAGGCTCCATTTTGCCATACAATTTCTACAAACAGCGCCGCCACAACCCCAAGGTGTCTACGTGCCCAAGTCTCGCGCAGAAAAAGCACACCGAAGCTAAATCAAAATCAATCGTGAACTTCTCGGCGCCAAGAAAAAAGAACAGCAAAACCCGAGTCTACTTAACGCGAGCAAACCCAAAGTGTCCTTGCCCTGCCAGTCTGTACTCTACTGCTGGGGACCAGTGAGAGAGAGTACTCTTTTCCTTTCGCGACAATTTTCTCTGCGCCGCCGGGAAATTCCCGCGCCTTCGTAAGCGTCAAAACCACAATGTCCTGTTCCCGGATGATCCGGATGATCTGGAATTTCCCTCAATGCTTCCGCACTAATTTCTGAGTTTGCGAGTGCTCCCGCCCGCCTCTCGCCCGCAGACGAGTGCCCTAGCAGCGATAGATGTTCGCTTGAGGGGGCGATTCTGCGATGCGCACTTTGTGGGGGAAAATTGGACTGAGAGGAAAACGTCCTCGCGTACCACTGGGAAAAGGACTAGCTAGCCTAGTACTACTGGGCATCCGAGAGGGCCTATGGATTACATAGGCAGTTCTATTGAAAAAATTGTGCACCTCTCAGAGAGCAAGAGAATGTTCATAGGAACTCGTGTGTATTAATGTAAAGTGTAAGGAAGTAGGTACTCTTCGAGTGGGTTCTTCAGAACAAAGAGGAGTTCCATTTTATTCACTGGCGACTGGGCAAATTAGATAGGACTAACCACACTTGTTTCGGAAAGATTCGCGCTCGATAAGCACTGCCACGGCTTACACTATCTCAACAACTTTCCCACAGTGACCTTGATTGCACAATCCCATAAGCACCCCCTACCGCGACTAACCCCCCGAAATCGCTGCCCTAGACGACTCGGGAGGACGAATCTGGGTCGTGTATTCCTCGCACCAAACTGCCTGGACAGAGCACAGCTTCTCCCTTTTTGCGTGTGCTTCTGAGGACATTTATTCACAAACAGTCACCTTTTGGACACCGCAAATTCGGGAGCAGCAGGGCCAATCGGAGGCAGCTTCCTTCGAAGAGAGAGAGAGTACCACACAGAGACAGACACAGACAGACACAGAGAGAGGGGCGAAGAGTTTGTTGGGAGAGGGCCTCGCCAACTCTTGGAAACGGTGGGAAAGGGGGGTCGAAGTTGGCACATTGTTGTTGTTGTTGTTCTTGTTGAACGTTGTTGAACGTTGTTGGGGTTGAACAGGCTCGCTGGAAGGTCCAGTTTGCGAAGAGTAAGATAGGCAGAAGCGGACGCTTTTGCTCAGAGGAGCGGGCTGGTAGAAGGTAAAAGTCGGAGTCATTGTAGTTGATGGTGTACAAGCCGTTTGAGGGCACCTTTTCAAAGTTCGAAGTTCGCGGGACACTTTTTTTCGCGTCAGGTCTGAACGTATTGCAAACATTGCGACGCCAGAGTGCCAGAGTGCCGTGAGACGGTGAAGAAGGGAGCAAAATACAAGGGGCTGAATACGGAGGCAGATAAAGTTTGGGGGAAATGGGTTGGCTTAGCGACCATCCGAAGGGATGGAGCGCTGTTCAGACTGTTTGTACTACTACAACTCATTTATCCAAAAGCGAGCTGCGCGTTCCGGCGATCAAGGTCGGTGCGAGGAAGCCAAGGTTGGCGCAGTGCTTGAGTCCTCCTTCTGTCGAAACGACGCAGTGGACTTCAGAGTGCGCGCGCATTCTTGGGCTGGACAAGCTTCCTGACGAAATAATTCTCTACGTTGCGCTCTTTGTGGCCGCGAGCCCTTCTGACATTGCAAATTTGTCATTCGCAGGCAAAAGGTTCGCCTTTGTTTTGGAAGATGAGATGGTTTGGTTTGTGGCGATGATGAGCCTGCTTGGCAAACAGTCCTTGAAGAAAGAGATGTTTTCTACTGTCTCGCCGACGCTGTACTCTGATATGAAGTCGAGGTTGTCCATGGCCAGATTAAGACAGCCAGTTGCTTCCAAGTCTTGGAAGTCTATATTGAAGAATGTTATTCACGAGAAGGCCGTGCATCCAATCAACATAAGAGGGTTTTTTACTGATGGTGGGCATGATATGAGCATCTCGGGAGCAGACATGCGACGGAGGCACTGTAAGTTGTCGCGAGGTAATCTTTTTTTCTCAGTTGTACCACATTTTTACTCTTGAGGTGACCCACTGACCGGATTGACGTGGTGCAATTTGTTAGGGGCCGGAAACATGTTTCGTCCCGACAGCAAGTCTTTCTATTGCTCACAGCTAAGGGGAGACATCCTTGTCTGTGGTGCTCTGGAGCCTCGTCGAGAGTCAAGCGATCCTGACAGCCAGCTTGAGAAACGCGAAGTCCAGCGCCGGCTCGCAATGCTGGCGGGGCTGAAGGGGAGTTACTACGACATCTCGACCCGCCCACAAATTCTGCGTCGGGCAAGCACTGCAGAGCTGGAGAAGATGTTTGTCGACATTGTCCAGAACCCTACTGGTCTGGATCTCCTGGTTGCAGCGAAGTTTGGTTGGTATGGACTTCCGTTCTTTTTCGGCACCTCGCGAGCTTCTCGAGATTCGTACAGGGAGGGACTTCGATCTCTTGCTCGCAAAATCTTCCAAGAAAGAGAACGACAACACGAGAGGGACCTTTTGGCAATTTCGGAAGCCTCGCGGTTTGGAGCACGCCTTCTCTTTGAAGGGGTGTACGCTCTCGATACGGCGGAGTATCTTGTCGCCCGGCCGAGCGTGGTGTCTTCACTTTTTTCAAGTCAGTCTGAAGAGCAAGCTCTCATCAGCCGGTTTGTCGTTGAGCGCGAGGGCAACTTTACGTGTCCTGTCAATTGTGCCGCAATATTTGTGTCTCAGAGACTCCTTCAAACCTCTGAGGCTCTCGTGCGCTCTGGTCTCTCGGCATCAAGTGAGTTGCATGTGGCTCAGCATTCTTTAGCCAAAACTATCGCGAAAGACGTTTCAAGAATTAGAGAGATTCCGATCGTGAAAGCTTTGGACGGCGTAAAAAGTCTCACTTCAGTGAAGGATCTTTCAGCCGCAGGGGTGTTGCCTCGCATCGTAAAGAACCGCAGGCTCCTCGGCGGGGTGTCTATAGTCGAGTTCGAGCCCCGAGTCGAGCCCGGCGACGAATCTGGGCTGCAGCTCGTGGCCTGGTTTCGAGTTGCAGAGTTCAACAGTAGAACCAGGTTTGAGATTTCGCTAGGAATCCCTCGCCTCGCGCGCTTCATCGTGGCCAAATTGATTAGCTCGGAGGATCGCATGGCGATGGCTGGGCAAACGCAAGACTCTCCAAACATTGATTGCTCAGGAATTTACGCTTACGGCCAGGTGCTGGAACTCTCTGGGAACAAAGCCTTGTGATATAGTTGTGTGTGCAATTGATGGCCGCGCACAAGTAGCGCTGCTTTATGTAAATACGTGCGTGTACGATATTTTTTATTATTACCGTGAGAAAACTGAAGTTTCTTTTATTTTTTTCTCATCTATATCTTTAAAAACGTTATGTTCTGCGCAACGCTTGAGTCAGTGGAAAATCGCTGTAGAGCTTGGGATGGTGGACAAGAGCTGAACATCATCGTACTTTTCAAGCTATAAAAAATAAAAAATAAAAAATGAGCATATGTGTCTCTTTTAAAATCTTGTGTATCTATTTATAATTACATTCGCAACTTTTACCAGCTTCAACTTTGGTCGCCAGGAGTGCTTTTCAAAACCCACGGCCACAACCATCAGAGCATCTCTCAATCACCGCTCCTTGACCTAAATACGCCACATTACAACTGCAAAGATCGCGAGCCTGGAGACTACCGCGCAGTCTATCCCCAGAACGAAACGCAAAGTCCTCACACTGGGACACGCCAGCTCCAAACCAGTACCTGGGGCGGGAGCGCCACTCCCGATTCAGCCATTCGAAAATGATGACAGACATTCAGAGGACCACCTCCACCTTGAGCCGTTTGGTCCTCCTGTCGTGGTCCTCGGCATCGTCCATCTCCCTGAGCACACCACAGTTCATCAGCGCTTGCACAGCCTCCGCGTCCGCTTCATCTCCTTCGAGCGCCATGCTCTTTGGCGCGTCCAAAATCTTGTCCCACAGTCCTTGCGGATCATCCGGGAACGCCGTTTTCGCCACATGTCGTATTGCGCTTTCGATGGCCTTTTCAATCCCCTCTCGCGCAGCGCTGCCGGAATATTCCTCGCCGTTCTCCTTTGCAGCGTCGGAAAACGCGTTATTTCCGAGTGTGTCCGCGAGGACAGCGAGTTCAGCGCGGGTTTTCTTAAGCGCGAGTACTCGCTTCTCCAGAGCGCGCACTTGCTCCGCCGCCGTCGATTCCGCTAAGATCAGCGCGCGCGTCTCCTGCCGCACAACCTCCCGCGCCACTGCGGTGCCGACCGCAGCGGAATCCGCGCACGGCGCGCGCCATTCCTGCAACAGCTCCGCGCTCAGTCCGGCCTCTTGCGCGTGCAACGTGCGCAGCGCCGCCGGCGCCGAGTCCGCGTTCATCCGCACGCAACACGCAACACGCTCCCACACCTGTTCACTGTTCAGTGTTAAGTGTTCAGTGTTCACTATTCGCGGACACCGCCCGGAGCGCCACTTGGATCAGATCGAAGGCGGTCGCGCAACACTCTTCCTCGTTAGGGGAACGTTCCGGGAGCGACGCCGAGTGTCCAGAGAGGGAAACCTGTATGCGTATGTGTGTGTGTATGTGTGCGTATGCGCTTATGTGTGTGTTGGTGTGGGGTCCTCTGTGGGCACTTGGACTTGGAGTGTGCGTGGCTTTTGAACTTTTGAAAGTTTGTATCCCCTTGCTTAGTCGTTTCTGTAACCTAAGACATCGCATCATTCATGGTTAGAGGTTGAGATTTCAATGTCAGAGTTGTCAGAGTGTCAGAGTGTCAGAGTGGGTGGTTCGACTTGGTTTGATTTGTACAGTTTGTGTTGTTGTTGTTGTTGTTGTTGCTGCTGCTGCTGTTGTTGTTGTTGTTGTTGTTGTTGTTGTTGTTGTCATGGTCGTCGCTGTGTCATCTCAGATATCGAAGTTGCCACATATGTCACTCGGACTCCGGGGGCAGTGGTCGTTTTCCCCAAAATCGCGAGTTGTTTGCGATTGTGCACTCCCACTCGCGCGAGGGTAAAATTGGCCGTGGTTTTGTGGGCTTGGAGAACCGGAGTGAGGGCGTGGAGGAGTATCCAGGTCGTGGAATATGAGTTAGAATATCAATGAACTACGGATGAACGGATTCTTCGGTACGCGAGCACCGGTCCCAGATCCACGGATATGTACAGATAAATAAAAAAGTGAGCACCATTCGGTTCTCGTTCTCAGAGAGACGAAGAAGACGACGAGGATGCGGGAGGATTCCGCAGCACTGTGGTCCATATAATTGGGGCATCCGTCTCTACGTACACTGTGTCTGACTCAAAGCTATTGGACGAGCTGACCAGTCCACCAAACTGCAACGTCTGGTCATTCAGATCCCACTCCAAGCCCTGCGTGGTCACTTTAGCCGGCCCGCCAAGAGGAAGAAGTCCGCAAGTTTTCAACTCTATATCTGGATTCCTGACCACCTTGTGCCGTCCAGTATCGAGCAGAAATGCCATCGAGCTATTGGCTAGAAGAACTAGCCGCTTGAATTTCTTGTTCCTGGGAACATCAATCCATCGTCAGTCACCAACACATCGCAAGAGGTTTGACAGACTTTTGGCAGAGCCCCATGGCGCACCTACGGGCACCACGAGCCGAATCACTCTTCTCGAACGATAAAACCCATCCAACGCACTCATCACTCTTCAGGAACGATAAAACCCATCTAACGCACTCATCGCCACATATTCGCTGCCCCAAAAGAAAAGAAGAAACCACAACCACCCAACGTACCATTTGTAAAGCATATTCAAATTCGCAAACTCGTGGTCCAATCTTCCGCCCAGCGCGCCAACCACCAACACATCTCTATGCAATGCTTGATCGCCCCATCTTTGTTCCAGCGTCAACAACGCCTTTTCCATATCGTGAGACTCTTGTTCCTCCACGCGCACAATTCTGACGCCACATGCTCGGTAAGCCTCCTCTACTTCACCGTCTAGCGAGTCCAGGTCGCCCACTATCGCCCACGGTTTCCGCGCCTCTGCGGAGGAGTCCCCCTCCGCTAGGCACCACGCTAGCCAGGAGTTAGCGCCACCGTCCGCGCACACTGTACACTCCGCCGCCGCGTACGCTTTGCGAAGCACAATCGCCGGGCAGTTGAACGCGTCCAGCACAACCAGCCCAGCTGCACTCGCACCGCCGGCCCACCCAGTGTGATGCTCCATCTGCATCGCAAAATTTTATATTTTATTGAAATAGTGTCCGCGCTGTAGTCAGTGAGTAGGAGGCCGGCCAGTGCGCCCCACAAGTGAGTCTTGCGATGTTCAGTGGACCAACAACCCTGGCAGGTGTGCGCTGGGTTCTTTCCAATGCTCTTTTCTGTTCGCTGCGTTCCTTCGGTCGTAGTCTTCCTACGCTTTGTGGTAGTAGTAGAGGCAGTCTTCTTTTAGCAGTAGTGGTGCGACGAACGGTACGGGTTGCCATGGTTTTCCTTATAAACAAGTGCTAGCATACATAGAAAAACAATTTAGCCCCGTGAACACCGTGAACAGATTTTTTTTTTGTAAATTGATTTTCATGGTGGGGGTTGCAGATTGCTGTTGGCGACGATGATGAAACCAAGAGTGCATCTCATGAGTCGCAGTGACAGCGATGATACTCTCTATTGCACCAAGAGTCACAAGGCCATTGTGGCCCCACATTTCGTCAGACGCTCTCCTGTTCTCCGAGTAGATCTCCTTTGCGTCGTCATCTGGCTCTGTCAAAGCGCGAATGGGGAAAGAATGGTGAATTTGGTGTGCATCGCGGAGATACTTGTAGGAGCGAGTTCGTGAAAGATATTGGAATCGAAGATTTATCGAGTGAGCGAAGAAATACCGCATACCGAGGGTGCCGTTCCGGTGGGAGTTGCCTCTTGCAAAATACCTGAATCATTCCTTGGATACCTCGCCGGCCACCAAAGAAAATTGTTTCGACAGTCAACAATTAGCAAACGATGCAACCTCATGTTTCAAAATCGAAAGGGCTTGATTAAACAGCGACTTGCGACAACAACTTCAAAGTTCTTGTGTATTGATGCTCTCTGGAAAGTTGAAAAGTGGATGCTCGCCTCAATCCCAGGCAGCTCAAAGATGGTCCCAGTCGTTTGGAGCTTGCTTGTGGCATGAAGCAAACCGATGAAGTTGTGATTCTTCGTTTTCAAGAGTTTCGCGTTAGAAACGATGATTTCGAAGAAGCCCTTGGGCAATTCTGGGGGAACCAGCAATAGTCCTACCAAAATGCAGAGATACATGCAGTGCGGGTAGACAATTGTTGCCAGAAAAGATCATCGATCAAGAAAGTCTTCAGCTCGAGCTGACATATTCTGAGCTCANTCTTATATCCCAATGATTCTGGAATTCTTTACTATATCGTGCTAATTAGCCATCGGCGCTGCGGTATTGCGTTCCTCATAGAACCAAACAACTGAAGTAGTAGCACTGAGGGTAGTAAGGCTCTGGCGAGATGGTTCCGTATCTGTTGTCTGAGTGACAGAGCGCGAAAGAGAGAGAGAGATAGAGAGAGAGAGAAAGAGGGAAAGCCAAACAAGAACGAAAGACAGTGAACAAGAAGAACAACGCCGTCGAGACCGCGAAGAGCGCAACAAACAAAGAGCGATAGACCGAAAGAGCGAGACGAACAACGGAGAGACAGCCAACTAAACATTTGAAAAAAGTGTTTGGAAGGACAGCTGGAAAACGTCTCCCAACTTGGGCAACTTGCCTCACATTGGATACATCTCATTGTCTCGAAGCAGCAATTGCGTACCGGTGATCGCGTCATTGCGCACGGGGAAAGCTACGGCGCCAGCGAGAGAGCTGAGGAGAAGGAATCGCAGATTATAACGGGAAAGTACGGCGCAAACAGCGAGCATCTGAATACTGAATTTCTGAATTCTGAAAGTTTATTATGGAGCACGAAGATGGACAGGACTTCATGTCCGCGGACCTTCGAGCGTCGTTCAAGGAGCTCGAGGACCTGGTGAATGAGTTTGGTGGAAAAGAGTCGGTGCCTTCGGCGAGGTTCATTGCAAGTGCGGTGGGAGGCATGGTGGACGAGGCGGCCGTGGCTCATATAGTGCACCAACAGGAGGAAGCTATTGGAAAACTCAAGGGCGCGACGCTCAAGCTCCGCTCGTTCAATGCTTTCTCCGAGAGAAAATTGGGTGGGCCTCAGGGAGACATTATTGCCGGTCAAATGAAAGTAAGTGAGCACATGTTTTCCTCGAAGTTTTCTTTAAATCCCTGGAAATGGCCTTCGGGAAAGGTGCATCTGACGTTTGTTTTTCTTTCTTCAATTTTGATTCGCGCACAGGAGCTGGAGGCGCTGATCGGTCGGCTGAACCGCGTGGTTGGTCGAGTAGACTCATTGCAGTCGAGAGTGAGCAAAGAGTTGGACCGTAGGAAGAGAGGGCGCGGCACGAAACACTGAAACAAGGCCTTCTTGAAAATCCTGTGTAAATGTATGTAAAGTGCATCATAAGAAAGCTTTCGAGCCACTTTGTCGCAAAGGTACGTATTCAAGAGGTGCATCGATGTGTCAGAAATTGTGCTTCCGCTCTGATGGAAATACGGAACGTCCAAGCACCGATTCTTTTCAGCATTTTTTTGAAATCTTGGAAAACAAGTGGACTCCAGTGATAAAAGGAATCGTGTTCCTGTTGAACGAGTTGTTAGGATATATCTGTTGAGCCATATAAACAAGAGCGAAGGAAGTGCAGATACACGGAAGGAGAATCTGAAATTAATTTTCTCTCTTCTCTCAAGTTTTATGTGGAAAGTGTTGATAAGTTATACGTCAACTCTTGCAGGACCTCGTCGATGCCAAGGAAGGCGACGGCTTGCATAGAACTGTGACGAATGGGTGGTCGAGTAGGGATACGCGATAGCGTCTCATAAAAAGTCAACAAAGGATAGTCTAGCTGGGGTCATGCTCTGGCTCTGGCTCTGGCTCTTCATCGTGGAGTGGCAAAGAGCCGTGATTTGCTCAAGTAATTATCGGAATCCGCAATAAGTTGTTCAATTAAAAGTACAACGAAGGAAGGCCGTCGTGATTTGTCGTGATGCTGTTTGGTAACTCCATCGAAGTTCAGTACAAGAAACTTGTATTATCTCTTCATTACCACTACTCCTATTGGTCTCATGATCCAATTCGAGACACAAGAAATTTGTTTCTGTCAACCGGGAAACTGGTGTGTTGAAGACACTGGGAACAACTGTGCCCGATCACAAACTGCAGCCCTGGCAGGTTGCTTCGCACAACCGTATCCTTTGTCGACGGATGGATTAATCGTACGCACAACAGGGGTTCCGCCCGATACCTGTTACGAGTACCAGATCACAACACCCCACCTTCCGATAGGGTTTGTTTACGCTGTCACTTCGTGGCTTCACTTGAGATCACGACTGAGACGGCGCTGCTGCAGTTACTCACAGTCAATGCTAAAGCTAACATTCCGCGCATCGGCGTATAACAAACCTACCTGTCTTCGCAACCCGGATGAGGGTATTATAACCGATAAACAACGAGAAACGCCGCAGGCCCCCCCCTGACAACCGTCAACGGAGAAACGCGGAGAGAACAAATGCAGTACTCACCATCAGTGCAACTAAAGCAGGTGCACAACCAGACGAGAAAGAACCATTCACTATCAAAGAAAATGAATTTGGAACCACCAAACCTACTGCCGAAAAAAAGAACTGCAATGGCTTCACCTACTGACTGTACATCCTGAAAGTTCAGCGACAAATCAATATGCACACGTTACGAGTGAGAAGCTCGATTCTAGTCTAGCCTCGCCACCAAACGCACGAAACTCTTACCAAATCATACCAAATCAGTCCTGGCTATCGGTGCTATCGGTGCCTACTAAATGAAAGCGGGACCAAAAGAGTCCAGTAAGAGCACCATAGTACTTTCGATTGACAAGCGTGGAGATGGAGCGTGTTGTGCGTAGAGTGCCTTAGAGTCTGATGTCTGGAGGGCCGATTCGTACACTGATTCAACTGATTCAGATATACTTCGCCGAGTAGGAACGGAGCAAAGAGGACAGGAGGGAAGAAAGAGGACGGCCACATTGGGAGGCAGACTTGTTGTTGTTGTTGTTGGGCACAGAACGCCAAAGGCACAAAGGCCACGATCTGTATTGCATACTTTCGTGCTCCGGGACCGCACACACCGCGCATTGAGAGAGGATTCACGAGAGCGGACAGCACGCTGGGTGTCTTTCTTGCGGCCAAGGAGCCCGCGAACTGCGAGGAAGAGTGTCGCGATTAGCTCGGTTGACAGGCCGTTGAAAAAGGCCCGAGCTCTCCGCTCAGGAGCGGTCTTGATAGTTAGCACCTGCCCTTTGCAGCAGTGCTTTGAGAGCAGTGAAGATGAGGATTTCCTTCACATGCGCTGTATTGGCGATTTCCTGGTACGTATCACGGGGCCTGGAGGTCCGTCAAAGTTTTCAGAACTTGGACTCACGGTCCACCGAGCGCAAATTGACATCCGTCACATACACGCGGCCAAATATTCTCCTCATTCTTGCTGACGACCTTGGGGTGGGGTCGTTTGAGACCTCACAAGCTATAGAGCTTGGTCTCTACAGAGTGACAGACTCCGTACCGCGCATGCCAAATGTATATAATCTCTCCCAGAAAGGGCTGGTGTTTGAGCGCTCCTACACGGACTCTCCGATTTGCAGCGCAAGCCGCTACGCTATAATGACTGGTATTCCGATCGGAAGCAAATTTTCTCGCGTTCGAGGAAATAGTGGTGTAGGCGAAGACCAGAACATGTCAACGAACGGTGAAGTTGCGTTCCCGCGGTACTTGAAGGAGCTCAACTACACCACTGCAATGTTCGGAAAGTGGGGTTTTCTCGAAGCTCCAAGCGAGTGCGGGTTTGACTATTACTTAGGAACCAAGACCCATCTGGACAGTCAAAGGTTTTTTGCTGAGAGCCTTACGGAGGAAAAGAATGGCACACTGAAGACGACCACTGCCTACACTCCAAATAACTCTGGCATCACAACTGGAGCGCTGGAAACCAAATATTGCAACCTTGGAGCCAAGCGAGATTGTGATTACATTCCAGACGTGCTGCACACTCAGGCTCTCAACTGGCTCGATGAGAATGCCAATGGCGAGAACCCATTCTTTCTATACTACGCCTCTCAGATTCCTCACGACGGAGGGGATGATACCAGTGGAAAAGGGAATATCTTGCCGATCCCTTCGTACAGTGGACCAGACGACTGTGAAACATGCATCGATTACTCAGGATCGGCATATGGTGACTACTTTGCCCGCCTGCGTGCGATGGGATCGGCCATCACCAACCACCTCGACGTGCACATCGGAGAATTGGTGGACAAGTTAATTGAGCTCGACGTATATGAAGACACTCTCATTGTTATCACGTCCGACAACGGCCCCGCGACTGATATTTCTATATCTGACACACAAGAGTCCAAAGTACTGGATAGCCCGTTTGACGCCAACGGACCATTCTCCGGGGCCAAGAGACAGCTCTACGAGGGTTCTGTGCGCATGCCGAATCTCTTTGTGTGGCCGGCCGTGGTAGAGTCTAACACTATCGTCTCCCAAACCATCCAACATTCGGATCTTGCTCCTACACTGCTCCAAGCTGCCGGTTGGGTAGGCGCTTTGCCTCCGCAGTACAGCGGCATATCTTTCTTGCCGTCACTACTCTTTGCCAATGCGGTTGGATCCTTGCAAGACACTCACGAATACGTCTACAACGAAATATGCTATAGAGATCCAGCTGAGCTTCGTGCTGCTCGAATGTGTGACTTTGCTCTTCTCTTCGGCTCAGATCTGGAGTATCGGTCTGAATGGACCGCGAGATACCCGGATCAAATGGACTTGACCATTCAGAAGTTGAAGAAAGGATTTAGCAACGGGGCGGGGAATCTCACTATGGACGAGTTGTACGCGGATTCAGATGGGGACTTTTACCCCTTTGTTCGAGATCTCACCAGCGATGTTTTGGAGGAAACAAACGTGGCAACTTCGGCACTGGTAACTGACGCTGCTGACATTGCGATTGCTCATCGCATCGTCCCAATTGACGAAAGCGATCAAGTGATCCCAACGCTCCCGCCAACCAGTGAGCCTCGAGGCTCCGGTGAAGAGGTCCGCATCATGTTTGTCACTTCGTCGCCGAGCGAAAGCCCGACCACGTCTCCAACAACAGCCTCTCCAACCACTTCAGCGCCCACCACAGCTCCCACCTTTCCACAGCCGACGAAATCCCCGACGACTTCGCCTCCTACTACCGCGGCCCCAACCACAACACCGACGGAACCCACCAGCTCTCCATCTACGGCACCTTCGGCAGAGCGTTCCCAGTCGCCAACCTTTGCGCCAACAGCTGATCCCACTCAGTCTCCAACTTCAATAGACGAGGCGAACGGGCTCAGCTCGGCGCCAAGCAGTACTGCTTCCCGAAATTTTGTCGTCACAGAGCTTGGCCTGACTCTCGCAGTCTCAACCTTTGTTTGTTTGGCGGAATTCTTTTCTTAGTGTACAGGAGTTGTATTTTTGAAAATAGATTGAGAAACCAAAGGTCAATTATTTTATTCATTCACGGTCAATGAAAACATTTCGCCAAAAAGGAAAGATTACGCGCGCACAAGTCCGCCGCAATCTTTCTCCGAGTTTACACATTCAAACACAGATCAACCGTATTGTATCTATCAATATACCATCAATCACAGCCAGTTGTCGACGCCAAAGGCATATTTTACTGTCAGATTTAGTTCTTTTCAGGCTTGGAAGTTTTGCCGAGCTGACTGGTCAGTACTATGGACCAATCTCCGTAGCCCGCGGCTGCCTTGTAACGATCAAACAACTCAACAAGGGCATCAAAATACATCTTGTGGACGTGGTCCACCTCTTCCTTGGACGGCTTTCCGCTGAGAGCGCAAAGATTTTTGGTGGGGATTGGCTCAGCCAGAGCATACGTCATTCTCACTGGCTTTGGAATGGGGAGAAGTCCAAGACGTCCGACAGGGAAGAATGGTAGCGGGAATCCAAGTACCTTTCGTGTAAAAAGCTGAAGTGGCGGGCAGCTAATATTCTGTATAGCTTGTAACTCGCCAAATGAATAGCTGGGGACCAGGTCTGCGCCGTGCTCCATGGCGACGCGAACAAAGCCCTTGTGCCTGTCGCAGAGGACGACTCGCTTGAGCTTGAGATTCTCATTCGAATGTAGCAAAATTTCGCCTTGGCCTCCAGGGCAGAGAATGACAGTTTCCCCCCTCTCCAAACAGCCTTTCACAACAGGCCGGCTCACCTCTAGTCCGCCCGCCCACTGCGCAAATTCTCGCATGAAAGGCACGACGTGGATGAAGGCATCGGTAAGTGGCCGAGGCATTAATGTCCCAAAAATGCTGCGCCAAAGAGGCGTCAAATGGGCCCATACAAGAGTGCAAGGGAACAGTCCGTGAGGGTGAAAGCCAATCATCCGCGGAACGATGTCTTGCTCAGCTAGCTCGCCTTCCACAAAGTCATAGTTGCTACGATTTCGAGACCAATTTGCCGTTTTAACTTGAAGCTCCTTGTTCGTCGTGTTGACATGCGAACCATGCACGATAATCTGCTGATCAAAATAGTCTTGAATCCATTTCCAATGCGAGGCCAGACGAAGCTCCTTCCAGAAGCGCCAGCCGGAGAGCTCAGGGCGTTGGCGCCACGTTACAAGAATGTAACAAAGATGTACGTTCGTCATGCCAATCATAACAGGAAGAGCGTGTAGGTTTTGTGTCCAATAGTGCCAGAGCATCAGCGAGAGGGGAACAATCAAGAAGAATGCTAGAATGCATTCTTGTGCGTATCCCCAGTCGATGTTGAGCTTGGCAGAGAACACTTTGAGAGCCCCTTGAAGAACCACAGGAACTATGTACGAACCGCAAGAAACAAAAACGGCACCGTCTCGAGCTGCTTCCCTGACCGAGTAGTCTGTGCCGTACCAGCCCCTCAAGAAGTATGCGTACAACTGAAAGGGCAGAAACGAGCCCCAAAATCCGATCAAGTAGCAGTTCCACAAGCTAGCAATGAAGGCCAGCTGCACAATGTCGTCAAACCACCGACGAGAGTGTGCGTGCCGGCTGCCTTTGCGGAACAAGTGCTGAAAGAGGCCACAGGCCGCGAGGAGAGGCGCCGCAGCCAGCAGGCCAAAAAACGCAATGAATCTAAAGCGGAAGAAGATTGACCCGAGAGATTGGGCCACGAACCTTGCTGCATCGAAGCTGAAGCTTTCGTACAGTGCAAAAGTCAGTAAAGTGGAGGAGAGCGCGAAAGAGAAACAGAATGTCGTCGCAATCTCACGCGCTGAGCGGCCCATCTCCGCTAGAAAGCTGCCGTAAGGGACGCCTTCTTCCTGCACAAACGCGATCTGGATCTGCCGCATGGACGCCAAAACAGTGGGGAGAATACAGCACATGGCGATGCCGAGCACATAGGCGACGGACTTGCTATTGGCGGCGGCTTCTTCGATTGGGGCCACTGCGCCGCTGGATGTGTTTTCGCTTTTGGAAGCCGCTGCGGCAGCTGCTTCCAGAAATGGTAATGTGACCTTATCGAGCGTGAGAACCCAAATCACGAGCGGCATCCCTACCACGGACACCCACGACTGAACGGACTTCAATGGTGCGCTGAACCTCGCGAACACGTTGTTCTCTCCGTCGGAAGGGTTGAGAACAAGTCCCAGAGCCAGTGCCGTGGAGTACGAAACCGATGATGTCCACGCGAACGGCGAGCTCCCGCTCTTCTCAGAAAAGAACAAACTCGCAAACTGATACACCGGCTCAAACCTCGACTCGAAGCAGTACCTCAAAAACGTCAGCGCCAGGCTGTGAAAGATGGCCGTGACCCAGAGCATGAGCGACAGCGAAGCCAGCACCTCGATGGGCTCTCTACCAAACTCTCTCTTGGCAAACAGCAACCTCCTGCCGCGCTGCAACAGCGACGCGCACACGATGCCAAACATGAACACCACCGTATGCGTGAACGCGCCCAGGAACGCAAACTCCCTCGTGGTCCGCAGATCCTTCAGTCCGTGCTCCGCTTTGAACATCTCCACCATGTCCGCGTGCATCGCGATCGCCGCCATCACCTCCCTCCCAGCGTACGAATACAGCGCCGGAATCGCCTTCAGGTGCCACACCCACGCCGTCAGGAAGAACGCTGTGCCGTAGCTCAGACTCTTCGTCTGCGCCTCGCGGCTCCCACAGCAAAGCCATCCATCTCCGCGGACGCTTTTCACCGCGCTCGCTCCTCCCGACGCACCGCCCATGCTACAAAGATCTCCAAAAGATCTCCAAAGATCTCCAAAGCGACCGATCTATCGATCAGTCAATCGATGGATTGGTTGTTTGTTTGTTTGTCTGTTTGTCTGTTTGATGATGTTTGATGGTGTGAATATATTTATCAGTGTCTGTCTGCCTTGCCGCTTTGGCCAACCACACCGCGTCGTCGTCTGTCTCTGTCTCTCTGTTGTGTCCGCAGACCTTCGCTTTCACTGTCAATTGGCTGACTGACTGACTGACTGATTGCATTGTTCAATGATGTTCAATCAATGAATTGAAAGAAACACAGTCAAGTTGAAAGAGTTGAATGAGTTTTCGTTTTGAGATTTCTTGCACTGTTACTGTACATACTGTGCATCGCGCTAAGAGTCTGGTCCTTCCAAGTTTCGATACCAATAATTGCACAGTTGGATGGGCCTAGCGTAAGTGCTTAGGAGTGCTACAGCCTGGCGAGTACGATCTGCCCTGAATGAATGTACAGCTTTTGAGGAACTGGTAGTGTCATATAGGCGGTGTGGTTACGAGACCGTGCCTAGATTCATAGGAGGACGCAAGTCCTCCCTTGCAAACCCCGCAACATAGGACAAGTACAGAAGGCGGGAGGGTGCCTTGGAGTTCTTCAAGCGCAACGTAGACGTCCTGATGACGTGGAGATGGGCGATAATTCGGGGAAATATCGGCCCAAGGGTCGTCACTATGGCGCTATGCGCGTCACTTACTCCAGTCCGAGGTTGTCACTGTATACTCGAGGAAGGTACCGGAGCATACCGGAGCTGACTGACTGTGAGTTCCGGTACCAGTTTGAATCGAAGCTAGGGGCAAATTGTACTACAACTGTAATCTATGATAGATACGGTAGTTACGGGTGAAGAACCAAACATAACCAAACCAACCAAATAACTCACTGTCCAAAAAATAAAACTCAAAATTCAACAATCTTGGTTTCAACAACCGTGGTTTCGAAAATTTTCGAATTTTATTCGAATTCGGAGAACCAGGAATCGCGGCAGCAGAATTCTCGTCGGGAAATTCTTGACAATCCCTTTTAGTAGCATGCATCGAGTCCAAACTCTATACATGAAAGATCTTGCGGTATAGTAGCGCTTCCCATTATCTTCCGCTAGTCCCCACTCATACTCTCAGCTTTTACGGCCACGTCTATCATAAACACACTACACATGAAAAGTGCTCGCGAATCTTACTACATTCGGAGTAGCGCAGAATAGTCCTCGCCCACACTCCCACTTTCTCGAAAGTGGGAGAGTGCGTCTTTGTGATCCTACTTCGAGAGAGTAGTTGGTACTACTATCTTTCAAAACAGAAAATGACTATCATTACACTTAGCTCCACCACTAGTTGAGGACAGCCAACCACCACATTCGGCTATGAAGAACATTAATAGTGGAAGTAATATCTTGAAAAATGTGGCAGAGTCTCGGTGTAGGAGGATTGGAACTTTTTTCGTTGGAAAAGAAGAGCTTTTTCTTCGTTTTCTTCGAAATTTCCAAATTTGATGTACACTGTGGCTAAAGTTAAATGTATGAATATTCTACGACTCGAACAGCACTTCTTTCCCTCCATGTGCCTCTCCACTTGTGCTATTTTGATCTTCGATAAGCAAGCACTAGCGGTCTGCCTGCGTCCCCAGGTTTCGTTACGGATAGATAGACTTTTCGCGTAATAGTCCTTCGTACGAGATATGTGGCTCTTTTCCTATCTTTTCTTTGGTTCGTCGCTCGTCACTTAGGCGAAAGGGTAAGATCGCCCGTGCCTCTCCTCTGAAGAACCGTGTCTCGGAGGAGGTTTCAAATTTGTAAACTCCGGGTACTTCCCTCATATTAGCCACCCACAACAAGTCACAACAACTTTTGCTCTGCTCCTCTCCTCTCGCTTTCTTCACATCTTTCTTTTCACGTTTTCCCCCGTTTCCTTTTTCTTCCAGTTTTGCTTTGCTTTCTTGCTCTCCTCCATTCCTTTTATAAGACTACTATTAGTTTGAATATTTGCATTCTTACATGTCGTGTACGAGTGGACATAGGAGCGTGACCGAGTCTATTATATCCACCCACTCCACTCCCTCTCTGTCTCCGACCCTCACAAGGGCTATAAAGATGCAAATTTTCCTCTGAATTCACCAAATTCCTGCTCCTAACGTCCTGACAACGTTTGCGGTAGAATCGGTATCATTCCTTGTCCCTTTCTCCTCCTCTCAACTCTCTCAATGGTCTGCTTAACAGTATCCACCGGGCCAATAGGGCCAATAGCCATCCCGGGCGTAATTGTATGGTAGCAAAGAATGTAAATCGCTTAACGTCATTGGTCTACCAGGTCTACCTCTTGATCTATCCCACGCGACTTTGTCTCTCTCTATACTCACTCACTCACTCACCCACTCACTCACTCATTCTCTCTCTCTCTCCCTCTCTTTCTCTCTCTTCTCCGAGTCCTCCTGTCACTCACCCCCTCTCATTCTCTTTTTCCCATTTCTCTCTCCCTCCCTCTCAGTTTCTCCCTCACAGTCCCTCTCCCTCTCTCTCTCTCTCTCTCTCTCTCTCTCTCTCTCTCTCTCCTTCTCCACTCACTGCTGAGTGAGCNCCCTCTCAGTTTTCTCCCCTCACAGTCCTCCTCCTCCTCCTCCTCTCTCTCTCTCTCTCTCTCTCTACCTCTCTCCTTCTCCTCTCACTGCTGAGTGAGCGCCTAGCTCACCTACCACTCTCTTCTCTCCCACACACGCACAAATCTTACCTCTTTCTGCCACGCGCCCGTCCGCGAAGATCAGTTCACTGTTCACGGGCACACCCTTCAGCGCGCCTGTTGCCGTGAGGACGAGAGTAGGAGGAAGGAGGCCGCGAGAAGAAGGAAGGAGCGCCCTCCGCCGTCCGCCGTCCGCGCAGCGAGAAAGACCAGCGTTTGAGTCGAGGAGGAGAAGAAACCAGGGGAGAAGGAAGGAAGAAGGGGGCCCAGGGAGAAGGAAGGAGACGCAGGGGGGTGCGCGGGGACGCCCGGGGCAGGACGCGCGGACACGCGTTGTGAGGCGCGTTGTGAGGCGCGGGGCAAGACTAGCAGGGGCAGAGGAGGAGGAAGAAGAACGGGCGGCCGCGAGGACCAGGGCTCTGCGTAGAGGCAACCCGACTGGTGGACGCCGGTACTAGGCGGTGCGTGTGGGACTTTCCCTAGGCTTACGGCGACCGGACGGAATTTACCGAGAGGGGTACGCGCGCTTCTCGCGTGCTTGCGTAAGCAAGAGTGAAGGAAGGAAAGAAAGAAAGAAAGAAAGGAGAGTAAATTTCGGGCAAAGTAGGGGAGTGGAGAGCATAGGAGAAAAGAGGAGAAAAGGGTAAACAGAAAGGGTGAAAAGAGAAGAAGGGAAGAAGGGAAGAAGGGATACCGCGATAGAGTGCATCGAAGGAGTGCGCCGTCGTGAGGGTGAATTGAAGGCGGAGTTTTCGCGTGCTATGTCCGTCTCGCGTCGCGTGAGCATCCTGCGGCCGTTCTCGTACTGCTGTGAGGAGCATAACAACGACCCTGGTGGTCCAACAATGATGGTGATGGGCAAGCGCGAGGCCGAGGGCGAAATGCCTTTGGTCTCGGAGGAGGTGGGAGGCCGGCTGAAAAGGCCTCGAACTTCAGATGGACAGGAGCGGACGTACAAGTCAGTGCCGTCGGTGATGCGCGGCCTTTTATTTATCGATAGGCTGAAATTTCCGTTTAGGTATGGTTGCACGCTGGATAGGTTCGCAAGACTTTCGGACTCGCTGCTGGAGGACATGGATTCGTATTTCTGGAAGTCGCCGTATCGCGACATGCTCAACTATTCGACTGCACTGATGCTTTGCGCTCTTAGATTGATTACGCTGGGTGAACAATCCACCAAATTTGAAAAGTATGGAATCGACGAGGAAACCGCCCGACTGGCCTTTGCCAAATTTTGTACCGAATTTTCCACGCTGTACGAGTCTCCGCCTTTACGGCAGCATTACATCGACTGCAGTCCTGCTCGCCGTCAAAAGCACATGCGTGACATTTGCAGAGCGTCCTACATCCCGTTCGTTGGTGGCTGCCTCATCACCCGCTCATGGGAGACCAAGCACAAGGGCGCAGTGTACACCACTTATCTAGAGGCTGTCTTGACAGAAAATAGGAACGTTTTGCTGCCGTTCGTGCGCATCTGCAAGCAAGGAGACAAGAGCCCTGTCTACGGGAGGGAGTACAATCTCAAAAGACTAGCAAAGTTTATTGGTGGAGATGAGTCTGGCCTCATGGTTTCAGAGGCGTACCCGTGCAACTCTGGGTACATCAAACCGCTCAAAACCCCTCGCTCAAGAGAGGAGAAATTTTTTGCACATTATCATGCCTCTGCCATTCGGAGAGCGCAGTCTGTACTTAGAATGATTCTAGATCGATACAATTCTTTCCTGGCTAACCCATTCGAATGGGTGGATCTGGAGATGATCCCTACGGTGATACATACCATGCTGATCTTGCACAACATGATGGTGGAGGACGAGGAGGAGGGCTGCGAGCGGTTCCTTTGCCGCAATGGCACGCTGCCTTCAGTGGAGTCGCAGATGTACACTCCGGAGGAAATTCAGAGACTGACTGACGTGCGCAAACACGCAAACATGCGGAAGCGAATCGAGCAAACGTTTGCAGAGCAACTCTCGACTTAATGCTTGATGGGCCTTTCTTTGCGTATGGGTCGCTCTCTGATTCTTCCTTCCCACGATGTACGTATTAGTTCTCGAAGGTGGTGCCGCATTTTTTTGACTTGCCGAAACAATCACTCACTGGCTTGGTGCTCTTTCTCTTTTTCTTATCTTGTTCCACTTTTCGACGCGCGGCAGAGCTCCGCACTTGGTGCTGGTACCGACTTGATTTTGTTTGCACCTGGCTTTTCGAGGAGTGGTGGAAGCGGCGGGTGGCCACTCCACGCTGCACTTTGGCTGTGGTGCTTTTTTTTTCTCTGGTCGTGCCGTGTATTGTGTTGGCGAGAGACCCGTCCGCCACTTCGCTTCTCTCTCGATGTATCTGCAGTGATCTGTGTAAAATCTCGGGCAGGTCGGGATGGGCGGCAGTCTTCTTGATCCACCCGCTGCCGACTTGTTTTGCTCTATTGATTTGCACGGAATGGCGTCAGCCGATGGTCATGGTGATTTTCCGCTGAGGTAATTTCTTCCTCTCCGTTAGCTTGTTATATTTTCTTTAGTTTGCCGGAACGCAAAAGTAACGGTTCATTTGTCTGTAAAACAAAATACGAGCGAATTCCATCTCGAGCTTGTCTTCTTTTTTCCATCATAACACACTGGCAGCATTTGACAACTTGACGAACGCGGCAATCGCGACACAAACGAATTGTCACTTTTGCCTCTGAAGTCAATTCACTGCCAATTCAAATCAACATTTCCAAGTTCGGTCCCAAAACAACCACCCCCTTTGCAGACTTTGCAGCTCCAACGCGAGTACACGTTCTAGTAGCTAGTAGCTAGCTGAGTACCGGTACCCAACACACAATCTTTGTGAATACGTAGAATGTCTTCAAAAATACAAAACTATACACGATCCGCCCACCAAATCGCCCACGCTAACTCTCTTCCGGTCCGACCGTTCTGAGCGCTCAACTGTACATCAGAGATTAGTTGGATATCAGAGATGGCCAGAATTCAGAGCAGAATTCATCGCCGATCTTTTCGAGCCATCTCCACCAAACATTAGCGTCGGACCAAAGTTGTACTCTCGAACGGTGTGCGACTTTGCTATCATACCCATTAATGATAGAACTATCCATTACTCTAGCACTCGTGCGTGAAGAATTGAGAAGAAAGTGGACTTTGGATCTTTCTCCGTTCACAGAACATCTTTGCAGTGCAAACTAACGAAGTTTCTCCTCTCTTTCTCGTTGATTTGAGACTTACAGACATCAAGTGAGTTGACAAGTGGGTTGGAAACCAGCTCTCAGGTTAGCTTATTTTTTAAAATGAATAACTGACAATGAAACAGCGTTGCAGAGCTTTGCCTTTCTCTTCTCAACTTGTCGAGTTGGTGAGCTTTTCATTTCATTCAATTCCATTTTATTGACGTTGAGCAACAGTCAATCATTGATGATCATGATGCGATGCGACGCAGTGCAATCCTATGTTTGTCATGTTTTAGTTTAATAAATAAATAAAAGCTTAAAAAGAAATCAAACAAGAGAAAGGAGAGAGTGGCCCAAGATGTCGGACATAGGTCGTGCTTTCGGCGGCGCATTGCAAGTCGATGCCAGCAGACACCAAACAACGCGGACGGCCTCAGCGCAACCTGTAACGTGCAACGCGCATCGTGTATTGAGTATCGGGTAACGTGTGCTGACTAGCCAAGGCAATCAAGCTCCCGGGGACTGAAGCGAAAGTCGTGGAAGGAAGATTGAGAATGGAGCTCAAGCTAGCAGTGCCCGCGCACGTGGCCGGGATTCGCGAAAAGGTGTTGCAGTTTGTGGAGACGGAGGTGTACGCTCTGGAAAAGGAGCTGGAGAGCCGGGGAGAGTATGAGGGCGGGATGGGCGTGAGAGGCCTCAAGGATGAGGCCAACTCGGCAACCAAGAAGATCAGAAAGCTGCAGCAGCGCGCCAAAGAGCTCGGGCTGTGGGCGCTGGGCCACCCGAAGGAGATTGGCGGGCAGGGGATGCCAATGAAAGACTACATTTACGTCAACGAAGTACAAGGCCGAAGCGAGCTGGCGCCGACCATCCTTGGCACGCATAGCCTACAGGACAGCCTCATGCTATACCGACATGGTCCTGCGGACCTCAAGGAGCGGTACCTCAATGCTCTCGTGCAAGCTGACATCTATCCGTCCTTTGCAATGACCGAGCCGGATATTGTTTCCAGTGACCCAACGCAGATGACGACGGAAGGCCGCATTGACTCCAAGACCAACGAGTGGGTGATTAATGGCAAGAAATGGTGGACCAGCAATGCCGAGAATGCTGTATACACTTGCGTCATGGTGCGAACCGAATTTGGCGAGAACGTGCCGGCACACGCTGCCTTCTCGATCATCTTGGTGCCAACCGACACGCCAGGATACAACATTCTACGCTCCACGCACGTTCTCGGCACGATGGGCGGGGATCACTCCGAGGTCGAGTATAACAGCGTTCGTGTGCCATACAAGAACCTGATTGGGAAGCGAGGGGAGGGCTTTCGCATAGCCCAAGAGAGACTTGGGCCAGGCAGGCTCTTTCACTGCATGAGATTTTGCGGGCAATGCCAACGGGCGTTTGACCTCATGTGCGGAAGACTTGTCGAGCGCAAGGTCCGAGGGAATAAGACGCTCGGCTCCATGCAGCTTATGCAGCAACATGTTTTCGACTCCTACTGTGATATTCAGGCTCTGCGCCTGCTAACGCTCAGCGCAGCAGAGAAGCTGGACAGCGGAGAATCGGCTCGCGTTGAGCTTTCTGCCGCCAAAGCTTGGGGCGCGCGAGCATTTGGCAGAGTGATGGACCGCGCTGTGCAAGTTCATGGTGCAAAGGGTCTCACCGAAGATACTCCGCTAAGTGGCATGTACAGGATGAGCCGCGCTGGCAGAATGTACGATGGCCCTGATGAAGTGCACATTACCACCGTTGGTCGTTTGCTTTTGCGGATGTACGAAAACGGCCAGCGCTACGATTTTAGCCGATGTGCGACTGTCCCGGGCCTAATCAAGCTTTGAGGATGTAGATGCTTGTGGAAACGGGAGCCATTTCTGACTGATCGCGACTGCGTTGCTTTGGCTTCGGTCTTCTTTTGTTTTTCTAGCTATCACAAGTCTAATCTGAATTCCAAGATTTTTATCTTGCTGATCAAGATCGGCTCACACTTTTGGACGAGTTACACGTTTGAAGTGGAGGAAACACTGCGACCCAGTAAAAACACAGTTGTGCCGTGCCACTCACAGCCCGATTCAAACAAATTAACACAGAAAACTATCTTTATTTCTTTACATCCTTGTCGGACCACGCTCGACTCAGGAGAGATCGGCAGCGCACTAAAGCTACTGTCACAAACCAAAGTCGAGCTAAATTGCGAAAAACGTTTGTACAGCAAGATTCAAATTCCAGTCACACATCTGCAACACCTGAACAGCTTGGTCTTCATTCGCAGCTTTTGTAATATCGAGAAACTTCAGCACCTTGTCTAGTTGCGCCGCGCTCGGCAGTTTCTCCTTCGAATTTGTCGAGTTTGTAGAGAGGTGAGCGGACGCTTTCACGCTTTCTGCGTCTTGGTCATCGCCCGCCCCTGGGGACGGAAGAGCGTCACTTACCATCAGTTCTTCCGCGGTAGCTTCTACATTCGCAGAGGACTTGCGAACACGCTGAATCGTTTGCTCCAACAACCTCAGACCAGACCGACCATATCCCGGGCTTGATTCGGCTTCGGTGCTCAAAGCCGGGTGTTCAAGGGCTTGCAAAGGTCGATCTTCTGGACTTTCTCCAAGCTTTTGGCGCTTGCGAGATGGTAAACTCATCGCTAGTCTGGAAGGCGTTTCCGATGTCTCCGACCCCACAGGAGCGCCGATGTCTGCGAAGCATTTGCGGCTAGGGTCCGCACCACTCCCCCGGCAATGACTTTGGTCCGCAGACTCGTCCTCTGACGAGCAAATCTCCTCGCCGTCGTGTGGTGCGGCTTTTCCCCTAAAAATTTGGGCCAAGTCCCAGCCGTTTCGGACCAGTAGATCTTCTGCAACCTTTCGAGAACAAAACTTTCTCATCACCACAAAGTTGATTCGATTTACTCGCTCGCTCGCTGGGAGAGAATTTACTTCCGAGTCCTCAAACGTTTTGTCGCTTGCGGGGGTTGCAGAGCAACTGCTGCTCTGTTCACCCACGGGCTCGCTTTTGATTTGAGCCGGCAAGCTTGACCGAAGAAGAGCTCTGGCGTCCCCAACGCTGCGGATACCTTTGAAGGACTCCAGTCGAACACGCCCATCCTCGAATGCAGATTTCGCGCTCGGAGAGATAATTACGGACGCAACACTCATGTTGCCAACGTAACGAAGAATCTTCGCAGCGGAGATTAACTTTTGCTCTAGCAAGCTCACTCCGTTCTGCGAATCAAAAATGTGCTGCAAGATTGCACCACTCTGGTCACGTATGGTGCCATTGAGAACATTGCTGGTCTCGTGCGCCAAGTCCAACTCTTCGATTGTGAACAAAGACTTTTGAAGCGATTCTCGGCCCAATGAAGAGAGTGTGAAGTCCAGCACGGCGGCAGAGGGAAGTCTTAACAGTTGCTCCAATGTTGCTAAAGGCTCCCAGATCGCTTTCGTGTCCAAGACAGTCTGCACCATCTTTGCTCGCTGCTCCACGGGTGCTTGCATACGAAGAATATTCTCGCATAAGAGAGAGTCGGGATTGCGAACAAGCACCTTGACCAGGCTATGTTTCGGGATGGACTGCAATTGGTGCAGGGTCACTTTTCCCATTCTAATCGCCTCGATCCCTTGGCGTGACAAAACCTGCTTGACGTGGCCGAGGCCGCACATGGTGTACATGACCATCAGCTCGCGCAGTTCGACAACTCCGTCGGCCAGAGCGTCCCTAACTCGCTTGTTGTCCACGAGCAATCGCATGAGGCGAGCGGACATTTGTGGTTTCTCGCTGAAAGCGTGGGTTGTGCCTGACTCGTACTTTGTAGAGCAATATTTTAGAAGCAAGCGAATGTTCTTGTTGCGCCTATTCTTGGCCAGCCAGAAGCAGATGTTCCACTGATCTAGGAGCGTCCTGTTGCCGATCGCGCCGGACCCTAGGTTTGTAGAAAACGACCGCAGCATCTGTGGTACACTTGCAAACTGTCCTTCCTGGTCACCCAGTGCACTGGGAGCCACCAAGTCAAGACTGAGCCCACCCGATGATCCATGCGAGCCCTCCACCTCGTTCAGCCCGAGAAGTGCGAGCAGCGCTTCGGAAGGCTCTTTGTGATTCACGATTTTGCCCGGGTGGACGACCCCGAGCGCGATTGCCCAGATGGAGCCGCACGAGAGGAAACGCCAGAGCTTCCTTCTTGCTCTGGACGCGACGTAGCCTTGAAGCACCTCAAGCTCCGCAGGACCGAGCTTTTGCGACGCCATGAGCGCGGCCAAGCGTCCGCCGAGCTCCTCCGCAAGCCCATCGCTGGCCATTCGCACTGTGGGCCGCCCATCGCTGGAAACACGAACTATGGAGTCGCCGCCACTGTCTTTGCCCCACAGACCTGCAAAGTGGTCTTTGTTGTCGGCATCTGCTGTTGCGTCTCCAGGAGTCGCCCTGTGTGTGGGCACCACTCCGTGCATGACCAGCGGCCACAGAGCCGCATGTGATAGCTTTCTACCAATGGGCTGCGCGCAGCCGGTCTTGTCAACGATCCAACGCTCCTTAGCCATTCTCCCACAGTGCTCCTTCTCCTCAGCTATTGCTCGCATAACACACTGACTTGCAGAACTCAGCGAGCAGACATCGACTTGACTCAGCCATGTACCTTTCAGGACCAGGCCAATCGCAGCGACCAATACATTCGTATTGGTACCCGAGCCAGAGCCCAATCCCCCACTAGATTGTTCCCCAAGACCACTTCTTCGCGGCGCAGCTTCCACCACCCTGCTGCAATCTATTCCCACATCTGTGCCAACATCTTCGCCAACATCTATGCCAACATTTTCGCCAACATCTGTGCCAACATCTATGCCAACATTTTCGCCAACATCTGTGCCAATATCTGTGCCAACATTTTCGCCAACATCTGTGCCAACATCTATGCCAACATTTTCTCCAACATCTGTGCCTCCATTTGCAGCACTCTCAGCTCCCAAATCCTTATCAACAATCACACTCTCTTGTTCGCCGGCGCCAATATCTACTCCCAAGCTGTCCTGCAAACCACTGTCGCTCAGTCTTCCATCGTCCCCCATATTCCGTTCTTTCCATGCGCTCTTGTTCCTTCCCCACTTCACACCATGTATATATATTTCCTATTTCCTATTTTCTATTTTCTATTTTCTGTTTCCACCACTCTCCTCGCTAGCTGCCGCGAAACGCAACCAGTCATACGCCACGCTCCGTGCGCGTACACCTGCGTTCGAGAATCGACGCTGAACTTCTTCGCCGTCCCCACTGCGATTGCTAAAGACCATCTACCGGGTATCTCTAACGTACAGCTTGTGGGAGGGGAGTGTACCGTACGCGCGGCAGTACTCGAGGACTGGGCTGGGGGTACTATGGTTTGCGGTGGCGAGGAGTAGGGAGGAGAGTTCTTCGATTGGGGTTCTTGCGGAACTTCGATTTTGTTCCGCGGGACTCACGGGACTCACCATGCACAGCTGATGCCTGTTTCTAAAGTTTGAATTTGGTTGCTCGTAAAAGATTGAATTGACTGTGAATTGAATTCTCTGTCGCAATGGATTTCCTTTTATTTGTAATAAAGATGTAATGGTTTGATTTAAATTTATTAAAAAGTTGCAGCGAATGCAAACGCAGTTTCCCAACTCAGCGTTTTCGCTTTCCCCGAACAGGCGTATTCTGGTGACAAACAATCCAAGTACATCTTATCGTTAACAGTAAATATACATAAGATAGATTTGGTGCTCTAGTGTACACTCAACTCTCTCTGGCGCGCTTTTTTTTGTTGTTCATCATCATCTCATTGATTGATTGACTTGATAGATTATGCGATAGATTGATTGTTGATGTATGTTTATTGATTGATGTTGTTGATGTTAATGAAATTTTCTCTTCCCACTCTTTCCAGTCTTTCCTGCCTCTTCGCGTACCTTNCACTAGATTGTTCTCCAAGACCACTTCTTCGCGGCGCAGCTTCCACCACCCTGCTGCAATCTATTCCCACATCTGTGCCAACATCTGAGCCAACATTTTCGCCAACATCTGTGCCAATATCTGTGCCAACATTTTCGCCAACATCTGTGCCAACATCTTCGCCAACATTTTCGCCAACATCTGTGCCAACATCTATGCCAACATTTTCTCCAACATCTGTGCCAATATCTGTGCCTCCATTTGCAGTACTCTCAGCTCCCAAATCCTTATCAACAATCACACTCTCTTGTTCGCCGGCGCCAATATCTACTCCCAAGCTGTCCTGCAAACCACTGTCGCTCAGTCTTCCATCGTCCCCCATATTCCGTTCTTTCCATGCGCTCTTGTTCCTTCCCCACTTCACACCATGTATATATATTTCCTATTTCCTATTTTCTATTTTCTATTTTCTGTTTCCACCACTCTCCTCGCTAGCTGCCGCGAAACGCAACCAGTCATACGCCACGCTCCGTGCGCGTACACCTGCGTTCGAGAATCGACGCTGAACTTCTTCGCCGTCCCCACTGCGATTGCTAAAGACCATCTACCGCGTATCTCTAACGTACAGCTTGTGGGAGGGGAGTGTACCGTACGCGCGGCAGTACTCGAGGACTGGGCTGGGGGTACTATGGTTTGCGGTGGCGAGGAGTAGGGAGGAGAGTTCTTCGATTGGGGTTCTTGCGGAACTTCGATTTTGTTCCGCGGGACTCACGGGAATCATCATGCACAGCTGATGCCTTTTTCTAAAGTTTGAATTTGGTTGCTCGTAAAAGATTGAATTGAATTGAATTCTCTGTCGCAATGGATTTACTTTTATTTGTAATAAAGATGTAATGGTTTGATTTAAATTTACTGTTATTGAAAAGTTGCAGCGAATGCAAACGCAGTTTCCCAACTCAGCGTTTTCGCTTTCCCCGAACAGGCGTATTCTGGTGACAAACAATCCAAGTACTTCTTATCGTTAACAATAAATATACATAAGATAGATTTGGTGCTCTAGTGTACACTCAACTCTCTCTGGCGCGCTTTTTTTTTGTTCTTCATCAACATCAACAACATCAATCAACAACATACATCAACAATCAATCTATCGCATAATCTATCAGGTCAATAAATGAGGATCAATCAAGAGTGAATGAAGTTTTCTCTTCCCACTCTTTCCTGCCTCTTCGCGTACCTTTGGCGTACTTTTGGCGTACTTTTTAGGGTGATCTTGCGGAGACCAGGCGATCAGCAGCTCTGCTGCCTTAGGTTTGGGAGCGGTTGTGGATGTCCGAGGAGAGACGGTAAAGCCGCAGAGCTTTGAGTCGCCAAACTTACCACTGTCCCCTCTCCTTTCCCGCTGTCGTGTAGATTATTAGCCAAAGGTCTGTTGCTGTGCAATACTTTGCGAGAGATCGTTGCGGGATCTGTCACACTGCAGTGGCGTATCTCGGTCCGCGACAGTTGCTTTCGGTGGTGCACTCCGCGCGCCACATTCTCCGCGAGCTATCCTGAGCTCCGCAGCTTTAGGTTTACAAATCATTGTACTCCGCACGACCTATTCTCAGCCATCCCGGTCAGCTGTCGCCACTGACCCGTGATTCGCAATCCGCAATCCGCAATCCGCAATTGACAGCCGCCAACTCGCTTGTCCAAATTTCTCCCATCTCTCCAGCGGTGTTGGAAGACTTCATGGACGCGAGATCCGTCCGTCGCTCGAACTGGCGCGGCGGCGTGGCTGTGCTTTGCTCCCTCCGCGACTCCGACCGCGAAGATCTGGCCCTTCCGGAGCTCAGCTTTGCTCCTCGGCAGACGTTCGCCGGTCCCGGTCTGGGCCCATCAGTACAGCGCGTGGCTGGCGCCAGCGTTGTGCCAGGTAAACTCCGGCGCGTTCGTGTGGAAGTGGAGGACGTGCAGGTGCCACCGCACTTGCCCGTGGGCGCATGCGTGGATGCAATCTCGGGCGCCGCAGGAGCGGTGCCTGCGCGAGTTACGGTTTCCTGCAGCGGTGGCGATGGCCTGTGGGACGCATGGCAGCAGCTGGAACTGGCGGCAAAACGCGCACAAGTGTTCCACTGGTTCAAGCAAGGCATGTTTGCAAGGTTTAAGAGCAAGATGCCTTTCACGCAGTTGGACCACGCTGAGCTAGACGAACTGTGGGCGAGCATTGCGGATGGGGGCTTGGCGAGATTTGATGCTGTGATGGGTAAGGTTTCTGCCGGGTTTGAGCCCAAGGCATGGCCCGTGAGAATCCTCCTTGTGGAACTTGTTTCAGAGGAGGGGCAGGAAGTGAAGAGCATGAAGCGCCTGGTGTGCAAACAGCTAGCGATACCAATTTCGGAGACTGGCCTTACTGTTCGTGAGCTTATCGCAAAGCAACTGCCGGGGATCTCGAAATTTGAGGAAGAACCAATGGGCCCGGCCGGCGAGCTCGAAGGCGCGCCTAGAATCTTGTGTCAAGGAATACTGACTCCACTCGACGCACCCCTTGGCGCGGTTTACGACAGGCTCGTGAATGCTGACTTGTTTCTGTATTTGAGCGTGTTCAGACCTTAGGTCTTGCCTCGCTTTTGACATCCTGCTCCAGCTCCTGATGGCTTACATGTAAAAGTCAATTGGCTTTTCGGTAATGCCAGGGAAGTCTGGGACCTGTATGATTTCTGACAAATAGCCCGGACTTCTCCAGCCTCGAAGTCCAAAGCGAGACTGTTCGGTCTCGAAGCTGGGAGGCGCATTTGCTCTAAGAACACTTGCGCATTGTATTTAGTCGGTTTCCCTCTGGAGCCCAGGAGGCTTTCACAGCGTGCATCTAGCGTGCTCTCCTGTATGAAAACATAAAGAGGTCAAACTAGCGTATATGTGGGAAAATTTTGTCGCGTACGAGTCAATTTAAGTGGACAGTGGCAAAAATATGCAAAACACTGCAATAGCACAGACGACATTTCCGGTTTGTGCCACTAATTGGATTGTGTCAAGCCTTGCTATCGGCGAACGACAAATCGCATATGATGTGTATTTGTACACGGTTCGAAGTTTAATAAAGTCTACAATCATTTCAGCGATGAACACCGTTGCCCCCTGCATCAAAATTTGTGCAACCGAGTTTTCTAGATTTTTCAGGTCGGTTTCGGTGCTTGAGGTTAATCTCTCAAGAACGGTCCACATGATCGCCGATGCAGTAGAGGCCGGTATATTAATTTTTTCGCTCAGCTCTTCTGACTCTAATGAAACCACTGAAGCACTGACAGGGATCCGCTCATCCATCTTGAGCCAAGCAAGTACGATGCTTCCGCCTATGTCCCTCGCCACTTGACGATCGCCAGAAAGCTTTGCCTGTAGAACCGATTCGCCTTTTGGGGCTAACTCAGAAGGTCGAATCTTACTGTGGCGGTGGTCTGGAAGTCGGAACTTGAGGGTGGCAAGTTCCATCAGATTGGAGGACACTACTGACACAGCGAACGCGGGAACAGACTTCATTCGAATTGTTAAGAATTGACCCTCGGCTTGGTATATCTGCTTGTACATAAATGTCATGCTCCGCGCGATTTTCTGTGGGTTGTTGCTCTTCAACATGTACTGATAAGAAAAAGCCAGGAGCCCGACCATAATCTGCCGCGCGATTCCAGCCATGGAGTTGTAGACAAGACCAACCAAAATGAGCTCTTTCCACCAATCATTTGCATTCGTCAAGCTAGACACGGCCCACGAGTAGAACATGCCAATACACAATAGCCCTGTGCAGACAATGCTGAGCTCAACAGCGTGGCTCAGACACGAACCCAAATCGTAAAAGTACAACACAAGTCCGACGAGATACCCTACCGCGACCGAGAAGCCGGTCACCAGAATTCCCAGGTCCATCACGATGCTGATTGCAACCGCAGATATCGCGCTAGACATCATGGCTCCCAGCATCGCAGGTTTGAGAGTGCTTATCCATCCGTGAGGATGAATCGCCCCAACTGTCGCTGCCAAAGCCGCAAAGTGAAATAAGAAACCGACAACATACACCACGATGTGATACTTCCAAATATCATCAGACTGACTTCCAAACTTGCGATACAAAAAGAACATAATTGCAAAAGATGCAAGTGCAGAGACGGTGTTCATTGCCGCGTACGGAAGCGCAACCAGCGCAGATCGCAATACGTGTCTCGCATTCTCCCATGTGGTTGGCTCGCGAGCTGCAGAAGCATCTGGTCGCTCAGCAGACATCGACTTTGCAGGTGGCGAGCCAATCGCGCACTCTGAGAGGTCCTCGATCATGACGACCTGATCCCTTTTCTTTGGGCTGGCAACCAGCCACTTCAACCCCTGAGCATTGCCCGACTGTCACGCTTGGAGTTGAAAGCGATAGAAGGAGAGCAATTTCTCCATCTCAAGCTTCTACAAATAGTACGCGCTTCATGTCTGGCATGAGAGGGGGGCCTGTACCGGTCCTGCACTGAACTGACTGTACACATTTTCTTATTTTCGTCGTTTAGGATTCTGCCCGTTTCTAACGTTCACCCTTCATGTATGCATTCGGTGTTTTTTTTGTAAGAGTACGTGTCTCTCTAGAAAATATTCTATGCCGGTGCCGCCGGTCGCTGAGGCGTCGCCAGTGCCACAGTGCCATGCCACAGTGCCACAGTGCCACCAGTGCCAATGGCGCTAAGCGTAAACGGCTCTTCGAATCTTACTGTCTGTGTCCTCCGAGATCCTCCGAGTCAATGATCAGAAAATTTGGTGCAGGCAGTAGATTCACAGTTAGTCGAGCGCACGAAGAGAAGAGATCTCCGACTCCGAAGCTGGTGATCAGCCTTTAGGTGCGCTTCAAAGAGGGAGCCAGAACTTGTATTTTTGTGCACCCTTCAACGTGTGCTTTTCGAGTCCATTCCATATGCCAAGTTCTCTAGCTGCCTGGAGATACTACTAGCTAGATGAAATTGCAGTGTTTGAGCCATCTACCAGGGCAGTTTTGAAGAGCTCTTCCGAAGCCAGTATGTTTCTTTCGAGCTAGAGCTAGACAAGTTCTTCATCTTAGAAGACGAGTGATTTGCAGCTTCCAGCAGTCGTCCTTTTCTCTTCCAGCGGAAACTGCAAGTCGATGTCTTTAACTCGTCGTATTCGCCGCTTGGGCCTGTCAGTAGCATGCTGTCATGTGCTCCTTACGCTCCTCATGTTGGAATGAACTCGGTGTATCAACATCCTTGCGTCAAGCCAAGCGTGCGGGTGCGGCGTTGTGGGCCAGCGCATTGACTGCCCTTCTCTACGCGCACTACTTCTGCGAACATTTTTCATTTCCTCTGTACGGCTTCTGGAAAGCGCCATCGCAAGCGAACAAAGCCAGAGCGACGCAGGCACAAGGTTGAAACGCAGGCACCGGCTCAACGGAATTAAAGTTAGCTCTTCCGCTGGAGGACATTAGGAAATTCCTTTCGAGCCCTCTCATGTTCTTGCAACTCCTCACACTTTAGCATTCTCCACCACCCCGACTGGCGGGTCGAGCAACCATATGCGCGCCCGTGCAATGGAGGGTCGCTGCGCGCGACAAGGATGGACCAAAGAGGTCATTCTAGCAAGCAAATCAACGCACAAACTTTCACAAAAGAGTTTTCATTCTCATTCTAATCCACTTTCGCATTCTTATGCACATTCAGAATTCAGGTGAACTCTATCTGTCTCAAAAGTTTCGACTGTGGCAAACCTTTGCCCGCTGCTATGCTGTTTCTAACCAATACACTATGCCCGATCTCAACGGCTCTGGCGCAAATTGCGTAAGAAGTGGAGAAGAGCGCCACGCCTTGCCCGCGAAAGAGACGCGGTTTTACGCCCACAAATAGTGGTCGAAACACTGTCTCAGTCTCAGTCTTTGTTTATTTTATACGCGTTTCTCTATCTCCGAAAGAATGAAAGAAGGAATGAAAGCATGTACTTGTTGGAGTTGGTGCACTCGCACAACTTCATGTCGATCCTCCCCGACCCATCTAGTCACGTGCTAGCGCCAGTGCCGTGTGAGGCAGCGTCTCGGAAGCTCGCTTCCACGTATTTACATAATTCACTTGATTCTGCATGCGTCGCACCTTGACTCGGCTCTCGAAACCGACTCGAAACGGAGGCATGGCTTTCTTTCTCTCTCGGCTCTTCGCAAGAAGCCTCCAGCAGTTGGCTGGCAGATGTGTGTAGTTCGCGGTAATTGCGACGCATGACTCAAGTTTGTACTGGCAGGAACGCAGTTGTGAGCGTGCGGTTGCTCGGGCTTTTGCTAACTCAAAACCTGACAGTCGTTTCCCTGCCTGCAAGACTCACCGGATACGAGAGAAAAGAGTTTCAATTCTAGTACTTGTATCGACCTTCTCCGCCACTCTCTTCACAGTGGCTCTTGGTTTTCTTCGAGTCTTGACCTGGCGGCGCATCTCAATGAGCACAAGCTAGTCAAGAATGGGTGGCCAGTTGCAATACCATTCAAGTCTTGACTTTGAGATGGGCAGAGCCGCAAAGACTGCGGGAGCGGCTTGCTTGCGAGACGATGGCCCAGGCCGAATGCTGTGATGGAGCCGCAGGTTCAAGAGTTGAGCGCGGCTCCGCCTCCGCATCCGTCGCGGGTGAGGAGGAGGAGGAAGCTCCCCGCGTGCAAGGCCAAGACAAGCAAGCAAAGTCGTCTCAACCGAAGGTCGTGTCGGACTTGCTGTACGTTCTGCGCGTGATCCACGCCTCGCTATACTGCAGTTCGCTGAGCGCGGCTGCATCCATTGCAAGCTTTGGAATGGTGTTTCTTTGCATGAAAGTATATGGAAAGTCAGCGGCGCTCCTCTGGTCGTACGAAGGGGCGCTCTTTACCGCAGCGACCTGTGCCCAGTACCTTGCCTTCGGTGCAGTGGTGGGATCGATCCATTCTCGCGGATGGAGGGGTATGCTTTTCCCAAGCCTCACTGGTGTACTCTTTGTGTGCGTTTTACTCTGGGGAGCTTTGGCAGCTCTAGCACCTTTCGCGGGGGATGATGTGTTGTTGCCTTTTGCGGTCATCCCTCCACACTTTGTAGGCATATGTGTTGCACTTGTTGCCATGGGTTTGGGCATTCAACAGAGCATCGAACTAGCGCTGATTTGCTGCAGCCCATTGCTGATGGTCTTGCTCTCCTCGTGGGGTATATGGAGCGATTACATCGAGTGCTCACCGTGGTGGGTAGAGTTTCTTCTGATCGGAATCGCATTCAACAGCCTCGCCATTGTGGGTCGGCAGACATTTATTCGACTGGTCACCTTTGCGCTGAGCCACGTAGTGATAGCGAAAGGAGAGGAAATCGCGAGAGAAATGTCGTTCATGTCCGAGCAACTTTTCCAGTTTTGCGGGCGGTTCATGATGATGGGAATGCGCTCCCAAGATGCATTTTGCCTTTCGGCTGTCATGCGCATTGTGTGTGAAGTAGGCGCGTTCCATTTCTTTACTCCCGCGCACGATCGTGAATTCCGCAAGAGCGTTGCTGTGACGCCCGCTGCAAGCGATGGTTCTCGATACTCGATCATTACCTCGTCAGTTTACCAGGAAAAAGTCTCTGGATTGCACGTCCAGCCCCAGGCAAAGCTGCCCAAAAGTATTGTAATGGCCTGGCTCAAGTCTTCAGAGCGATTCTCGCGGAAATCAGCCGTTGCGTCATTCGAAGCAGAGGTCTTGTCAGTGGCAGCTAACCTCCCAGCCGCTTTAACAACCGCGATTATTATTGCGCTCTTCCATTCCGGCGTTCAGAGTTGTGCGGACTCAGATTGCGAGATTTCCTTCACGGCGCTGTATACCGTCAGTACTCAAGGAATGGGTTTGATTTTAGCAGACTTATTTGCAACATATCTGAAGGTTCGTCTTCTCTACTTGGACACAGGTTGGGCTGTATCGCGACATGCGGTGTGCAAGATATCTTCGCTCGAGATTATTGCCAAAGCCGGAAATGTGTTCGCCGTATGTGCTTGTTTCTGCTTATTTCTACCCGCTCAGATACCTCATGGTCGCTGTGCGCCCTGATCTCCGAACGGGGTAATACAGCGCACATGGAAAGGTGTCTTGCGCGTGACAGAGAGAGCCAAATATGAACTTTGAAGCTCGGAGAGGGAATTTTCTATGGACTTTGATCATGCACGCTGTTCCGCGCGCGCAAGCTCCGTCCGCAATCAGAGGCCGACACGCATCGCGTTTGTGCAAGTGTTACTCCGGCACAAATTCTCCACTCATTGTCAGTCACTAAGCCTTTGAGGCGCGCCAAATACACTCCGTAAAACTGGTAGCGAGTACTTGGTACATCATCAACTCATCATTCGTATTTTAAAACTGTAAATTAATCTACTCACTCGTGGACGTGATCGTGACCTTTACGTATATATGTTGCGTACATCTTTTGACTTTTGAGAAATGGGAGCTTGTGGGTTTCCCAACTTTGACCTCAACAGTGCACGGCGCTTGGACCACCGCGCCTCCAAGTTAACGGCTAGCCCAGTAGCCTTCGGCTAGCTTTAGTTTGAACGAGAGAATGTAATGTCATGTATGTATTGTTCGTCTTGGTCTTGCTCCGGAGTCGCGGCTGCTAGCTTGCGCCGGTCTCGGCTCCGTGAGGGCTCGCAAAGATGGGGCCGCAATCTCTGGGTGGGCAGTGCATAACCCCGCTTGGTTCAGCAGCTGGCGCAGAAGGCGGGAAGCAGCCGGCGCCGCAAGCGGTGGGAGGGACGTGTAAACTCGGTCCTCCAAGTTTGTCGGAGGATCTATGCCATGTTTGCAGACTGATGATCGTGTCGTTTCCATACGCGCTCTTGAGTTCTGGAGCAGCGCTGGGAAGCTATTTCTTCACTTTCAAGGCATATGAAGCGTTTGCGACGTCTTCAGATGAGATCTGGAAGTATCACGCGGTCATGTTCACAGGAACATTCGCATCACATTTTCTGTCGTTGATGGCGACCTTGGGTACGGCTCATCCCCAAGGATGGACAAAAATGTTTTTGCCGAGCTTCGCAGCGGCTTCAAGCTGCATTGGAGTCACAGTGACTTTAATATGCGTCCTCAGAGACAATGGCGTCCTGACGAATGTATTCTGTGGGTTGCAAGGTTACTTCGTTGGTATCGGTGTGTACATGGTTGCGCTTGGTAGTAAGTGGAACCACGCGATAGAATTCTCTCTTATCTGCAACGGCTTGCTTGGATTCTTGCTCCTGTATTCATGGGCTGTCACTTGCTTTCTCGCGTGTGCAGAATGGTGGGTGGAACTTGTCTTGATTGGGATCTTATACAACGGCATGTCAGGGATTGCGCGGGAGGTGATGGTGAGCTTCATATCCTACGCGTATGTCTACATCCTGAGGAAAAGCAAGAGGGAGGATATTGTTCGGAGCATGTCGTTCATGTACAAGCAACTGTATCAGTTCAACGGGCAGTTTATGACCATCAGAATCATTTCTGAGGTTGCTTTCTTGTTCTCTCTATTTTCCTCCAATCTATTTGAATTGGCCATGGTCTTTTTCCGTGTACCTTCTCGTCATCGAAGGCTTATTCTTCCATTTGAGAGCGAAACAAAACTAGTAAGTCAAGCCACCCAGAGGTCGGAGGCAGGAGAGAGCTACTCCAAAGTAGGAACGAGCATTGCATACTCTTGGTTCCGATCCGAGGAGAGGGCTTCCATGCCCACAGTAATCGTGAGCTTCGAGTGCGAGGAATTTAGCGAAAAGGTCGATATTCCGGCAGCACTAGCTGCCGCTGTTCTGTGGGTCGCCCTTGAGGAGAAGTATTTTTCGCCCTCCGACAGCGGTTGCGAGGCATTACAGACTTCGCTCTCCAAACTTCTTCTCCACGCAGCGGCAATTTATTTTGCCGAGATTCTCGTTGATGTGTGCAAATTACGGATACTCTACAAGTGCACTCTCCATGCTTCTTCTCGGCACCCCATCTCAAAGATGAGTGGGCTTGAGTTGATCGGCCAGATGGCCAACATATTCTGCTCTGTCGTTGTATTCTGCATCTTCTTGCCGTTCAGGTAGTGCGATGTTGAGCTAGGCTGTGGCCACCATCTCAAAGTTTTGCTTCGCTCTTTTTCATTACCTTCGCTCGACTCCGCCATCATCGCGCTCTTTACTCTCAGCTCCGAAGCGACCTTCCAGCGTCATGCTACAACAGCGAGCAACGAACAACTGCGGTTGCAACAACAACAGTCATAGCTTGGAGTGAACGGACCAGTTTCACAAAGCCACCGAAGCGTGCTTGTCGAATTGCTTTCCAAACGACAAGAACAAGAATAAAATTAAGAGCGAAATTTTTGTTCACAGAATATCTGTAACTTCTTTGGGCTGTGTTGGCTGTGCGTGATTGCGGCGGTACAGAGCGAACGCAATGATCGAAAGCAACAGCATTCCTCCAGCAGAGCCCGCTACCGCGCCAAGGAGTGTGGCCATGGAGACAGAATCGGCCACGGGCTGAGCTGGCGCATGAGACGGCGCGGCCGTAGGCTGAGTTGGCGCATGAGTCGGTGCAGTGCTGTTGCTTTCAAATTTGATGTCCAGAAAACCCCTTCCGCTAACCAAGTATGCGCGCGAGCGGTCTTGATTGACTCCTGCTATCCCTTGGGTAAATCGGTCCGAAAACGTGACATAGGTTGCTGTCTCACGACCGCTGGTTAATTGGAAGGCTGCTGAATACATTGGCGCTTGCAGCAAGGCAAAACCAGCTCCATTCTTGAGTTTCAGTATTTGGGTGCCTGGTACAAACTTTTCTCCATCCAAACCTGGAAGCATGCGCACTGCACTCGTCGAAACAGCTGTGACATTTCCATCTTGTCCCAACAGCATGAAGGTCTGATCAGCTGCCAGCGTGTAATCGATGGCGACGTCTTGGATCTTACTGATCGTAGCCACGACCTCTGTACCATCAAACATGGAAAAGACACCAGTGTTGCTCAACGCCCCAAATGCGGAAGAGGGTATGTGCGGGGTGTAAACTGCGGCAACATCTCGAGCAAGCTCTTTTCCATCAGCAACCAAGACTCCATCCTCCTGAAGAGAGACAATAACACCTGTGTTTCCAAGCACGACGACGTCCTTGACCTTGCTAGGGAGCACCTGCGGCTCGTGGCATTCGCTCAACTTCGCCGCATTGCCATCCTTATCCAGAATTACCACCAAATTGCATCCGTTCGAAAGTTGCTGGATACGCACCTTGACCGGCGCCTCGACAACGTGTTTGCCGAGCTTTCGTACATTTAGGGTTATTCCTTTCCTAGCGAGGAGAATTTGGCCGTCGCGCAACCCAACCAACACCTGTCCAGAAATAATGGGTTCCACCCCTTTCATCCATGCTACATTCGTCCAAGGTTCTTGGGGGGACAGGCACATTCCGACGGAAGTCACCGTTCCGTCATCATGGAGGAGAGATGCGCACATGTCATCGTTCTCAACGGAGACGATCTTGCTAACGAACGCACGCGAGACAACAAGTGTCTCGTCAGCGACATGCAGGGTCTCAATTCTTTGGTCAGTTGTTTCCACATAAACGGCAAACGTAACGTCGATTACACGTTTAACACCTTGCACTGTAACGCGGCCACCATCAGTGAGACATTCCGCACTTCCACTTCGCTCGTCAAAGAAAACTGGAGCTCCTGAGGCGTAAACCTTGGTAAAGTTGCTATTCGTAAGAGATACACTAACAGGCTCGAGCGATGCAGAGCGACGCAAGAAAACATCATAGATCGTCCCGTCCTCCATCAGTCTAGCGACATTCCGTCCAAATCTAATGGCTGGTGATTGCGAGGCTTTGGTGGCCTGGATTCCAAAGCGGTTGTACCAGCTGCCATCCTCGCTTTCAAACAACATCAACCATATATCAGCCTGAAGAAACGCGCGGATCTTTGGAGCGGGACTTAGAGCACCAAAACCAGCAAAGTAATCATATCTGTCCTCAAGAATAACCACAGCCCCATCAGAGCGAAGCAGGACGTAATACCCGTTGTCTGCAAGAAGCTGAGTGTAATTGCCGTATAATCCACGGACATCAGGGCACTCCGAACCCCACGCATGTACGTCACCTGCGGTGGTGATGGCCGTAAAGCAAGCATAAAATTCTTCTCCGTAAATTTGGGCCACTTTCGCAGTTGCGAGCTCCTCTGGAATGTACTCCGGGTGACTAGAGACAAGCGAACCGTTCTCAAGGAGGGCCACAGCTGTCAAACCCCCAGCACTGCCCGGGTTGGCTCCCAAGACTACGGAGGTTGCTTTTTGACTGCCGCTCTGATATTGGAACGTGTTCGCTGGTCTGGTGATGTGAAAAGTGTCGGAAGTCACCACCACGCAGGCGTTATAACCACATTCCGAGACCACGTACGTGCCAGGGAGGTGCACACGCTTGAAATTTGTTTCGTCCGCCATTTCAACAAGCATGCTAGTGCCGTTGCGCAGAACAGCGACGAGATGATTTGGGTAGGTGAAAAAAGATTCCACAAGGTCGTTGGCGTCAAAGATCCAGTTGTTGCCTGCCGAAGCTCTATCCTTTGACAGGGAGGGGTCCGTCGCGAGCCCCTCGTCGAAGAGGTAGACATGGCCCCCAGAGGTCAAGATAAACGCTCCATTCCCAAAGGCTGCAACATCCTTGACGCCAGTGTTTACAGGAAGGGTCACATTCATGGGCCATGTTTGTAACGACCCATCCTCCAGTAAAAGGATTGCTAACTCATTCGGGATGTAAGCCACCTTGGAAATGTCGCTGGCAAAATTGACTCGATCGATCGCATGCAGTTGGCCCGAAGAGTTTGGAAAAGCTAGAAGGCTGGCATCAGAATAGATGTTCCACAACCCTTCTGCGTCTTTGGCGGCGACACACCTTCCATCGTCGGACGCCAGAATTTTCGAAAAGTCATTGACCACGAACATGGTTTTGATATCCCAATCCGTACCACCAATGCCCCTCGCAGCATCACCGCGTGACACTGATCCAGTGCCAGAGCTCATGAGCCGCTCCATGCGTTCGGATTTCAACTCCCGAACCTTCTGCGCAGTGGCACTTGCCACAAGCGCCATCACAAATACGAAAGCTGCTTTTTGCAGCCACATTTTCGTCAAGCTTACTCGACAATAATCCAATGCCGTTCTCCTGCAAGTTTTTACGCTCAGTTTGGGGTCTGCTCTGCTCCGCTCAGCTCAAACTACAACACAAAAAGGTTGTGACTGTTGCGGCGCAAGGAGCATGCGACTGGAGTGGAATTTTGTCCACTGGCTCACCGTACTGCTAGCTACTAGAGCAGGGTGCATTTTGTGCAGTTGCACACACACACACACGACTGAAGTCTGATACCTCACTGACTGCAACCCACTATTCCCACTGTGGCTACAGATGCTCCATCACTGTCGTCCGCCTCCGCTGCACTGACTGCAAGCAAAAAAAAAACTCTGTGACTGCAGCAAATTCCGTGAATTCTTCTGATTCTGATTCTGATGGTTTTGCTTGCCAGGCTTTTCACTAGCTCGTGAGGTTCTGATCGCTTGAACAGTTCAATGAAATCATTTTGCGAAGCTTGCGCCTCTTCCCTGTCACTTAGAGATGTACTCTTTATCTTGATTGTAGTCGTGGTACTACCACTGTACTATCACACACTACAGCTGTATTTTTTTTGTTTATGTTGTGTTGCGTCAAATTTTGAGCATTGTAGTCGTGGTACCGTACTGTCACACACTATAGCTGTATTGTTTATGTTGTGTTGCGTCAAATTTTGAGAATTGTATTCGTGGTACTGAGTGGTACTAATACCGCACTTGAGTTACTCACAACCCAGTGCCATGACTTTTGGGTTGCCATCCCTTTCTTTTTGGACCGCCAGCCTGAGGAGTGTGTTGATGGGCGCGAGCAAGCTAATTTGTTGACGGTGTTTCTTCTTCCTCTTCTTCTTCTTGCATAATCTTTCCCCAATCGCAATCAATTCCGGTTTTCTCTCCCCAAACAAAGGCGAAAAGGTGCTTGCCGCATTATAGCGCGACAGAAAATTTAAGTACAACGACGGTGCAGCCATCAAAGATTGTTATTCGAGTGGTGAGGTGAGTAACATTCAATGAACATGTTTGTAGGCAAAGGTCGTAGCTGGGGAGACCTGTACTTGCGATGGTTGCTTTGTTTGGGCGCAACCAGCAGTTCCAGTTCCAGCGGAGGCGAACGACAGCGAGCAGCTATAACTTCTGCTAGTGGGGGTGAGGTATGACATGGTATGACTGAACTTGAAGGTGACACTGGTGACACTACTATCTATAGCTATTATCTAGTAGTAGCTTTAGTGGAGATGGATAGTTCCAACCTAAAGTAACACAGTAATCATAGTATATAGTTGTAGGTTGCGTAACTACGCTATAGTGATCTATAGTACTGAACTTTGACACGCGTTACGGTAACAGTCGCTAAACCAAATGCGATCATCTCCTATGGACAAACACTATCAAGCTTCACGAAATTGACAACTTCAGACTACCCTCATACAGTGCGAATCGAGGGAATCGAGATGAATCGAGGGCCTTTGAAGCCTTTCCTTTGAGATCCTTTGAGTACCGGTATCTTTGAAATCTTTGAGTCCTTTGAGTACATCAGTGGTGAATGGGTTCCGCGGTTGGAAGGTCAAACCCTATCGCACCCCACCTTCCGATAGGGTTTGTTTACGCTGTTACTTCGTGGCTTCACTTGGGCTTCCTGCACTCCGATAGGTCAAGTGAAGCCACGAAGTGCAGCGTAAACAACCATAATCACCGAAGTGCGCAAGTAGGCAGGTGACACCCTCGAATGATCCTATGAGTAGAAGTATGGCCGAGTCTTGTAAATCCTCCAAAGAACAATACTTTAAATACTTTATGCTTTTCCCTTGGAGTTTGAAGATGTACAAGAGTTCCAGAGTTCCAGAGTTCGCATGCGCGGCCACGGAGAAAGTAACGGCTATGATTACTGTATGTATTGACTACACCAATAAGAGTCCTGAATGTTGATTGTGTTTGTCGTTTACAGACAATCACAAACATAGACGACCGTGGAGAGGCCTACTGTCGGAGCATGAAAGGCTAGAGAGCGTCTGTATCGTGGAGAAAGAAATTGAAGAGAAGAGAAGAGAAGAGAAAATAAAGGCATACTTTGACGTGAAGCCAAAGCCCCAACACAACCAAATTAACAGAAGAGCGTCCATGTCTGTCGCGCAGAAACGTGCGATGAGATGCCGCGACACTCTTATCTTAACTCGCGTGTGGAGCCTTTGGAGTCGGCAGCAAGTGGCGAAAGTAGCGAGCACGGACCGCAGCACCTGGATGTGGAGCTGCGTGGACGCGGCCCTCCGAGCTTGACTGAGGACTTTTGCCACGTTTGCAAAGTGATCGTGGTGGCCTTTCCATATGCGCTCATGAGCTCCGCTGCAGCGCTCGGAAGCTACCTTTTCGTCTTCGAAGCGAACAGAGCCTTTGGAAGTTCTACCAGAGATATTTGGAAATATCATGCAGTCTTGTATGCTGGATGTTTCACTTCACACTTTCTGTCTTTGACGGTAACCATCGGAGCCGTTCATCCGGTCGGAGTAAAAGCCATGGTCTTTCCGACTTTTGCTGCGAGCGCGTCCTGCGCTGTGGTTACAGTTGCATCAATCTACGTAGTCAAAGATTACGATGATCGAGCAAATGCAATGTGCCCATTGCTGGGCTATGTGGTTGGTCTTGTAGTTTACCTGGTCGCACTCGGAGGAAGGTGGGTTCATGCGATCGAATTCTCTACCATCTGCAACGGACTGCTTGGAGTCCTGCTTTTCTACTCGTGGGCTGTTACTTGTTTTCTCTCGTGCGCAGAATGGTGGGTGGAGCTGGTCATGATTGGAGTATTTTATAATGGCATGTCGGGTATCGCGCGCAATTTGATGGTGAGCTATATTTCCTACACTTACGTCCACATTTTGAAAAGCAGTAATAGTGAGGAAATTGTACGCAGTATGTCCTTCATGTACAAGCAGCTGTATCAGTTTAACGGGCAATTCATGACCATCCGAATCGTCTCTTGGGCAGCCTTCTGGTTCTCTCTGTTTTCGTCCAATCTCTTTGAAGTGGTTATGGTATTTTTTCGTGTGCCTTCCAGGCACAGGCAACTCGTTCTTCCGTTTAGGAGGGAAACGAACCTGGTGCACAAAGCCAGCCAGAGAATTGAAGCAGGTGTCGACACACCAAAAGTAGGACTGAGTATTGCGTATGCCTGGTTTAAATCTGAAGAAAGAATGTCCTTGGAAGCAGTGATTGTGAGCTTCGAGTCTGAGGAATTTAGTGAGAAGGTCGACATTCCGGCGGCTCTTGCTGCAGCTGTCCTGTGGGTGACTTTAGAAAGTAGCAATTCTTCACTCTCTGATAGCCTCAATTGTGAAGCGTCGTTGGCCTCCTTTTCAAAGCTTCTTCTCCAGGGAGTGATAGTACTATTGGTGGAGATTGTCGTTGATATATGCAGACTGCAAATCCTCTATAGGTGCACTTTACATGCCTCTTCTCGGCAACCTATTGCTAAGATGGCTGGGCAGGAGCTAATTGGACAAATGGCTAACATTTTCTGTTCCGTGGCGCTATTTTCATCATTTTTGCCGTTTAAACAGTAAACGCCATCAAATTTTGGGGCTCTGATCTAAAGAGAAGATCTCCCATGCAAAAGTTAGCCTCGTTACGATGGAATTCTTCGAAGTTTCTCGCAGAAATACCTGTTTTAGTGTACATAGATCACGAACCTGTTCAAATTAAAAGAAAAAAAAGGAGTGGACTGTGGTGCTTGTAGAAATCTTGATCGAAGAAATGCGTTTGTGCTCAAGATAGTGTAAACCCTCAACCCACCCACTTTCTTTCTTCGGGCTGCGTGTTGCACTCATTCACTGTTAAAAAATCCAAAGCTTGTCTTGCTTTACGCCATCTTGCCTTCGCAGTGATTGAAGGTAGGTACCCAATTTGTCGATTTGATCTTGATTTGATCTTTGGTCAATGAGTTTCTTGTTAGAAAGAGGTGAATGAATAAATAGAAAGCTCCTGTCGGTTTCTGAGAGAGCAGGAGGACAGCCTTGAACACAAGGGCTCTTGACAGGGGACTCGTCGGGTTCAAGAAAACATGGATGTCGGATTAGCCTTGTAGAACTTGCGGGGACGGATGAGCCCTTCTTGTGTTGCGGATGCGAGAAGTGCGCCAGATTCCACGTTGAAAATCTCACCCCGAACAAAGCCACGTGCATTAGACGCAGAGGGTGACTCGATTTCAAACAGCATCCACTCTTGCGGGGTGATTGGGCGATGAAAGTACATGGTGTGTGACAGGCTCGCGGACTGCACTTTAGAGTTCCAAACGCTCGCGCCATGTGGCAGAAGCGACGTGCTCAGGAACAAAAAGTCAGAACAGAATGCAACCATAACTTGGCCGAGCTGCTCATCGGTGAGACTGGCATGGTCGGGGTCGTACTGTATTGCCTTGGGGTCAAACGGCGCGTTAGCCTTCATCCAGCTGCGCTGGCGAGGTGGGAGCTTGTCCTCATAGTTGAGAACGTCGAACATGATGCCCTGTCGCATCAACATTGGTTGCGTTTCCCCGAAATAGATGTCTTGCAGCGGTTTTGGCATCATGTACTCGAGCGGTTTACCGACTTTGGCAGCAAAGTTCTTGAACCTCTCTTCATTCGACTTGAGCTCGTCGGGGTGAAGTTTGAAGGGCAGCTCCCGGGCTTGGTGATCGTAGCCCTCTTCTTGTATGTGGAAGCTAACGAGCATGTCCAGAATCTCGCCATGGCTCTGCACGGCCTGGACTCGCCTGGTCGAGAAGCTTTTGCCGTCGCGCAGCTTCTCCACGTAAAAGTTCACGGGCTCGTCGGTCATTCCTTCTCGTAAGAACAAGCAGCTCAGGGAATGCGCGAGCTGCGTTGGTGCAACGGTCGCGCTTGCTGCTGACAGCGCCTGGCCCATGGGCTGCCCCCCGAACAGCCTGCCCCACCCGAAGCTAATGTTGCTATCCGCGATCAAATGAGCCCTCTTGTCCTCGTCGCTCACTCTGCGCAGCGTCAGGTGCTTGACAAAGTCCTCCACGGACATCTTCTTGAACAGATGTTTCTTCACCTGCATGGACGCTGCCGCGCTGGACGACAGGAACCTAGACGCCATCCTTTCCTCAGCCCTCTTCACTCAACTCCACTTCCACTTCCACTTCCACTTCCACTTTCACTTTCACTTTCACTTTCACTTTCACTTTCACTTTCACTTTCACTTTCACTTTCACTTTCACTTTCACTTTCACTTTCACTTTCACTTTCACTTTCACTTTCACTTTCACTTTCACTTTCACTTTCACTTTCACTTTCACTTTCACTTTCACTTTCACTTTCACTTTCACTTTCACTTTCACTTTCACTTTCACTTTCACTTTCACTTTCACTTTCACTTTCACTTTCACTTTCACTTTCACTTTCACTTTCACTTTCACTTTCACTTTCACTTTCACTTTCACTTTCACTTTCACTTTCACTTTCACTTTCACTTTCACTTTCACTTTCACTTTCACTTTCACTTTCACTTTCACTTTCACTTTCACTTTCACTTTCACTTTCACTTTCACTTTCACTTTCACTTTCACTTTCACTTTCACTTTCACTTTCACTTTCACTTTCACTTTCACTTTCACTTTCACTTTCACTTTCACTTTCACTTTCACTTTCACTTTCACTTTCACTTTCACTTTCACTTTCACTTTCACTTTCACTTTCACTTTCACTTTCACTTTCACTTTCACTTTCACTTCCACTTCCACTGCCGTGCAATGTAATTGCGGACCAACTCCTTGCGCGTACGAGATGTGCACGATAAAGATAAACGGGTACTGGTGGGTACGATAATGGGACTGTGCGAGAGTCAGCTTCGGGTCCGTCCGCCGCACCTTGTAACTGAGGACAGTCGATGACGATGAACATTATCTATAAAAGGTGATGACGAAGTGTATGTAGAAGATGTTGTAGGATCTTCTCGTGGAGTGAGGTCATGTGTACAGGTACACGTATATAATTAACTGAGCGCAAGGGTACTGAGTACCGACAGATACCATGACTGCGAATGTAAGTGTGCATGTGAAGATTACCAATGTGAAAGTGGATGATGAGGAGAAGATGGTCCGCATTTTAAAAAAAGTTAAAGTGAAGGCTGTGCGGGTCGAGCTGGATGGAACGCATTTAAGATTAATTGAAAAGACACGCTGTGGATGGTTACGACGATTTTCGGCCGCGTTGTGAGTCGGCACTTTTACACCATGCAGCTGGTGCTGATGGTCGCTGGGAAGGGAAGGACGGAATGACAGGAGATGGTCGCGGGAGTTGAAAGTTTGGAGGAATAGATTTCAGAGTTCACAGTCGGATGGGTTGACTCGTCGTCTGTGAGGGGGGAAGAGCAGTGGAGAAGCAGTTCTGGCCAAGATGAAAGACTGAACCACTTTGCAACTGGGGATAAAGTATTTATATCGAGATAGGGCCATGTGATGACCGGTTTAACAGCAGTACGCGCCCGATTTGTGGGACGCTACCGGGTTCGAGGTTCCAATAAAGCCCACCGCGTCGCCGCAGCCTTGCTGCGCTGTCTTCATGTAATGCCCGACAAAGTCTGTCATCCAACCTGCTGCACAGTTTTCATGGCCTTCTACTTCTTCCTTGGAGCACAGCGTTTTTCCTCTCTGCATGCAAACGTCCTTGGCTTCGTCCTTAGTGAATTCGTACCCACCCACCCACTCTGGTTCATTGCTGGGGTCAAAACCTGCACAGCAGTACGCGCCAGACTTTGTTGTGATTGGGGAAGTTGTGCCGCCAGTAAAGCACTCTTCTTCGCCCCCAGCCTTGTCGATGAACCGAAAACCATACCCACGATGGAATTTAAACATTGCGAGTAAAATGTTTGTACGTACTACATCGCCCGACTACGAGCTACAGCGCCAGGGCCTGGTCCTCATACATCCATTTGTCCTGCTCGATCTCTTCCACATACTTTCTCAAATTCTCCAACATGGCGGTCAAAAGCACTTTGTCTGCCTCTGCCGCCATGTGCTTCGCCCGTGACTGCTCCGACATCTTTTCCGCGTAAGCCTCGCTCAGCTCATTCTGCTTGCTGGAAAGCGCTGTGGTCCAAGTCACTCCCGTGCTCGAGCGAGATTCTCCATTCTGCGCAACTCTCTGTGGCCTCCTTCCCGCTGGCGCCCTTCCCGCGGCCACTTCCTGCTCCGGCGTCCTCCACATCTCTCTCTCTCTCTCTCTCTCTTTCTTTCTTTCTTTCTTTCTTTTTCCCCTCTTCTCTTTCCGGGCACCACCTGGGTTGTTATAGATGATAAGTGTGTACGCTGCGGGGACTGCGCGGGCGTTCAAAGTTTGTCACGAATGTAACGACAGAATTCGAAAGAAGTAAAAATTCGACGCAACTTGTGCCGAGTAGGTGGGAGAATTCTTCCTGTTCTCTATATTTGAATAAGGAAAAGCTCTAAAACGTCGTGGAGGACAATTAATTCTCTGCATTCACACAGGACTGGACATTCAGATGTATTTCAGATGTATGATAACTGCAGGAATGAAATGTTTCACGGGCACTTGTTTGACGAATTTGCCCGCCAAAACTTGCAGTGCACGTGCTGGAGGAATTGGGCAGAGATCAAATTGAAAAAGAAGGCGCATTATTGTCAAAGGATGAAAAGGATGTAGAAATCGTGTTATTTGTACTCATTGAACCTGTGATTTACCATCTCCATGTACGCGCCCCCTTGGCTGCTGAACAACGAGTTAGCGGATTCATGCGAACCAGCCCTACTGAGCGGGACATCTTTGTGCGCCGAATCAGTGGCCGCTTGGGGCACAATTGACTCGGAAGGCGCCTCTGGATCCACAAAGTTTGGCCAAGGCACTTGAGCTTCAAAAACGTTGCCTGTTTCTCTCTTGAACTGCTCTTGAAAAAACCTCCACCAAATTAAAATCCTTTCGTACAATGCAATGCGCGAGAACCGGGAGTCGTTTTTACCTTGCTTCGCCCACCCTCTTTGGCCCTCACCGCCAACTTGTAGTGAATGTGCTCGTTTGCAAAGGTCTCCAAGAATCATAGCAATGCGAATGTCAGTAATTTTTCCCAACACGTCTTTGACGGAAACAGTCTCTTTGCTTCTACAGGACTGGCAACCCTCATGCACCAAAAGAATGTAAGCCAATACAGCGCCGAGTGCATGCTCCCCTTTCTCTTCTGCGCACAAAAGACTAGTTAGTGTCACGAAGTCAGCTCGTAAATGTCAAAGACCAAGACAAACTTACTGAGCAACCGTGGCCAGTTCAAGATGATACAGTCTCTGGGTGCATCCAAGTTAACTATCTTATTTCCATGCGCGTCCCTGTTCAGCGGCAGGAAGTTGCTCTCAGTGTCGGTCCACGGCACCTTGACTTCATTTCCCCCGAATAGGTCAAAAATTTTGGAAAGCCACATGCGAGATCGTGCCAGGTTTCTTTTGCCCGATTCCTCGCTGTTGACGCCGTCGAGAGCAAAGCTCGCTTCATTCCCATCCTCGTCATCTTTGTGCACGTTTGCAAGTGCAGCATGGCCACCGTCTGATGAATATTCATTGCCCTCCGTATTGCTTGGTAAACCAAGAAAGCTCCACATGCGATGATAAATTTTGTCAGTGCGAAGCAAATACGAGTGCTTGGAGGAGTCCTGACTAAGAAACTCTCCGACAAACTGTCTGATATTCTCTTTGTAGGACTCGTAAGCTCCTTTCAGAAGGTGTTCGCAGGTGCGAAGTCTCTGCGCTCGTTTGACGACTTCGAGGCTGGTGCACAATGCCCCAAATAGCGGTATGCTGGCGTCCAAGATGTCGTGAAACTCGCCTGCAAACTCCTTCGTCTTTTCTCCCCAGTAGTGACGAATGGTTGCACTCAACTCCACAGGCATGTCCTCACCAAAGAGGACCGTGGAGAATGCGTTGTTCTCAAACAAGTCCTTCAAATCCTTCCGCTTGAGAAAATTGCGCCACCCTCTGTGTGAACAATTAGTTTCACCTGAGTGACGAGAATTGGAAGGTTCGACGATTTTGTCCAAAACTCTGCGAATCGTCCACCGCCAAAGGCGCACCATGCGCTTTTCAAAGGTCTCGTCAGCTCGCCAAGGGACCGTGTCTAGAGCCGCCTTCACGTGTTTTTTCAGGTCAATCACGCTGTCCAAGTCAGTTTCAGCTTCACATACTTCTATGACGTGCTCCAGCTGACCAGAACGCATATTTGATAGGCTTGTTTTGAGCGCAGCAAACAGGCCATTGGACTCGAAGAGAAGTCTCACCGATGGTAAAAGCTCTTTGCTCACACGGTCCTGTGAAACAACCTTGCTGGTCTTCATCTTCTTCCCGTCGCTCCGAGGCTCGTGAGCATCGTGAGCATCGGCCATCCTCTTTCGCTTTTCCTTTGGCGGAGTCCTTTCCTCTACTGACGAGTCCGATCCAGGCGAATCAGAACTCGCCGCAGAGTCAGATTCCGCCACATTCGAGAGCTTGCCTCTCGAGTTGCTGCTTCGGGAGGCTGTCATCTTGGCCTTCTCGCCATGTGTAAGAATATTGAGTGCAACTGTCACATGGCACTTCTCGTGCTCCTCACAGCATTGAGCAATCGATCGTTTACTCTCACACTCATCGTCTCCTACCATGGGACCATCAAAGATGTCAAATGCTTCCTGATCGAGGGTATTCACATGTAAATATTTCGCGCTCGCCCCGTTGCCCTGCTCATCCTGCACCGCCGCGCTCTCCTCGCCATCACTCGAGCAGCCTGAACTCCGACTCTCGTCACTTTCTGCGCTTGACTCGCTGACGGAGCTCGAGCTCAGTGCACCGTCGCCTCCCAACCTAGCCCTCCTCAGGGCACGCGCCGTCTTCTTCAAGAGCTTTACCATACCAGGAATGACGAACTCGTCGCTGCAGCTTGTCCAATAGTCTCCAGAATGAGGCTGGGCTCGTCTCTTATACGCCTCCAAGTGCATCAACGGACACTCCAACTCTTCGCCGTCCAGCAATTTACAGCTTGCAGACTTGGACACTCGAAGATGATGTGCGAAGCTAGTTGCATTTCCCCAGACGCTTTCAAGGCATTTCTCATTGCCACATCGATAGTACACGCCTCGCGTCCCCTTCAGATGGTCTTGTGCGCATTTCGGGCGCTGGGCAGCTGGATGAGACTTCAAACACCAATGACAGAACAGGTTGTGGTGTTTCCGTGCGTACACATCGCTCTCAAGCACCATTCTCTTCGACTCAGGCACAACGATGCGAACGGCAATGCGAAGACCCTTTCCACTGCACTTGCCGCGCAAAAGCTGTTCGAAAAGCCACTACTCGTTTCAACTCCTCACAGCCAAACCAAAGTGGTTCTGGAGCTTGCTCATGTTGTTTTGCAAGTTCACATCGTCCTCGATTCACCCTCTGCGCCTCTGCGCTTCTGACCTCCACAGCGTGTGGGTTGCCCAGTTCGGCAACTTGTTGAACCAGTGTGGGCAACTATAACTGGGTTGCCCTGGTTGCTCGCAATGTTGTGCAACTTTTGATCCAAAAGAACCAAAAGAACCAAAAGAACCAAGGTTCTGTAAGAATAAGGAACTCTTCCTCCGGTTCCGGGTGCACGAATTTTGTGAGCAGTTCAGATGTTTCCACCGATTTTTTACGGTTCTGATGGGTCTTGGACTTGTAGTAGGAATCAGGGTTCAGTAATCCGAGCAACGAAATAGTGCTAAGTGGCAAATTCGGGTTCTCTTAGAGAACAAAAAGGAAGGTTTTGAAGAAACAATTTTCCCTCACATTGTTTACAAAAGTACGATTACGACTCCTAATTCTTAACTTTACCAGACCTTACTCCTCTTTACTCGCTACTAAGGGACACTTCTTTCAAATGCGTTCCGCAAACGCAGGATTGGGGCTATGCTCAACTACGTCAGTGCTATCATTACTCCCTACTAACTTGCGAGAATGAATCAGATGCCTATGGAAAAATTAATGGTCTCGCTAGTAGTCCAATTCAGATCGACGAATTCAGATACAGTAGGGAAGCTGGTGGCAGTCCTAATTTCTGCTACCCACTCTCCCTAAGAGCACTTCCCAGTAAGCATCATCCAGACGCTATAAAACGGACCCAGCAACTCCATATAGCCAGCAAGACACTCTTAAACGTTAATACTAGCTTGGCCTGCCGGACTCCATCGAAACTATGGGACCACTTGGTCCACACTAATGTATTCACTATGACGAACAATAGCTAAAATACGGAGACGTCACGTCGGAAGAGTAGAAGAGTATCGTCAAACATAATAATAAGAAAAGCAAAGTCCAAATGATTGATGGATTGATTGTTGAATTTTGATTGATTGTTGAGATCGACAAAGCAAAACGTGAACAACGCGAGTAAACGAGAGAGACAGACACGGGTGTGTGTGTGAGAGAGAGAGGGAGCGAGCGGAGTGGTTAAGAGGGCGGAAGGTGGGATAGCCGCTCGGGGCTGTAAGAGTGGCTCTGAGCGCGAAAGTTGGCATAGATATGCAGCAGCGGAAGAAGATGGGGAGCTACGGTGCCGGGCAGGAGTTCAAGAGCAAGCAGAATGTGAGCGAACGCGGATCGGACAGAGTCAAGCTCGTGTGCAGCGCGGCGGTGCTGCTGCTGGTGATTGGGTTTGCGTTCAGCTCGTCGTCGTACGTCCCGGACTTTATCTCGCTGCAGGTGCGAACAATGACGAGGAACGAGGTCGACGTCGCGACGTGGAACATTGCCGCGATCAACAATAACCCTTTCGAATACTGGCTCTCCTTGGACAATGACCACTACTATGAAGTCATGAACGCGATCGAGGAGGTGATGACCAACCCTGGAGAGGCCGACGTCCGGGTGGACCAAGTCTTCACGCAGCAAATGATGGACGAGCTCGTGAAGGAGATGCGCGGGATGGACAACTTTGAATCCTCTGCGATCGAAGGCACCATAGAGCGTTGGAAGAAGGACTTTAGCAAACGCAGCATCATCAGTGAGTTCATGAAGGACAGCGAACTCGGCGGGAAGCGTCTGGCCTCAATGCCCGACCGCATCACCAACACCATTGCCCTCAAGGACGGCTCCAGCGCGTTCCGGCCTACTGTCATCAATTGCTTTGGTGAGTCCTTGAACGACGTGCAGGAATGGTGGGCCAAGTGGAGAGCCTTCATGTTCTCAAAGAGAATCAATACCGTAAAGTCAGGTTCCGTGCTTCCCGCAGCTATGCTTGGCATCATTTCTAGATCAAAATATCCACTTCTCACGGTAGAAGAGGAAGCGATCAGCATCCCGCTGCAGACTCTCTGCATTGCAATCTTCGACGCGATTCTCGTGCATGTTCTCACCACGGTTGACCAGGACCTGCACAGCCGTGGGGTGTCCGCAAAGGAGGATACCTGGCAGAGTCTGCGGCAGCAAATTTGCAAATCTCTCAACTTGAGAAAAAACGATCGAATTCTGGAGATTTTGTCACAGACGTACACGGATCGTGATGTCATCTGCTTGCAAGAAGTCGCTGGCGCATTCATTAATCGGGCAAAGGCGCACCCAGTCGTCTCAAAGTTTTACCACGTCATTGCTCCACAGAAGAGGAGTTCGAGTGACCAAAACTCTGTACTTTTGCTGTCCAAGGAGCGATTCACGACCGGTATCACAGAGGATATTACCAATCGCCTCAAGTTTGACGACCCGAAAGCCATCGCACCAGGCGACATCCTCTTAGTGAGGGCCACTGACGTGTTCAACACCAATTTTGTGCTTGGCTCATTCCACGGCGACACGAATGGGCTGTCGAGCATCCCGCTCGTCAAGGCCGTGGAGCGTGCCGTGTTGCCCAAGGAAGAGCTCATCCTGGGACTTGACGCGAACACCTATACCCAGGGTATTCCAAAGAAGAAGCAAGGTGTTATTGAGTTTGGCGAGGCGTACACAAAGATGGGGCTAGACTCTTGCTGGGGCCCCGTTCCTAACCCGCACGAGCTCACAACGTACAACGGCCGCACCTTTCTCCAGCCGCAGCTAAATAAGGCATCGAACCGAGCAAACATCGAAAAGAACGGCGACACAAACCCGAAGGACTTTATCCTCTTTCGGGAGGGATCGTTTCTGCCCATTGGGGTCACCAAGGACAACACAGGATCGAAGGTTTACCTGGAGGAGACAGTCTTTCCCTCACTAGAGTTTCCATCAGACCATGGCATTCTCTCAGCCCAACTTCGTGTGGTCAAAGATGGGCTGCGCACTTAGACGTGCATCGACTTGTTCCTCTCTGGGAGATTCTCTGCACCCTCGATCGCTGCTTATATATTGACGAATGGTGCGCAAACTTGTACAACCTTGCTCGTTTATCTCGTAGAAATCTTTTGTTTTATTCATGAACAAAATCCAAGTAAAAATAATATACGAGGCTCACAGAAAGAGCGCTTAACTAACGTTTTCCTCAGGGCAGCTACCATGCGCACCTATCTAAACTCAGAAGAAAGTTTTCTGACGCCACTTTTGAACGGCCACACCACCTCAAGCTCCTCCGGCTTGTGGGCATTTGAGTAATTGAAAAAAGAGAACACTTCTTCGTTTCCTCGCAGAAACTTAGCACTATGGCCTGTACAGAAATGACTGCGTCACTTGTTCGAGGCTTTTTTTTTAACCCACCAGCAAACAACAGCCTCCGACTCACATGGCACGACAGGCGCGACAGGGCCGCGCGTAAGTAGCTAGCTCATGTTGAACTTTACAAGTAGTCCAAAGTGGTCGCTGGAGTGCACCTTTACTGTTCGGCCACGAACGGAAGCTGTCTCCCCCGGAATCGGTGAAGTTCCGAGCATCGTCGCGACGATTGGGACCAATTTAGCCTGATCGCAATTATCCGAGTAAAGAACTCGATCCAGACGCGCCATGAGAGAGCCCCTGAGCATTCCATTTCTTCGTGCGTTGTACGTACAAGTATCTTCAAACGCCATGTCAGGGTGGAGCTTCAAAAATGCATCGTCCCATGTCTCGCCAAGAGGGGGCGGGCCATCAATCACTTCAGTCCGCGAGCCAGGGAAGCTGGGAATAGGACGTGCTCCCTCATTCCAATTGAGGTCTCCCATCAGAATGCATGGCAACTTTGGCCGCTCTAGAAGGCCAATGGCAGTTCTAAGTTGCTCTCGCCTCGCTTTACTCATCATGGATTCCCCTTTGAAAGGCGGCAGAGGAGACTCCAGATGCGTGGTGCCAATGGCGATCTGCTTGATTCGACCGCCTCCGAGCGGCACGGTGATTCTCCCGTACAGTAGGCACCGGCCCATCTGCGAGTTGGCGTAGTGGCTCTCCTTGCAGATTTCGAACGGAATCAGCGAGGCAATCACAACAAAGTATGGTGGGATCCCTCCCCGATTGCTAGCCATCGTCTGCATTTTGGTATCATAGCCGAGGGCGACCATGGGCCGAGCGATCAGCCGCAAGATAGCCGGCGTCACCTCCTGAAATGCCACCACGGTCGGTCGGTGTTCCGCGACGGAATCTACGATCGATTTAATTCTCACCCTGAGCGCCAGCTCCTCATTAAACCACACATTGTACGTCATCACCGAGAACTGCGACAGCGGAGCATCCTCTTCCTCCACCTCTCCTGCCGCCGCCGTCTGCCTTTCAATCACCTCCTGCTGCAGCTCTGTAGGCAAGCTGTCAAACACCGACTCGTCAATCCCTGGAGGGCACTGTAAGCGCACTCTCTTCCGCTTCGACTCCCCGCCACCGTCCTCGCCCATGCCCCGGCTGCTCTTGGATGAACCCTTCGAACTCGCCCTCTTTCCGCTGTGGCTCAATCTTTCGTCCACATTCTCCACATCATCCACATCTTCGCCGTCCACGTCAACAACCTCGGCGCTGGCGGGTCTCCTCTTGCCGCCAGCCAGCTTCCTCTTGCCGCTGGACGACGTGGAAGTTGACATTTCCTTCTTGTTCTCCTTCTCCTTCTCCTTCTCCATCTCCATGCCAGGGAGCAGTCGGAGTTTGAGGATTAGAGACTTGTGTTGGCGCAGCGGAGCGGAGTCCATGCCGCGAACTACGCCCCAGATATTCCGCGTGCTGCCGCTCCAGCCAAAGCTGATGTACCTGTGAATCCTGTGAATCCTGTGAGGCCTGTGCTCCGCCTGATATATATATATATATATATTTATATCCCTTTCGCTTTTCGCTTGTCTGTCGCACAGGTTTGGCCGCGGCCTTCGACGTATGCGAGTCTGCTTCAAGTTATTCAAGATGCTTGGAAAGCTGACTGAGTGTGAGACGATCCCTTCTCCCAGTTATCACAGTTATCATTATGAATTTTAAAAATTGAGTGAATCTTTCAATTAACAGTGTAAAACCGAATTCGAAGGACACCAGACTGTTGTTTCTCGAGTTAAAGTTAAATTAACTTCGATTGACAATGATTGACATAGGAATAGTTTTTTTAAAAGAACATAAATAAATACATGATTGTTTGGGTTTTATGCGTTGTTTCTCATCAAGTCAAGCTTTTTTGGAGTAATTATCACGTGGTAATTATTATACTCTTTTCGCTGCGACGAATGTATTGTTGTATATCATGCAACAAAGAGCGGCTGATAAAGATCATACACCGCGTTGAATTGACTGTGAATAAAAGTATGTACTCAGTACCGGTACAGAGCAGAAAAGTTGGAGTCGGGAACCAGAACGGCGACGAAAAACATCAGGTTATTCATCATTCTTCGTCGCGCACAGGGCTCACCGGACAGGCCAAGTTGCCGCCGTCCGGCACAAGTAAGCGAGGACGGGAGCCATCAGCAATTGCTGCCAATGGATGAACGCGATGAGAAATTAGCACCTTCACTTGCGACTTTTGCGCCTCTCCATCAACTGAGACCTTTTCGAACTTGTACTCCGAGTCGGATTAATGCCTGCCCGGGTTCTTGCCAGGAACCGGGTGTGAAGACCGGTTCTCCATCGTCCCAACTCACAGTCAAAGAGGAAGGTTCTCTCAACTGTGCGAACTTTTCAGCCTCTTGTCACCATTTCCTTTTGCCACATACTTTATTGTTCTTCCTTTTTTTCCTTCCCTTCTTTTCTTTCATCCATGGCCGACCGAGAAATTCTAACAGAGACAAGTGTAGCCGGGTACGCGAGTACACTGTTATTGGAACAATTTTGTGCATGTCACATAAAAAGTCATGGATAACCAACCAGATCCTTTTCCAGCTGCGTCCAGTTCTGAGCGCTTCACATTCTGCGGCTCAGAGAGCCTCCAGAGAATTTCGAGCAGAGAAAGAAAGAATGGTGATACTTCAAACTTTCTGAATCGTACTGCGAGCTTGCAACCTGCGAAGAGAAATAAAAGATTACAATCACGATGACCCGATGGTCAGAACAGAAGAAAAAGATACGAAAGAGAAGTTTCTTTCACTGTCAATCCAAATCGAAGCTGTGGCTTCCAGTTGGCTAGACCTTTATGAGCTCCAGTACAACTCACACCAATCCGGTTAGAGCCATCAGTAGAATTGCAAACAAACCAGTAAATTATCCAGCACATTACTTATAATCCCGTAAGCTACTCCTATTAGGGACTGGGAGTGCTACTGACCCACTAGCGATGTTAATCATTTCGCGTCGCCAGTCCTCGTCGCGCACTCACAGAAAGGGAGCTTCAGATGAGAAGTGGTGCGGAAGAACCGCGAGTCTGGTATTACGAAGAGGTGCACACCTGAGAACAGCTCGTTTGTTGCACACATATGCCAAGAGCAACTATTAAAAGAACACGCAATATTCCACGCATTTATCGGAGTCATGCGCTGGGTTTCCTAACTTCACAAATCAGTGTAGCTAAACGTGTCTGCTAACAACAAAACGGTCTATCAATAGTATTTGAGTTAAGAAAGTGGAATTTGTTGCAAACCGAACGCGGTGACTTTTTCTCAAAGGGAGTGTGCTGGTACTTGAAACACAACGATGAGTTTTATACTAAACGATCATGTGATGCGTTATTCTTCTACTAGTTTGAACCACAGTACTCCATTATTCTTGTACGAAGGAATTGCATCCAGGTACTCTTGACTTTATCTCCAACTGTTGCAGCTTTCAAACCGTGTAGGAAAGGCCACCGAGCCTACCGACTCTTACATGTTCACTCTTACTCGAGCAACTATGCGAGGAAATAATGCACTTGACCTCCAAAACGTTTGGTACTATTATTTATTTTATTTAAATATCAATAAGAGTGGAGCACCAACAGATTCGACGAGGTTGAAATTGAAAGACTTTTGGGCTGGCTTTGACAAATGGATTCAAAGTTGAAGAAACCGCTTAGTTCTCACTCTTCCTTCTCGTGCACAGTGGTAAACCACAAGCTAAAACCATTAAATTTCAATCAGCAGAACTAGCTAGCTAGAGCAGCAGCAGGCTAGTAAATTCCACGGTCCACGCAAGACGTCATCAGAAGAGTCAGAACAAAAAATAACGTTCGACAAAATCGATGGTCTGAATTGACGGCTAGTCCAGTCGGCTAACACCACTCACATAAGGAATGCCGTACGAACTGTTCCGACTTCACCAGAGTACACTCACCACACCACAACACGATTCCAAAACCGCAGTATTGCTCTATTAATCGATACTATATCAAAAGGCTCGTGAGTCTGGTACGAGCGCACCACTTCTCAGTGCTGGCTTGGCTCCGCCGCTCACAATTGTGCCGCATTTCAGAGTGTGGTCACTCTCAGGAGGTCCTTCTAATTTACAATTACGATTAACGTTAGTAGGTGGAGGTGGGTGCTTGTTTGCTGAAGGCGCTTCATGAGGAGAAGCGACGACATATCGTCTTCATTATTATTTAGATTAGATCGTTGGTAGAGCTGCAAGCGTCCCAAAAGTTCGAAATGCGAGTTCTTCGGTGTTTCTTCGCACTGTCAGTGACTATCTACTTGTTTGGGTAGGCGTAAGATTAGGAGTCTGTTGGCAAAATAGTGAGTGGTGGGAGGGGTGTGTCGCTTTCCCTCTCACAAAACCTCCAAAGATGAACTTTTGTCCTTGTAGGCCTGAAGGAAGGCTACCGTTCCCTCTCAAACAACGAAGACAGCGTAGACAGAGTAGACAGAGCAGAGAATGTCCCGCAATTAGCTAAAGAATTTAGACGGGAGAGAAAGGGAAGGAAAGAGAGACTGCATCTTTTCTTTCGACGTTTGGCTAATTTAATGCTATTTATAATTTTGATGAAATGATGAAATAAACTCTGCTTTGACCGCGCGATGAATTATGTGCAGGTTTTCGCCGCTCCCTTTTGCGGAAATCAATCGATTGTAAATCAGTTGAAAACTGAAAACTGAATGTTGAATGGTGAAAAAAGCAAAGGAAGAAAAATAGTTGGCAAAGCCAACTTGCTCAAACCAGCGTGAACAATCTGCGCAGTCTTACCGTTATTCCTATCCTCTCACATTCACCACAATCAGCCAGCACTATTTGCCCGGCTAGTCAATACAATAATTGGTAAATATGTTAGGAGACCTCTGCTAAAGGAAACGAGGAGGAAAAGGAAGAACTGGAAAANGGTCCACGCAAGACGTCATCAGAAGAGTCAGAACAAAAAATAACGTTCGACAAAATCGATGGTCTGAATTGACGGCTAGTCCAGTCGGCTAACACCACTCACATAAGGAATGCCGTACGAACTGTTCCGACTTCATCAGAGTACACTCACCACACCACAACACGATTCCAAAACCGCAGTATTGCTCTATTAATCGATACTATATCAAAAGGCTCGTGAGTCTGGTACGAGCGCACCACTTCTCAGTGCTGGCTTGGCTCCGCCGCTCACAATTGTGCCGCATTTCAGAGTGTGGTCACTCTCAGGAGGTCCTTCTAATTTTCAACTACGATTAACCTTAGTAGGTGGAGGTGGGTGCTTGTTTGCTGATGGCGCTTCATGAGGAGAAGCGACGACATATCGTCTTCAGTATCATTTAGAGTAGATCTTTGGTAGAGCTGCAAGCGTCCCAAAAGTTCGAAATGGGAGTTCTTCGGTGTTTCTTCGCACTGTCAGTGACTATCTATTTGTTTGGGTAGGCGTAAGATTAGGAGTCTGTTGGCAAAATAGAGAGTGATGGGAGGGGTGTGTCGCTTTCCCTCTCACAAAACCTCCAAAGATGAACTTTTGTCCTTGTAGGCCTGAAGGAAGGCTACCGTTCCCTCTCAAACAACGAAGACAGCGTAGACAGAGTAGACAGAGCAGAGAATGTCCCGCAATTAGCTAAAGAAGTTAGACGGGAGAGAAAGGGAAGGAAAGAGAGACTGCATCTTTTCTTTCGACGTTTGGCAAATTTAAGTTTATGCTATTTAAAATTTTGATGAAATGATGAAATGAGCTTAAACTCTGCTTTGACCGCGCGATGAATTATGTGCAGGTTTTTGCCGCTCCCTTTTGCGGAAATCAATCGATTGTAAATCAGTTGAAAACTGAAAACTGAATGTTGAATGGTGAAAAAAGCAAAGGAAGAAAAATAGTTGGCAAAGCCAACTTGCTCAAACCAGCGTGAACAATCTGCGCAGTCTTACCGTTATTCCTATCCTCTCACATTCACCACAATCAGCCAGCACTATTTGCCCGGCTAGTCAATACAATAATTGGTAATTATGTTAGGAGACCTCTGCTAGAGGAATCTAGGAGGAAAAGGAAGAACTGGAAAACTGCTCCTCACAAAATCCCACTCGGTCAGGTCACACACTCACGGAGTCAGAGCTTAACCTTCATCTACACTTCTGGGTAGCACAAGAACCTCGCGAATGCAAGCTTGCAAGTCCTCCCTCTCACAAACACGGACAACGCTCTCTCTCTCTCTCTCTCTCTCTCTCTCTCACGCCTTCTTTCCGCCTCTCTCTCTCTCTCTCTCTCTCTCTCTCTGTGTGTGTGATTCTCACAAAGGAGTGAGCGCAAAAAGTGCTGTGGGCGCACCGTTTCTGCGCGGACACTTAGAGCCTTCCGCGATTCACACGCGGACACAATCAGGAAGGGCAGCGCGGACAGGAGAGTCCCGCAGGCTGTGGTAGTAACTTCGTCCCTCTTAGCGTGCTTTCGGCGCGGGCTCCAGGGACTCGGTGCCTCTGAGCGGGGGAATCTATACGTCATATATATATACAATATATATATATATTATATATTATCGAGGGTACGCGGCACGATATTGGGGTACGCGGTGTGTGGTGCCGTGCGAAGAGCATTAATAGTCACATTATATATCGCAGTGGCAGTGGTGCCGCAAGGCGCGCCGGTCGGCGCGTGGGAGTTGAGCCTTGAGTCTGGAGTGTTAGCCTGCATCCGTAGGTTGCAGTAGTGCAGCGTGAGGGAGAAGAGGGAAGATCGATTATCAAATTATATCAAAGTATCATCAAAGTATAGTGTCCGCGGACGGTGGGGTTTGTATATCTTCGCTCGCCTTAGTGTCGTTGGCGGAGTTGGAGCCGGCACTGGGTGAGACTGCAGAAAATATAATCAGGTTGGCAGGTCAGGATGGGCTGCGGGTCGAGCTCGAGCAAGAATAATGTGTACGACCATTCGGTCAATCTGGAGGCGAACGAAGGGCCGGGCGCTTCGGATCATCCTCCAGGCGACTACAACTCCATCGAGTCTCACGGCGGGGAGATCGTGCTGTCGTCGGCCTCGAATCACTCCATCGAGACGTACTCTGTGACGGTAAACGCGGATGGTCAGCCTGGGAAAGGAATGCTGCACGATAAGAAACATGGCAAAGCTCGCAAGGCAGTCTTTTCGAGGGGTTTCAACAAAGACAAGACTTCTGTGGTGCGCACGAAAACACCCAAAACAGATGAGCAGATGGAGATGCTCGTCAAACGGCTGTCATCGTGCTACTTGTTTTCAAATTTGGACGAGGCGGATCGAGACGAACTTATTGGATACATGACGCGCGAGAAGGTGCGCGCTGGAGCCACAGTGGTGACGCAGGGCAAGAAAACAGATAACTTTTACATCATCGAGTCTGGGACATTCGAGGTCGCAGTGAATAACAAGGTTTCTTCAGTCAGATCCGGATCGTGCCTGGAGCCCTTCTTCGGCGAGAGTGCACTGCTCTTTGTCTCCAAGTCAGAGGCCACCGTAAAATGCGTTTCAAGCCACGACCAGGCCGAGGATGTCTCCGTAGCTTCCGCAGACAAGTCCAAGTACGGCTACGTGTGGACGATCGATCGCGCCACCTATCGCAACGTAATTACTACACAAAATTTGCAGAGCCGGGACGAGTTTCTCCAGGCAGTCGAGTCAATACCGATGCTGTCAGAATATCTCTCCTCGGAGCAATTGGATAGATTAGTCGATGCCATGGAGATGGTGCGGGTGAAGGAAGGTCAAAGAATCATCAAAAAGGGCGATCACGGCTCCGTGCTGTACTTTATTAAATCTGGCGCTGTGATATGCTCGAACATCGGTGATCAAGGACTCGGCCAGATCGAGCTTGGGCCCGGCTCGTACTTTGGGGAGAGAGCTCTTCTGATGGAGGAGGCTCGCGCTGCAGATGTCACCACGACCAAGGACACTGTCCTACTTTGTCTGGTGAAAAAGTCTTTTAACGAGCTCCTCGGCCCATTGCGGGCCATCATGGATGAGACCATGAAGTCCCGCGTCGTGGAGGCAGTCCCAATTCTTCAGCAGCTCCCTAAGGGCTTGCGCAAAAAGGTCGTGTCACAGTTTGACCTCGTCACGTTTCAGGATAAGGAGCCTATCGTATATGAAGGGGACATCGGGGACCGCTTTTTTATTGTTAGATCTGGATGCGTAGATGTCTACTCTGCAGACCTCATGAACCCGCCTAGCACATCGAGCGACTCCAGTGTCACCATCTCCTCGAATTCAAGCGCAGAGAACGAGCCCGTTTCTCGCTCACGCCTTGGTCGTCGCAGGCAGTCCAAGCACGCAAACGCAACTCCCACAAGCAGCTTTCCAAACCCAGATGACCATGGTGTCCGGATTGCCAGCCTCAAGGAGGGGGACTGGTTTGGCGAAATGGCTCTCCTGAACAATGAACCACGCTCAGCGACGTGCGTTGCTAGTGGACCCACAGAATGCTTTGCTCTGTCCTATGATACGTTCAAGCTCATCTCGCGCAAGTCTGATCTCCTCCTCAACACGTCTGCTCGTCGCCAAGAAGAAAATAGGAGCAAGCGGTTCAGTTCTTCAGTGAACGACTTTGCTAAGCTTACGCTCAAGGATCTCAACAAGCTGAAGATTCTGGGCAAGGGAACTTTTGGGACGGTATACTTGGTGGAGTCTACTGGGCGCTCCCCAGTGAAAGGAGTATGGGCCCTGAAGACCATGAATAAGGCTCACATTGTCGAGTGCGACCAAACGCGCAATGTGGTCAACGAGAAGAATGTTCTGCAGGAACTTCGCCACCCTTTCATCCTGCAGCTCTACACTACCTTGCAAGACCGCGACGCGCTCTACATGCTTCTCGACTTTGTGCAAGGTGGTGAACTATTCTCAATCATGCAGCAGCACTATCGCCTAACTTTGGGTCACTCGCAGTTCTACTCTGCTTGCATCGTGGACGCCCTGGACTACATGCACAGTCTTGGCATCGTGTACAGAGACTTGAAACCCGAAAACGTCCTGATTGACGCTCAGGGTTTTGTCAAGATTGCAGACTTTGGATTTGCCAAGAAGATTACGGGCAAGACCTTCACCCTTTGCGGCACCCCTGAATACTTGTCCCCAGAGATCATCCTCTCGAAGGGCCATGACAAGGGAGTTGACTACTGGGCTGTTGGGATCCTTATTTACGAGATGCTGGCTGGCATCTCTCCTTTTGCCGACGAGTACACCGACGACCAAATCGTGGTGTGCAAGCAAATCGTGTCCGGCAAAGTCAACTACGAGCGATTGGAGAACGCTATTAGAGAGACGGAACTGAACCCGCCACCGTCCATGCCAGAGTCAGAGGCCACTTATGTGTTCAACCAGAAACCATCCCACACCAAAGAGCGCAAAAACAGTACGCACTCTGCACTCATCACTGCTCGCCGCCCTTCGCTCAACTCGCGCCCGGTGGAGCACCTCATTCGCAAGCTCTTGGTTCGATCGCCACACCAGCGTTTCGGCTGCCTCAAGGATGGCGCACAGGACATCAAGAGACACCCGTTCTTCGGTATCGATTCTTCTGCGTGGCAGGAACTTCGCAATCGGAACTGGCGCCCGCCTTATATCCCTGCTCTCTCGAGCCGCACTGACGCCTCAAACTTTGACGACTTTGAGCCCGAAGCTCGCTGGGACTCGTACTCGGGTTCAAATGAATGGTGTCGCGAATTTTGAAAACCTTACCGTACCGGTGAAATCAATGAATATACATTGTGCTGAGCACGAATCGTTTGCGGAACGCGCGAACGGACCATAGAGCCCATGGTCCCTTATAAGAAAAAAATAGGAGCAACACAGTTTTCCTGTCTGCTCCTCGTTGAGATATTAGAACCAAAATGATCGATGTTTGTTGTTGTTGTTGTTGTTGTTGTTGTTGTTGTGTTGTTGTTGTTGTTGTTGTTATTGTTGTTGTTGTTGTTGTTGTTGTTGTTGTTGTTGTTGTTGTTGCTGCTGCTCGTGTTCGTCTTGATGCGTGGTTGACGTGCTGTGAGGTCACTTGCGGCTCAGTCTGGCAATGACCAACGTACAATAAACAGAAAATAGAGAAACACAACCCAAAGAAAAGCGAAAAGCGGAAATAACTAAAAGTTGCAGTTTATCCATCGCCACAGCTCAACTTGAAAACCATTTCACAAAATTCAGAATTCAGGATTCAGAATCCGGCAACACTCAGAAATCAGAACAACTAATTCACAGATCCCAGATTTATCTATACACTACTGCCAGCTACCTCTCGCGTTAATACCGAACGTTGGACGCATCTCCTATTCGTTCTTCCATTTCAAAAGCATTCGCAAACCGTGCCCGCCAAGTGTACTCCGTACTGCCAGCGAGTACACCTAGTCCATCGTTAAGGTGTCCGCGTGTGCGTACGCTACTCCTAGAAAGACAGACAGACAGAAAGAAAGAAGAAGCAGAAGAAAGAAACAGTTATATATGCTGAATGAGCGACGGAGACGGTCGTTTGAGCGGGGGAAGTAAGGAAGAGGGCAAACAGGACAAACAGGACAAACAGGGCAAGCGGACAACGTTGGAGAGTGACGGGGAAGCCTCAGGCATGAGATTATAGAACGTCTTTGCAGGCGCATTCACGTTTCTTACATAAACGCGCGGGACAAGAGCGGCGGAATTGCTAACCAGCGTTGGCGAGGGTTTAGGTTTGAGTTGGGGTTTGAGGTTTGGGGTTTGGAGTTTGGGGTTGTTTGGGTAGCTCTCTCTGAGACGACTTGAGAGATAGAGAGAGAGAGAGTGTGTGTGTGTGTTTGTGCGGCCGAAAAAGTCGCGGAGCACGGCGAAATGGAGGAGCCGCATGAGGAGAAAGAGCTGGATGGCGACCTGGAGATGATGGAGTATGCGAAACGCTGGGACATCGACAAGGCCAGGGAGATCAAGGAGCAGCTAGAACGGCAGGATGTGCACAAGTTCAAATACCACGGGAAGGTCTTCTTGAGGCGAAAGAGGGTGCCGCTGTCTCCGAAAGCCAAGGAGCGCTTGGAAGAGGCGTATAAGGCCAATCTCGTGCCCAGAGGCAGGCATGGGCGCCAGTCGAAAGAAAAGCTGTCTCTGGAGCTGGGCATTTCCTTCGAGACGGTTAGCAAGTGGTTCGACAACCGGAGAATGAAAGACACCGTGCAGAATAGCAGACTTATTAATTTTGTTAGTGACCCCGATGGGTCGACAGAAAAGGGTATGGTGGCGTCCACCAACAGCATGCACAAGACTGGCTCAAAACGCTCTCTACAGGAGATGTCTGCCTTGGACCACGACCCCGAGACGCACATCGAACCAGGTGGTTTGAATGCCCCACTTCCCACGTCTATCGCACACCACCACCACCACCACCACCACATGAACACCGCACATCAGTCTCCATCAGGTATGCCGACTTCGTCATCCTCTTCATCGTCTGGTCACCACCATGACTTTAGGAGACCGAGTAAGCGGCAGCGAAAGATCACAGTCGATCTCAACAAGCTGGTAGATAACAACATGTCCACCTCTGACCCAGTGGTACAAGAGGAGGTCAGGGATGCGTTTCGTGTGGTGCAGAGTTTCTTGAACGGCAACATTGACCTCTGGAATTCGGCTCTTCTCGAATCCTACAGTAGCAACATCGACATTGAAGAGTGGTCCGTGGCGTTCTCGCGGAAGACGCAGAGAAAGCGCTCTATACCTCCGACCTTGGCCAATGTATTTGAACACACCGTGTGTAAGACTGGGGTGTTCCAGCCGCTGGTACAGGCAGTTCAGGCGATCACCGCGCATGGGGCCTCCGCTGCACTCTTCGCCCTCGTCGAAAAATACGAGCAGAACTTCCGTACCCTGCTTGTTTGGTACGCCATTGGCAAGTTTAGTGGCAACAAGACCTGTGAATATATCTTTAAATCACTGCTCAATGGGCTGAAGGGACCGCTTTCAAACCTCTCAGTCGCTGAGCAGCTGAGAGAGTTTTTCCCACCACTCATCGCGAAGCCTGAGGAGCCTGAAAAGAACTTGACGGCAATGTTCGGTGTCGAGTCCTACAATTGGTCAGAGAAGTTCATCATGGAGTTGCTCTTCCAGCACCCAGTCACAATCAACGGCGCCAAAGGGTCCATTGTCGGTGTTCTTCCTCCTGATAAACATTCTGAACATCCGCGATTCAAAATTGTCTTTCCAGACGGCTTCATGGAATGCAGCTGGGAGGCTGTAAAGGATTCTATCTTCCACCCAATGGATGCCTCGGTGTAATTCCTTCCAGGTCATGGACTTGAACTCTAAAGTCTGCAGGAAATGCAGGAAGAGCGGCTTCTGAGTCGAGTGAGAATGCTACCAAGATGTAAAGGAAGGACATGGAATCCCTTCGAAGGTTTTCGCTGTACATTACAATACAAATTCAAGTACACCATCTTTTCTTTTTTTTTTAATTATCTTCAATCCCGTGATACGAGATTTTGCATGAGGATTTAATTATAATCTAGATTTTTTGAAAGTTCCACAAAGGCACTTGAGTATTTTACAAAGCATCACCGTGGGTGTTGGACTTTATTCGGTCATGGCAAGCAATTGTGTGTTGAGGTTCTTGTTGATCGCAATCTCCTCCTCCCCGCATGGCGCGGTAGCCGAAGTCGGCTCGATGGACCACCTGCGCTTCGATTGCAATGCGGCGTCCCCTGCTGTCAATGGGGTATCTGGAAGGGTGACTGAGCGTTTGAAGGCCGACTGATGCTTTGACCGAGCCGAGTCCGCAAGTTTGGGCGCAATGCTCTTGGTCAAAGATGTCAACTCTCCCACGGAGATGGACTGTCGTTTCTTCTTGCTACTAGTCTGTGGAAGTGGTGTTTTCATGACTCCTGAGTTGCGACGTTTCGCCATATCTTTTGCGGACGGTTGATATGTCATACCGGAGGCACGCCGCCTCTTTTTGGCGCTCAAAGAAGCAGCGAGTGACTGTCTGCGTTTGTTGGCCCTTGCTGACGAGTTCTCCTGATTTTCCAACTTGCTCTCTTCCTCCTTCTCTTTGCGTGCGAGATCATACTGAATTTCCTGCTCCAAGACTTTATCAGCGCCAAGGGCAGTCATCATTTCTTCTTTGTAGTTCTTCATCAGGAAACACAGGTAGCTGGAGGCAAACTTGACGAACGGAGATCGCTCCCGCTGCAGCATTCGGTAAAATGTAATGACGAGAGGGATCACGTTGGTGGCCAGGTTCTTCTTTTCCAAGTTCACGAATACCTTGGACTTGGCTTCCGCCATCTTGGCCTGGACTCCCGCGGACGTAATAACTGTCTGGTCCTCCTCGGTGTCCATCGCGGTAGAATTGGCACCGGACGCAGAAGTCTGCACCTTAATGTTAGGCGAGCAGAGAACGGCAAAACAGTCCTGCAGCAGTCTTTGCACTCCTTCGCTGGTCTGCCCTACCCCTGTGCTGGTACTTGCGGGAGCGAGGATTCTGATGTTACCATCAAGCATCTCACCGATGATGTCCCTGCAAATCTTGTTTGTCAGTTCCAGGCGGTGAGCATCGGTCATGTTCTCCAAAAGGAGAGTGTACAGCTTGAAACGAAGTTCTCGCTCTGACTCCCCTGGGCCCGTGATTCGGTTTACATAGGCCTGTCGCTTTGCATCCATGGAGGAATCTTCCGTTGCCAGCAATGAAGCCCCGACTTGATATTTCGGAGTCACAAAGAGGTTGAAGGCGTGCAAGGTTTCGACAAATTGTCCGTGAAAGAGGGAGGGGTTCTTGGAAGGAAAGATCTCCTTCAGCGAATAACAGGCCAAATCACGGATCTCTGCGTTGGGATCAACCGCGCACATGAGATAGCGCACAAATAGAACTCCGCGCCATTTGATGTAGTCTTCCTGCAACAGACCTGTCAGGAGAACGAGCGTGTGGCGTCTCACTGCCGCAGAAGGATCTGAGAGGCAAGCTGATATGGTTTCAATGTGTGGGTCCACCATGTTCGTGTATCTTCTACACAGATCTCCTAGGATCACGATGACATTACTTCGTACCACATCACTCTGTAAAGACTGATCAAGTTCCCGAACAAACATTGTCATCGCGCGCTTGGCGGTGCTCTCATCGCGTAAGCAGATTTTGCCCGTCGTCACCAAGGCGTGGGCCCGAATCTTGATGCGCTGCTGCTCAACTTCCGCGCTCACGTCTGATGCAAAGCCCGAGTCTGACTGATCATCCACTACGAGAAGGCCCATTGCGAGCGTGCTCAGCGCATCTGAGAGCTTGAGGTGAGCCTTGCTCTTGTCGTCGGGGTCCAGGCCCAGAACAGCCAGTTCCCCGAGCAAAAACAGGCCACGCACTGCATTTTCTTGCTCAAGATCGTTCATCAGTGTGCCCTCTTTGAAGTGCGCATGGACTTGCTTTAGTATCTGCTCGCATGCATCTTTCAGGAGCACTCCCCACTGAGAAATCATTTTAGATCCTTCAGACGAGCTTGGAGCTTTGGCTTCGCACATGGCCACCAACAAGTGAAGCGCACGGCGGATGAGATCGGTGCTCAGGCACATATCCAAGACCAGATTGAGGAGCACATCGGCAACATGCATTGCTTCAGAAGCTGGGACGAGTGCGGCAGCACCCATCAGAACGTTCAGGATACATCCTTGTACAATAGCTCGCTCCGGGTCTGAGGATTGTATTGTTTCGCGTTCAAATTCATCCTTCCACAATGATACGAGCACTTCGGCGTCCAATACATCTCGAGCAGTCTGGCGAAGTCTGGCGTCTTCTTCATTGACTTTCTTCTCCGCTTCAGCTCCGCCAACAACCATGTCTAGCATCAGCCATGCACCTCGGACAACGTTGTCGTCCTCCTTGCAGTCTAGTCCGGCAGCGAGAGCTTTAATCATCTGGCGTGGAGAGTATCCTGCGTTTCCGCGGTCGTCCTTTCGCATGAGGTCCAGAAGAGCCTTGCGGAGGCATGTGACTTCCTTGGAATCGAAAGAGCAGATAAGACGCCATACCTTGGGGGTAGTCACAGCGGAGTCCGTTTTGGCGCAGTTCTTATGCCACGCGACGAGCTCATCAAACACGGCCTCTTTCACATCCATCCGTGCCGTCTTCTGCACGGTTGCCTCTGGGTCGTACACCAGACTGAGAACTGCCTCTGACCAGATACGGATGACGTCTTTGTTGTCTTCATTCATCATGACCTTTTGGGCATTGACGAGGACAGCATTTCGGATCAACATGGCCTTGTCGCGAGCGCGCTCGCACAGCGTCGCAAAATCTTTCCGGTAAAGTTCATTCTTGCCTCTGACTTGCGCTACAAGAGAGTCGCAAAGCAGCATCTGAAGAGATTTGACTGCAGCTCGTCGCACATTTAACTTTGGATCACTCACGCGCTTGCGAAGACAGCGTAGCGAGTCAATGACAATTATGCGCAACAGACTCTTGCGGTCATCGGGTTGCAGAGCGGCTTGCTGAGCCATAAACGGGCTTTCCACAATGTTTCCGAGCCCTTTTACCGCCACTACGCGGACCCCGATGACCTTGTCGTCAGCCCTGGAGAGCAATAGTTCAACGAGGCCTTGAACGAGATCGTCGTCAGGGCAGTTGATGCAAAGGGAATCACCTGCTACCTTGGCTGCAAATGCTCGTTGTGCAGAGTCTTTGCTGTTGGAGAGTTTACTCAGGAACTGAAAGAATCGAAAGAGGGTGTCCGCAGTGAGGTCATCGCCAAGCTCCTTGATGAGAAACTGGACGTTGTCGCTTATTGCGTTACTCGCGTTTGTCGCATCTGGAACCTCAAAGCACATGTGTTCCAGCAACCGCAAGGCAACGGAGCTCACAGAAGAGTCGCTCTCATTCTGCTCCTCGCGGATCACGTGCCTCGCAACGTCCGCGCTCCAGGAAAGGACGGCAGTATTTCGCTCAGTGCTTTGGAAAGTTTGCAGCAAGGTCTTAAGTACAGCTGTCTTAATTCTCTCGTCGGCATATGAGTTCTTGTTCGTGTCGTTCTCATCCTCGTCGCTGTCGTCACCACCGGCACTGGCGTCATCGGCATCCTTGGCTGTAGGAGTGCGATGAGTTACCAATCGCGACACCATTTTTTTGGCGGTTAGACGCTCTTCCTCGTCCAGACAAGGTCCACACATGAGCACTGCAGACACCAGCTCTTGGACGAGCGCTTTTGGCTCGTCTGTGTTCAAAGCATCGGGGCTATCTCCTTCAAGCAACTCACGCACCTCGTCTTCCTGCAGTCTCACAATCCTTCGAAAGACGGCCCCGTCATGGCCGACAACCTGAAGCAAAGTAGATGCAACCCGGCTTCTCTCGCGCTGTGAGCCGCTTTCTATATCTGAGAGCCGCTGGAGGAGCAGATGCAGGACTGTGGGCTGGAAAACCTGCAATGCAGGTGCCGCAGGGAGAGCTAGCCAGCGCAAGTATGCCAGTCCTGCTGCCGTCCAAAGATCGCCCTTGAGCGCCTGTGCAATGCAAAGCAGGACTAGAACTCTCCGTTCCCGAGGCGCGCGCTCTTCGAACCATTGCTCCGTGACTTCATCGTCGTCTCCGTCCTCCCCGTCGCCCGACTTGTTCTGTCTCCGGGAACCAGGCTGCTGGGCACCAAAGGCAACATTCATAAGCATATCCCCATCTGCGGAGCACAGCTTGCTAAACGACTGCAGCAAGCTTTCGACCTGGCTCTGGTCATACACTCCTTGCGACACATCGATCTGCTCATCGCTGCCATCATCGATGTCTGTCAAAAATGCACCTGCAGCAAGCTGGCCCTCAGCTTCCTGCACAATTTTCTTTTCAAACAAGCTCCCGTCCTCAAAATCAACGCCATTCGACTCCGCAAACTTCCTAGCAGCGCCTGCTCCCGCGCACACTAGTCCTCCAACGGTTCTGACCACTTCATTCATTGTCTCTCTTCCTTCAGTTCAGTTCTATTCAATTCAATTCGAGTCGCAACCTTTTCCCAACAACAAACAACAAACAACGACAAGAACAATGAGTCGGCAGAACCTTGCACGCCGTGCGAAGACAGCAGCCTCGCACTTTTTCGCACTTTTCCGCCGCAATGCTGATCGCGGCGCGGACACTCTTCGCGTATGTACTCTGTCCCCGCCGCTCCTCTCTCTCTCTCTCTCTCTCTTTCCAGTACTAGTTTGGGCACCTCGCTGCTCGAGGTTTCTTGCTTGCGAGAGAGTTTAAATTGGGTTCCGCCGGGCTATTTCTATTCATTGGCACGGTAGTGCGCCGGATGATGTGGGCATATTTGCGTTTCGGACCTTGTGTAGGGTTTGCATGAAGTGGTCCTACGACGCCAGTTGGAGAGGAGAGGTGGTTGGAGTAGGCGGGAGGGTGACTAAGGGTAGAAGTGGATAAGGGCCGCCGTAAGAAGGGGGAGGAAAAACCGATGTATTTGTTTCTCAATGAACAGAACATTCAACGACAAAAGATCAGTGACAAGAAGAAGAGAAGAACCAAACAAGAACCCAAGAGAAGAAATGCACGGTTATACTCAAGTAGCCGTATTTGTATTATTTCAAAATCAACTTGACGGGTTTTGCTACCAACATAGATAAGACTCGCAGTAGCACAACAGTGCGTACACATGCTATGGGAGCATTAGTAAACACACTATCACAAACATGTTAGGCACAGTTACAAGATGCTAAGTCTTGTGCACATGGTATTTTTGTACGCACTTGGTTAACCATTTTCATAGTAGCCAATTAAGCCATACCCAATGACTCCTACCGAATGGTCTAATCGATAATAAGGGAGACACAACTCTTCAACGAACAAAACGAATCCAAGAGAACGCTCCCAAATCCGCTCCCAGCTCCCAGTGAGCCGATCCACCGACATTTCACCTTACTCTCCTAGCTACCACCATCTCTAGCCCTTCCCGAAGGACTCCTAGTACATGCTACAAGATTCACCTGACGCCGGAACGTACACGGTCCCTTAGAGGGCCAATTACCGTGAACCATAAGAACCCAGGGACGAGCCCAGAACCGGCAAATTGCACGAGTACTGTAAATAGAAAGAGCTTTTTCCCCTCTCAAGAACACAAAACACAAAGCGGAGGACATAAAAGTCGGCAAATATTGCCACGTGTTACCGTACTTGAAGTCGGAGGCGCTGCGCGTGGGGTACGCAACGGGTTTTTTGCAAGGGGGAGAAAAAGTTAAAAGTGGAAGCGGCGGCATTTGAGTGAGAGGAGGAACAACAACAGTCCAAGTGCGGACGAAGCTGATCATAGCGCGGGAGAGAGGCTCTGTTGGGCTGCTGCGTTGCTTTCAAGTGTGGTGTGTGGTGTGTGGTGCTCGTGGACTGAGGGAACTTTTGCGAGCGAGAGGCGGGGGTGAGTGTGAGTGTTGAGTGTGAGTCCAAGACGCATTTTTTTTCAAAACGTTGAGGCTTCGGAAGTAGAGGGCTCGGGGCTGGAAAGTCGAGCAGTATTGCGGGGACCGTTAGCACAGGTGACTAGCAGGCCGGCAAAACGGAGTCCGTGGCTGCGGAGATGGGCGGGCAAGAGCAGCAACAGCACCTAGGCACGGGAGAAGATGGGGCCGAGGATTTTATTAAGCGCAATTCGCTCAAGCTACTGCGAGAGCGAGCTGTGGTCGGAAGCGGTGGCGTCAGTATGGACAGGTATCGTGCAGAAGGACGATGCGGCAGAATGGACGCCGAGACATTTTACACTATTATCGAAGAGCCGGTCGTGGCAGGCGTACACGGGCTGTGCCTGAACCACCTTGCGGAGACTCAGGAATGGCTTGGCGACGATCTTTGTTGCCGTTTGGCCGTGAGAATGGGCCCAAGCGTCTCATTGCAAACGCTTGATATTAGCTCCAATATGATTGGGGATGTCGGCGCATCAGCACTGGCAACCGCGTTGCAGATTAACAAGAGCCTATTGTCATTGAATCTAACCAGCAACTTGATCGGGAATGTCGGTCTTGCCAGTCTTGCAGACTCACTCGTTTCCAACAGGACGCTTCGTGCACTTGTGCTGGAGGACAACAAGTTTGACTCGTTCGGGCTAGGAATTTTCGCCCACTCGCTTCGGTTCAACAAAGGGCTCGTCAGTCTTGGGCTGGCTTGCTGTGATATAGGCGACTTTGTCTGTAAAATAATTGCAGAGAATCTCGCCGCGAACGGCCAATTGGAGTCCTTAGACCTATCTGGAAATCTCTTCTCTGATCACGGTGCAGCAGCCTTGTCGGAGTGTCTTGTCGGAAACAGCAGTCTTCGCGAGCTCAACCTTGCGCACAACAAGATCGGCCCAAGCGGTGTGGCGGCTCTTGCTTTGGCGCTGTCTCGGAACTCCACTCTCTCCGTGCTGGACCTTTGTGCCAACCACGGGCAAGACGTTGGCGCCGAAGCATTTGCCGAAAACCTTCGAGCCAATCGCTCGTTGACTTATTTGAACCTCAGCTGGAATGAAATTGGCGAGCACGGGCTGGCTGTTCTGTCGGAATATCAGGGTCGGATGTCCCTGCTTATGAACAATAACAACAGTTTCACTGATTTGCAGACCACACAAGCTGCAATGGATGTGGAGCACGACGGCGACATGGAAACGCTCCCAACAGATGAGAGCCATCTCGAGGATAGTGAGGACGACATGAGGCCATATTAAATTCCTCATAAATCCATTTTGATTGAAAAAGTTGGATTTCGAGATCAATTGCCGGCTGCAGAGCTTGCATGGATCGGAGACTGGGAATGTCGCCACCAACTTGCGCTGCCTTGCGTAGGTTTGAATCTATTTGTTTGATACTATGTTTAGAAAATTTAGTTGTGTATAGTTTTACCCTTTTTGTTGCCGTTAGCGGAGCGACTGCCCCCCTACTTCTTCCTAATTTGGATGCGCGAATTTTCTTCTTCCCTCGCCAAACTCTCATGTTACACACGATTCTCTTCAACGAGAGTGGGATAAACCTCGAGCTTCATGCAACCCCTTTAAACCGTCTGCTCAAGTGCTGGATTTTGTTCTGTTCTGAATTCTTGAAACTCACTGGTAAGTTTTGAAAAAGAAATTACAATGTCAATTCTCAATGTCTGTCACTCCCTCTCGCTCGCTGGAACGGAGGTTTCCAGATTATGTACACTATTTATAAACGAGGCGGAGCCCATGCCAAGAGTTGGCAATTATTTCTTGGCAAGCATCTTTGCAATTTCGTGCGCCTCCTCATAAGCGTCTATTGCCTTCTTTTTCCGATTCAACGCTTGCAAAGAAGACGACTTGCACAGTACTGCGAGGTGATACAACTCTCCTAGCTTTCTCTCCCTGAAAGATTCGGGCTTTGCGTGATCTCTTTGAGAGCAAAGCAGCTCCGAAGCAACTTGAAAATAGGTAACGGACTCGCTCGTTCGCCCCATGTCACGCAGCACGAGGCCGCTGCGGTAGTAAGCCTGGCCGATCGCAGACCACGCAGACACTTTCCGCTTGATCAGGTCAATACTTGTTCCGCCTGGGGCATTCTCTTTACTGGCGGCAGGTTCCAGCTCAAAAAGTGCACCAGGAGATGAAGGTGGCTGCAGGGGCTGATTTTCTTTGTCAACTTGGACCCCCTTTGCAAGATCCATTTCTTTCAACACCTGCTGAGATGCGTATTCGAGGGAGTCCTTGTAAGCATCCAGAGCTTCGTCGAGTTTCCCCAACCTCTCTAGGGCTATACCTTTGAAAAGATGTGCATCAGTGTCGAACATGTTGCTCTCCAGTACGAAGCGAGCATCTGCCAGTGCCTTTTCATAGTGCCCAAGCTCGATGAGGCAGCTGGCCCTCACCAAGTAGGCAGGGAAATAGTCGGGATTGGTTGAGATTGCAACGTCGAGGTCAGGAACCGCCAGACTAGCTTGATTCAGACCGCGCATAGTCGCAATCGCCCGGTAGTACAGGAGAGCGGGTTCCGGTTGGTTCTGCAAGGACAGTGCACGGTCCAATTCAGTAAGGGCTTCCTTGTACTTTTCCAAGCCGACGAACGTGACTCCGCGCTTCCATAGTATTTGCTGATACATTTGGCTGTCTGTTCCATCGTCGCCTTGGGCGTGGAAGGCAGACATCAACTGCGAAAAAACTTTGGCATCGATCAAACTCGTGGGATTCTCTTGGTCTGCTTCGTCTTTGATGTATTCATCCAGTAGACTGTTTTCGATCGTTCGGAATAGCTGGAGGCTCTCGTCGTACGCAGAGCGCTCCAAAGCCGTTCCAAGTTCTCTGTAGGTTTGCTGGCGAACCTCTCGCAAAGTAAGAGCCACTTTAACGGGATTGAAGCTCATCTGCCAGCTCTTGAGAGAATCAATCTTGTCTAGAAAGTCCGGCCGCGCTTCGAGTCGGTTTTTGTCCAGGCACAAGTAGCGAAGGACGCGCATGCCCTGCATCGCTCTCGGAATCGAGGCAAGCTTGTTGTCCGCGAGCTCGAGCATTTGCAGGGACTCTGCAACCTCCGCAATCTCCGAGGGGATCATTCGTAGTTGGTTTGATCTGCAATTCAAGCTGTAAAGTTTTGAGCGGGAAAACAGCTCGCCAGGTAGCTGTGTGAGCTTGTTTTCAGCGAGATTTAGATCGCGCAAAGCGATTTTGGCGGGATAGTCTCCGTCTGGCACAGGAATGTCTGAGATGGCGTTTGCAGAGAGATTGACCTTTGCCAGGGAGGCGATGCCAAACAGAAGAGAGCCGTGCACGCTCCGGATCGAGTTATTTGAGAGGTCGAGGGTGACCAAAGACGGAAGCAGGCGGCTGCCCTCGTGCCCGAAGCCCACCGTATCTAAGTTGTTGTGGCTTGCATTGAGGGTGCGTAGCTCGGGCAAGGATCCCAACCGTTCCGGGAGCCGCGATTTGATACGATTGAATGACACGTCCAGGTGCTGGAGTTTTTCGCAAGATGCGAGGCTGGGAGAAAGCTGCGCGATTTTGTTATGTGAGGCACGGAGGATGCGAAGAGCCTTCGCGAGATTGGTTTGCCAGTCGCTCGGAAGGTCCTCCAGCTCGTTGTATGCCACGTCCAAGATCTCAAGACAGTCGAGCATGTACGTAGACTGTGGCAGGCGGCACAATTTGTTATGTGCGGCAGAGAAGACTCGAAGAGACTTTAGTCGGCCGAAATCATTTGGGAGTTCCCGCAGATCGTTCTCCGCAACCGAAAGCTCCTCAAGTGCCGGTAGTTTGCTAAAGGCTTCTTCCGGCAAATCCGCCAAGCAATTTTTCGACAGGTCGAGGCGTGTGAGCAGGGCCAAACCTTCAAAAGCGCTTGGCGACACGGCCTCGATGAGGTTGCCTCTGAGCGTAAGTTTCTTGAGACTGACTAGTTTGCCGATCTCCGGAGCAAGTTCCTTGAGCAGGTTTCTGTCCAGCCTGAGTTCCTCCAGGTTAATCAAAGTTTCGATTCCGATGTCCCACAAGTTGGTGTCGCGAAGAACTTGCATGTTGCCCTTCTCCCTGGGCACTGCGGTGATCCGGTTGTTTCTAACGTCCAATTTGCGGAGGTTGGTGCAATACCACAGCTGCACAGGTAGCCGCACCAGAGCGTTGCTCTCCAAGACGAGCTCCTGCAGGCTGTCTTTGAGAGTCTTGACTTGCTCCCCCAGCGTTTGAATGAGGTTGAAGCCAAGGTCGATGACCTTCAGCCTCGTGCACAGCGGCAGCCGGCAGACCTTGCCAGGGACTTGCTCGAGCATGAGCCCCGGGGCCACCAGCCTGTCGCTCTTTCGCACGGTGGCTCTTTTAACCAGGACGCGTGACTTTAGGTCCAGCACGTCTTTGCGAGAGCCCGAGCTCGCGGCGGCCAGCTCGCGTTCGCGGAATCGGTCGCGTGTCTGCTCCCTGCGCAACACGTACTTCTCCAATGCCCTGCCCGTCAGGGTGCCGCGGCGGCTGGTCTCTTCGTCCGAGGACACGTACACGCTATCGTCGTCGCCATCGCTCTGCTCGCCCTCCACCTGCGCGGCCAAAAGGTCCAAGTTCTCCTGCCAATCCCCGCCTAGCTCGATGCCCTCCGGCGGACCAGATGAGTCTGACCCTGACGACTCGCCGCCGTCCTCCTCCTCCTCCTCCTCCGCTGCCCCCGCTTCTTCTCTCCCTTCTTGCTCTCGCTCTCGCTTTCGCTCTTGCTTTTGCTTTTGCTGTTCGTCTTCTTGCCGCCGCTGCTCCTGCTCCTGCTCTTCGGCCTGTCCTTCCTGATCTGCGCCTTTTTGCCCTCGCTCTTGCCCTTGCTCTTCTTGCTTGTGCCCTTGCCCTTGCTCTTGCTCGTGCTCGCTTTCGGAGCGCCATCGTCGGCCGTGGGCGCGGGCATGTGCGCGGGCATGTGCGCGCGCCATGCGCTGCGCAATTCGTCGAGCCAGCGGTGCCTCGTCTCGCGCGGGCGCAGGTCCAGTCCCTGCGGCGGGTCCCACAGCGCGAGGTTCTCGCGCTCGTTCCAGAAGTACGCGTTGCCCTGCTCGTCCTGCACCTCGCGCCACTCCTCGCCAAGCGCCGCGTCCCGCTCGCGCGTGGCCAGCGCCAGCGCCGCGCCGAACGCGTCCCCCGCCTCGCCCCGCGCGCCCTCCTGCCGCCACTCCGCGCGCTCCGCGTTCGGGGTCTGCCCGCCGCCATGGCCATGGCCATCGCCATGGCCATCGCCATGGCCATCGCCAACGGGGCGGCTGAAGCAAACCGCCGGGGCCACGGCGTCTCCGGCCGCGGACCAGTCGCCAGACGCCGCCACGAGGGCGCGCAGGGAGCCGACGCATTCGTCGATGGGCGCAAGCGCGAGATCCGCGCTGAACACCCGGCCGAAGCCGCGGCCGCGCGTCACGGCGGGAGGCTCCCAGGCGGACTCGCCCGTGCGCGCGTTGAAGAAATAGAACGCGCCCTCGCCGCCCGCCACCAGCTGCACGGCCGCGTACACCGCCACGCGCGCACGTGCGCGCCCCACGTGTCCGCGCCACACGCGCTGGATCGCCACCGCGCCCGTCTCGCGCGTGGGCGCCCTGCGCCTCCTGCGCACCCCGCGCCGTCCCCGCTGCATACTCGCGCCCCTTCCTTCTCCCGCGTAGGGGGCGCTATGGTTGTTCTAGAGCGCAGAGGGTGTGCGGGCTGTGGGTACGGTAAGTCACTGCGGGGAAGGGAAAGAGAAGAAGAAGAAGAAGAAGATGATGATGATGATAAGAAGTTGCTCTGCTTGTGCTTGTGCCTCCGTTTGTCGCGTTTATTGGAGCGCGCAATGGGTTGTGACGGAATGAATGGCTTTCGATCGAGATCACTTCTTCTTATTATTATTATTTCAAGTGAACTTTTCAAATTGTAAGTGAGAAAAGATGCCTTTCACCTTCAAAGTATTCTTTCGTTTTGAGAGATTAGTTTGGATTGACCGGTTTTGGGCTCCCACTACTCCCACTATGTATTACTCTGCACTATGGTGGTTACCGCCGCGCACTATCGCAGACAAACGTTACTATTCTAGATAGATGGCCGCGGTGGGACCTCGTAACGGTAAAGGGGGAGCTTAGCTGCTGAGCGTCTGTATCATCCAACTATGTGTGCGTATTGTGTCCAGTGTTTCGCATTTTCGTGTACCTCGATCTTGACCATGTCTGTGTTCTTGCTCAAATTCCGCGAGCTCTAGGTATGGATTGTTGTGGCAGCTTCCCTGCGTTTGTTTGCGCGTTTTGTTGTTTTTATCTTAGTGCATTTCGATTGCCGTAATGGGGCCGCTCTTCAATAGTTGTAATAATGGCGCTCATCTTTGATCATGCCCCATTCCACATTGGACTGGGGGTGTTGCTGATAATCGTCATAGTAGTCTCCCCTGCGTTGATACATCGCTCTCTTGGATGTCGCTTGTTCGAGAAGTTCTCCCTGTTCGATGGCTCTCTTTCTGCTCCTCCCCAGCGCCCATACCCTCTTTGCCTCTTCATAGAATTCGGTGATGCCGAATGCCTCGCTCCATTCCCTGAAGTAGATATCTGATGGAAAGGATGTTCGTAACTCCTCGAGCAAACCCCATCGGAAATTGCGGAGTAGCACGTCGCCTGCCATTCCTTTTCCAGCAAATTTAGCCAGGCATTCCTCTTGCAAAGCCCTTTCGTAATAGCTATGGAGGCTCTCGCCTTGCCTCATCTCCAAACGACTTATTTCTATTGCTTTATGGTCGTAACTCACAAACCTTTCACGCAGTTTAGCGATCAAGTGATTCAGCCTCTGGAATGGTAGGGTCCTTCGTCGTTCCGCCTTTTTATACGCTCTGTTTCTCCTGATGATCTTGAAGCTTTCCTTTGCTCGTCCCGATAATCGGTGTGTAAATTGCTTCCAGACGTACTCGTTTCCGTCTCGCATTTTCTCAAACGTGGAACGTCTCCCATATTGTTGGCTATAAGGTCTTCCTGCCTTAGTTTCTTCCTTGTCTCGCTTCAGTTCCCATTCTCTGATCTTCTCGACATCGATTATCTCATTTTCCTCCGCTCCAGTCTTTGCGAGGTAGTCTTCCAAGTCTTCGCCCGCGTCCTCTACCATCTTCTGGATCCTGCCGTGCAGCTCATCATCTTTCAGTGCGTCCTTGTGCCCGATGGCCCACCTGCAGAATTCCGCGGTTTCTTTCACTACAGCGTCGTTGGCGTATCCAAACAGGTAGTCGTCAAGTTGCAGGGATTCCACGTACCACTCCACTCCAACATTATAAAGGTCCAAAGTGTGCTGCTGCTGGTTTCTTAAAGGCGCTCCGGCGCCGTTCATTGCTCCCTGGCCCTTGTGGGTTCGCCGATCCAGGTGCTCCATGCACCTGGCGTCCATGATTTGGTCCGCCGTTCATTGTGCGCTGCCTGTGCTGCCTGCACCTGACGTGAATGTTTTGCGCGTTGTATGGGTACTGCTTCGCTTCTCAGTCTTGGGCAAACCTGGCAAACCTGGCAAACCTAACCTAAGGTTGTTCCTCCTTGCATTTGTTTGACTGGTGGGTTGAATTAGAGATTGATGTTGATTGATTGATTGCTGGTGTGCCACCCAAGGGTTACAGATGGCTACAGCTGCTGTCGTCATTGTCGTCATGGGTTGTCGTTCACGTCAAGGATGTCCCGGGTACGAGCAGGTGTGCAGTAATATGCAGTAATAGCTCCATTCCAACTCCAGTGGTCTCTGAGCTTACTAGCTATTTCACCCCCCTACGCAGGGGTTTCGCCTCTCTTCGTTAAAAAAGTTAAAAAGTAAACAACAAAAGGGAGGTTTGTGCAACGAATCTTCGAGTTCATGAATAGCAGTAATATCTTCCGATATTGAATATATTCAAATATCACACTCTAGTATTAATAAATATTCTAACGTCCCAGCGCTCCTCTTTTAAGGACCCATTACCTACTTCCCTTCAGCCCAATATAAATACTATCATTGCAGATTTAAGGTAGCGCCCAGTCTTCCCCTCACCTCCAAATGGTTTCGCCAATTTAAAATGACATCCACCAACCCTACGGATAATCCTTAAATGGCCTTATTCCACAAGCAATCAGAGAGGAAACCACCATCAAACCGAAACCAAAACCCACTTGAGGACGTCCTCGCGGCAAATTAAAATTCGCCGAGGACCCCTTTTCTCCCCCCACAGCCAGCGCATTCTTCTTCCCTCACTCACCAACCCTCCATCACACGTTCATTCGTTTGTTCGTCCGTGGCTCCGGCGGAGGGAGCATCGCGGTTCCCTGTAGGAGACACAGGAGGTGCGCGAAAAGGAAGGGGAACGACGGAGGAACGTTCCGGGAACACCGCGGGGACACAGAGAGACAGAGAGAGGTAGGTCGGAACGAGCCTGGCGCGCAAGTAGTCAGCGCGAGGGAGCAAGTCCAGCACATACTTTGACACTGTACGCGCATAGATAGAGGGAACCCACGGGGACACACTTTCCAACGTACGCGCACGTAAACATACAGAGAAACACACACACAGAGACAGAGAGACAAAGAGAGAGAGAGAGGGAGAAAGAGAGAGAGAATGAACGACGAGAACTCCTTCGAGGCGCTGGAACTGCACTCAGGAACCGGCGTGTCGGAACCCGCCAAGGACCCATTCTCCGGGAAGGACCGCTCCAACACGATGCGCGGTGGGGAGACTCCCGGCGGCAAGCGGCCCGCAGAGCATCATCATCAACAACAACAACAACATCAACAACAACAGCAACAACAGCTGGTGGTGGCTCTGGAGGAGCGCGCGGGCGTTCAGCGCGTGGTGTTCAGCAGCAGCGGGGAGTCTCCCGAGAATGTCGGCGCAGAAGGCGCAGAAGACGATGCGGTGACGCAGGTGGTGCGGCGGCGCGTCACCACGCAGAGATTTGGAACGCGGATCGGCGGGCGGGCGATGCTGGTGCGCGTGATGCTGGACGCGAAAGGGCAGACGCTGGTGAGCTTCCACGACGCGCGGGGCGCCGGCGGCGCCGTGAAGGAGCGCAGGATGCAGCGGCAGTGGCTAGACTCGCTTAGCCCCGAGCTACGCCACGCGCTGCTCACGACGGCGCCGTGGTTCAGGGAGAACGCGCCCGCGCTGTTCCGCGAGGCGCGTCACGTGCCGCAGAAAGGAATACCGAGCCGCAAAGAACAACCACAACAACCACAACAATTGGACCGCGTGTCGGTCAGCAAGCCGGCCAGGAGACCCCCGCCTGTCCCGCAAGATCATGACGTCCGCGGAGCTGAAGACGACGCGCTTGGCCTGGGCCCGGTGGACCTCTCCGCCGCGCAGCAGTCCCCGAACGATGGCGACGACGGGTCGGACGACGAGCAGGAACTCCTGCGCGAGCTCCTCGCCGCCAGCAGTAGCCCGGTGCTCGCGCAAGCCAGGGACAAGAAGGACCTAGGCGCCGCGGGTGAGCACGCGCGCATCGCGGGGCAGCGCGGAGGAAGCGACGACAAGGATGCGCGCATCGCAGAGCTGGAGGCTCTCGTGCGGGAGCTTCGGTCGGCGCCCACCAAAGAGTCAGAGTCAGAGACAGAGATCGAGGCCAAGGCAAATGAGGTGCGCGAGTTGCGCGAGCAGGTGGAGGCACTGTCGGCGAAAGAGGAACAGCGCGGCAGGGACATGGAGGAGCAGGAGGCCACTGTCGCGCAGCTGCGGCTCAAGATCATGGACCTGGAGACCGAGAAGGAGGCGCTGGAAGGCACCGTGCAGGTGTGCCACCGCGACCAGGAGGCCACCGTTGTGGAGTGCGAGGCCATCTGCAAGCAGGTGAGCGAGCAGAGCGAGCAGGAGATCAAGCATTTGCAGGCCAGGATCAACGTCCTGACCGACCTGACAGAGCAGGTGCGCGCAAGAGAGGACGCTGCGGAAGCCAAGGTCTTGGAGACTGTGAGAGAGCTAGAGGATTACAAGCAGCTCAATGGCGCGCTCAAAATGCAGGTGAGTGGCCTCGAGTCCGAGCTTGACAGGGAAAAGCAGGACGCGCAGTCGCGGATTAGCGAGCTGGAGGAGAGCTTGGAGATTATGACCAAGAGCAAGAACGAGAACCGCGAATACGGCGCTGCCATCAAGGCGAAACTGGTCGACATGCAGACCGCTTTTGCAGAAAAGTACGAGGAGAACCAACAGGAGAACCAGCGCCTTGAGGAAGCCCTGGCTGAACGTGAGACACTCCTGTCACAGCTGCGCGAGGAGTTAGAAAACGAGAGGAACCAGGCTTTGACGCTGCAGCACGAGTCCGCGTCTATGCAAAAGGAGATCGCCTTCATGGCGCACAAACTGGATGAGGTCATGAAGAACGAAGCCTCGCTCGTTGAGGAGCTCACCGCCGTTGACGAGCAGAGAATACGCGTGGAGGGTGAGCGCGATTCTCTTCTCCTCGAGCGCAAAGAGCGACTTGCCGAATTCGAGAGCCAGCTCCGTAAGCGCCGCAGCCAGTACGATGATGACATGAGCAAGCTCAAGGTGCAGCTTTTCGATGCGAACGCTGGGCTGCAAGCCAAGACTAGCGAAGTGGAGGAGTTGTCAGGCTATGTGCAATCCCTTTTAGACCAGCAAGAAAAGTTGTGTCCAGAGTGTTCTGCGAAAGTTATGATGTGAAGGGTTAGATCTGTGACATAAACTCTTTTTCTTTACTTGACATGGATTCTTTTTTACGATATTTGAGCAGCGATATGTTGGCACTGAGCGCCAAGGACAGGTAGTCAGGTAGTCAAGCGGAAATGCAATCGTATACTGATGGAGAGCGACACAATGGGCAATGTTGACAAGGGTAAACTTATTGTGTACATTATTTGGCGCGCTGGCAAGTTATTTCTTCTGCAAGCAGAGTCTCCAACGTTTTGTCCTAGGCTAGCAAATTGGGCTACTTTCCGTCGCCGTTGAGGTTGCTGAGGATGAACTGAGATGGTTCCCGGGGGATCATTTGCATGGAGCTTTCGGCAAAGTTCATTTTGATGTACTCCACATATCGCATGAACGGGAGACCGATGATTGAGCAACCACTTCCAGTGCACTCCTCGACTTCGGTGTCGAAGATCTCCTGAGTAATGAGCATCGGAACTTGAATCGTCTCTCCCTCGCTGGTGGCCAATACCAAAGTGATGTTCACCCCGAAGTCCGTGAATGCGCTAGCAGCTGCTTGGGTGGCTTCTGCTGGAAGTTGAAGAGAAGGTGTGCCGGTGTCGAAAATGGTCTCAAACGGAGCCATATCGATTGCTTGGCCATTGATGAGGACACCTTGTACTTGAAACGTGTAGAACCCGGAAGACATGTCGATTGGGATCATCGTGTTTGCGTATGGACTGCTTTGAGGCAGTGCAGCGGCTTCGCCAAACCGCAGAGATCCGGTTCCCGGCCCAAGCTCGCCGCTCCAGCTGATACCCCATTGCTCAGTTCGTGCAGACGGACTCGCCGCTTTGATAGAGGCGAGCAGTGTATCGGGAACGTTCTCGATTGGCTCTGGGCATTGACATTGTCCTTCGCTGGTCTCACATTGTGCATCGGGAGACGCCGCGACTTGCGCCCAGCTTTCCTTCATCTCTTCAGAGAGCACGAAGACGCTATTCAGTGGCGCGCCTGCGATTCCCCAGATACCTCCTAATGGAGAGTCGACTCCCGCGGAGCTTTTGGTAGGAACTCCGCACGAGTTTCCGTTCATACCAACTTGGTAGGTCATTGTGGAAAAGAGGGCGTTGTCAAGCGTTACCCCATTCGAAAGCTCCACGTCTCCGTAGAAGCTTGGGCCAGTGAATCCGTGGCCTTCTTCACCGTCGCCATACAAATTACATTGCCACACATGCTGAGAGTCGACAATGGCAGGTTCGTAGTCAGAGACATCCTTGACTCCCTCGCAGAACCCGAGGGAAGATGACCCAGAGTCCACAAGGACTAGATCGCCTCCGACATCGGCCATAACACGGAAGGCGCAGAATTCAGAGCCACAGAATTTATCGAACTGTACAGGAATTGACGAGTTGTCGATCCCCACAGGTCCGGGCATCGGCGCTCCGCGCAAGTGCGCAACCGCGCCTCCTGCAATTGCGGCTGCTTTCATTGCGAACATTTTCGATTCCTTTTTTGGTACGTCTATGTCAAGTACTCTGTTACGTTGATCCTCTTCTCTTTGGTTGGTATCTTCGTCTTCGTCTTTGCCTTTCTAGTTTTCTGTTTTTTTGTTGTTTTGCTTCTTCGTTGATTTGGTGATTGCTCAACTTCGGACAAGAGACAAGATCGCAAGCGGGATCGAAGAAAATATGGCAGAGTACATGATACCGCCCTCCAAGTTCGCTGTGACATTCGGTTTCGGGAGAGATTTCGGCCAAACTATACTTATCGTACTGAAATGCACGAAAGCTGTAGTTCTAGTAATGCATGGTTAGTTGCTATTTCGGTCCCACCTTAACGAAATGGACTTAGTGCATACAGTATTCATCGAGATTCAGCTCTCTCTGAACCAATGTTTCCGAATGATTGGAGAATGAAACGTGGCCGTCAGTACGTTCCTGGCAGTCTTTCGCGGTTTCGATGCCCTCTGGTCCACGTATTGAGCGCGGACAAAAGATCTTCAAGACCCGAGCAACAATCCTGTTAGAGCGCGCACATGAGTGCGGTGCAGAGTTCTAAAGGGTATTCGCGACTCTGGAACTCGAAATACCTCGGCCAGCTAGTTGCTTTTTGTGCTCAGCGTTTCGGCCGTGAAAATGCAAGAGAGCCCTGAACCTGGTATATAATGTGTTCTGAAATACTGTCAAAGTATCTCGACTCTCGCCCGGCACCGGAACTCTCCGAGACTGAAATGCAGTGAGCCGCTGCTCGTTCATGCGTCAAATACACCTGTTGCACCCAATCTATCTTCTTATTGCCTCCGCACTCAAATGAACGTGGGCTTGGGAAATTCCCCAGTGAAAAAGAAGAACAGATTCTCCAGTGAAAAAGAAGAACAAGTTTGTGCATTACATTGCAAGCTAGTTCTAGAGAACATTAAAGGTTCCTGTTTGCCCTTTTTTTTGGTTATTCTTGAGAGTACCAACCGATGAAGCATCCGGAGATGAGCATTTGCTCCGCATATTTCTATTTTAAGAAGAGTATCGCAACGTAATACTACGCTGCCCATTATTAAAGGCGTCGAAGACAGCTTGACTTCCCCTGCTCCACTATGTTCCAACCCGCGGGCTGCGAGGTTATTTGTTCGTGCCTTCCGGGCTTTTCGTCTCTTGACAAATACGAATATTGTATTTGCGTTCGACTTCCTCTTGGCGAGCGAGCTTATCTTGAACTGACTTGGAAGCACAGGGTGTTCTCGCTGCAAAATCTTAAATTAAATAAAGATCTACGCACATCTTCGTCACATTTTCTTTTAACAATCTTTGAGGTGATTTTCAGAGGAGTTGCTTAGCGACGTACTTTGGTGTTTTCAGGGTCTTCGGAGGACTACCCTCGAATTAGCTTCGAACAGTGCCGCTCGGACCGCTGCTCGAGGCTTGACGAGGAAGAGACGGGATGACATGTTTCGCGAATGGCTGCGACGCTCCGTTTTGCTTCCTTAAAAAAAAACCATGAAAGCAGCAAATCTGAACGGGCATGCTGAGCACAGAAATAACTGAAAGAACGGAGGAAGAAACTATATCCAACGCAGACGTTATACACTACGTTTAAAAGATTGACGATTTCGAAAGACTGATCAAGCGAAAGTGCAATCGTACACTGATGGAGAGCGACACAATGGGCAATGTTGACAAGGGTAAACTTATTGTGTACATTATTTGGCGCGCTGGCAAGTTATTTCTTCTGCAAGCAGAGTCTCCAACGTTTTGTCCTAGGCTAGCAAATTGGGCTACTTTCCGTCGCCGTTGAGGTTGCTGAGGATGAACTGAGATGGTTCCCGGGGGATCATTTGCATGGAGCTTTCGGCAAAGTTCATTTTGATGTACTCCACATATCGCATGAACGGGAGACCGATGATTGAGCAACCACTTCCAGTGCACTCCTCGACTTCGGTGTCGAAGATCTCCTGAGTAATGAGCATCGGAACTTGAATCGTCTCTCCCTCGCTGGTGGCCAATACCAAAGTGATGTTCACCCCGAAGTCCGTGAATGCGCTAGCAGCTGCTTGGGTGGCTTCTGCTGGAAGTTGAAGAGAAGGTGTGCCGGTGTCGAAAATGGTCTCAAACGGAGCCATATCGATTGCTTGGCCATTGATGAGGACACCTTGTACTTGAAACGTGTAGAACCCGGAAGACATGTCGATTGGGATCATCGTGTTTGCGTATGGACTGCTTTGAGGCAGTGCAGCGGCTTCGCCAAACCGCAGAGATCCGGTTCTCGGTCCAAGCTCGCCGTTCCAGCTGATACCCCATTGCTCAGTTCGTGCAGACGGACTCGCCGCTTTGATAGAGGCGAGCAGTGTATCGGGAACGTTCTCGATTGGCTCTGGGCATTGACATTGTCCTTCGCTGGTCTCACATTGTGCATCGGGAGACGCCGCGACTTGCGCCCAGCTTTCCTTCATCTCTTCAGAGAGCACGAAGACGCTATTCAGTGGCGCGCCTGCGATTCCCCAGATACCTCCTAATGGAGAGTCGACTCCCGCGGAGCTTTTGGTAGGAACTCCGCACGAGTTTCCGTTCATACCAACTTGGTAGGTCATTGTGGAAAAGAGGGCGTTGTCAAGCGTTACCCCATTCGAAAGCTCCACGTCTCCGTAGAAGCTTGGGCCAGTGAATCCGTGGCCTTCTTCGCCGTCGCCATACAAATTACATTGCCACACATGCTGAGAGTCGACAATGGCAGGTTCGTAGTCAGAGACATCCTTGACTCCCTCGCAGAACCCGAGGGAAGATGACCCAGAGTCCACAAGGACTAGATCGCCTCCGACATCGGCCATAACACGGAAGGCGCAGAATTCAGAGCCACAGAATTTATCGAACTGTACAGGAATTGACGAGTTGTCGATCCCCACAGGTCCGGGCATCGGCGCTCCGCGCAAGTGCGCAACCGCGCCTCCTGCAATTGCGGCTGCTTTCATTGCGAACATTTTCGATTCCTTTTTTGGTACGTCTATGTCAAGTACTCTGTTACGTTGATCCTCTTCTCTTTGGTTGGTATCTTCGTCTTCGTCTTTGCCTTTCTAGTTTTCTGTTTTTTTGTTGTTTTGCTTCTTCGTTGATTTGGTGATTGCTCAACTTCGGACAAGAGACAAGATCGCAAGCGGGATCGAAGAAAATATGGCAGAGTACATGATACCGCCCTCCAAGTTCGCTGTGACATTCGGTTTCGGGAGAGATTTCGGCCAAACTATACTTATCGTACTGAAATGCACGAAAGCTGTAGTTCTAGTAATGCATGGTTAGTTGACACTTCGGTCCCACCTTAACGAAATGAACTTAGTGCATACAGTATTCATCGAGATTCAGCTCTCTCTGAACCAATGTTTCCGAATGATTGGAGAATGAAACGTGGCCGTCAGTACATTCCTGGCAGTCTTTCGCGGTCTCGATGCACCCTGGTCCACGTATTGAGCACGAACACAAGATCTTCAAGACCCGAGCAACAATCCTGTTAGAGCGCGCACATGAGTGCGGTGCAGAGTTCTAAAGGGTATTCGCGACTCTGGAACTCGAAATACCTCGGCCAGCTAGTTGCTTTTTGTGCTCAGCGTTTCGGCCGTGAAAATGCAAGAGAGCCCTGAACCTGGTATCTAATGTGTTCTGAAATACTGTCAAAGTATCTCGACTCTCGCCCGGCACCGGAACTCTCCGAGACTGAAATGCAGTGAGCCGCTGCTCGTTCATGCGTCAAATACACATGTTGCAACCTATCTATTTTCTTGCTGCCTCCGCACCGAAACGAACACATACTTTGGAAAATTTCCCAGTCAAAAAAAAGAACAACCTTGTGCATTACAAGCTGCTGCTGCTGCCTTGGACTTTGCCGTCACGATCCAAACGCCAATCGAAAATAATCTATTACGTTTTTTTAATTTATAGTCGAGAGATTCTGGGGGGGAAGGGGGTTTACGACAACGCAACTAGGCTGACTGCCAACCTGTCGGCTAAGGTCAATTGATCTTGCCTTCCTGGGCCCTCCTTTCTCTTGATGGATACATATATATGGTGGTTGACTGTGAATCCGAGATATTTGTACCAGTACGAAGTAAAAATTTATAGTGCATGTACAGCGCGCGATTTTATTCCTCTTGGAGAACGAGCTTATTATGAATCGACTCGTAAAGCATTGAGTGTACTCGCATGTCCAAATTGTAAACGGCGTAAAGATCTCCGCACATCTTCTTCACGTCCTTTCGCCAATCCTCGAGGTTGATTTTTCGGAGGAGTTGGTCAATGTCGTACTCTGGCGTTTTTAGAGCTTTCCGAAGAATGCTCCCGAATTGGCGTCGAACAGTGCCGCTCAGAGTGCCACTCGAGGCTTGGCGCAGAAGAGATGGGATGAGATCTTTTGTGGTTTGCGATAACGATCCGTTTCGCTTCATCTGAACCACGTGCTCTGCGATTTTCAAAACATCGTCGATGACTTGCTGAAAATCAAATTCCTCCGTGCGCCCCTCGTCAACAATCGACTGAACAAGACCCATGAGGGACTCACGGCAGTGCTCGCTGACGATATCCGACGCAAGGAGCACAATGGCTTCGCCAAGCCGCAAGGCTTGCTTGAGAATTACATTCAACACACCTAAAGTCGAGTATAAGAAAACTTGTCGGTTGAACTGGAAGAACCGGCTCCCATCGAATTCGCGGAGCGTTTCTGGCAACACCTGGCGCATCTCCACTTCGTTTGCAATGTCAAACTTAAACAGGACCCGCATGTAGCTCTCCATGCAGACGTCTTGGACATTCGTACTGACCAGCCCGTCTGCCTGAGCGGACGCAAGGGACTCGAGACCCTGCTGAACCCAAGCTTCGGTAAGGCTTGGCGAATCAGTGAGCTGTCCACGTTGGTACTCTCCGTCAAGAACTCTCTCCTCAAATTTTGCGCGCAGGTATTCAACCCCGTGGTTGCCTTGAACATGCGAGCTGAGCACGCGCAAGTGAAAGTTGGCCATGTCAATGTCAATGTAGCCCATTTCGCGCAGGATTTTGTCGAGAGCGTGGGGTGCCAGGACGCGCCAGTCCGACGACTTCTTCTGCGAAGCAGCGTGAAGCTGCATGAGCCACGCCTCGGTTTGTTCCTGGCGAACTGGCGCTTGAAGGGCAAGGAGGCGCTCACCGATGAATTGAACAAGCTCGTATAGATCCTTCTTATCGAACGCAGATGCTTCGAGTTGCTGCTCAAGCAGTTTTGAGTCAAGACGCGCTTCAAGTTGTGCGATGAGGTCTTTTCGATTTGGCGTCAAAGCAGCGAGCCTGCTGCTGATGGCTCCAATCACGGAGAGAAAAGTGCTGTACTCCCCCTCCTTGAGCTGCTCGGTGAATTCCTTGCTACCAACGTCCTCTTGTTGCGCAAGGTTGAGCTCATACTCTGCGACGGAGAGCTCAAATTCAGGGTTCAACATGAGTTCATGAACCATCTGCTCATTGCTTGGGATGTTGACCAAGCTTGCTGGTCGGCGAGGCAATGGCTTCTTCGGGGCGGCATGTTCTTCGGGAACGACTTGCTTGCCATTTTCACTTTCTTCTGCCCCAGAGAGGCTCGCGACCTGCTTCTGCGCAGTCTCTATCCAAGCCTGGTACGCCTTCTCCCCGATCAGCTTCTTGACGCGCACCTCAATCGAGAGCAGCTGACCCTGATTTCCTGCGAGATGCTGCTGCAAGCCAGGATCCTGAGCTGCGGCTGCGCTCTCCGCGATGAGGGATTCAACATGCTTGAGATTGAGCTGGATTTGCACATACGCTTGCTGCAGCTCCTCTGCCAAACTCAGAGCGTCTGCTTGCTTCCATGTCAAAAAGGCTCGCGCATACTGCAAATGAATCGTTCGCACGACCCGAATGTGGTTTGTAATTGCCACAAGCCCTGCCCACCGTTTGCCTTTCTCCTCTTCACAAGCCTCCACAAGGTCCATGAGCTTTTGGCACGCTTTGTATAAGCAATTTGCAGCAAGCTGGAGATGATTCCGGTACTTGGCGTGACTGGCGTCCTGCTCCACACCGCCTAGTACAGTCTCAGGTTGGTGAAAGATCATGAGGCTCGCGAGAAAGGAGCGCGCTGTAGAGACAGTCGTAGATGTTGCAGTGCAAGGTCCAAGTCGAGGAGAAGACCTCGGAGTGGTCGGGCGTTTTCCTGGCTTGATAGAATCCAGGAATCGCTGGGCAGCTACGATGACCTGCTTCTGGTTAAGGTGCTGCGCAAGCTCCTCAAACATGCTCTCCACCTGTTCCTCGATGGTGCTGGTGAGATTCTCTGATGCCACCGGAGAAAAGATTGTCTTGAGCTCATTGCCCGGGTCAGATCGCAGAAAAGAAACCGCAACCTTGCGAGCGCTCAGGTTTCCACGCCACCAGCCTTGAACGCGGCGGATCATGCGAAGTTGGTCGCAGCGGTCCTTGACTCGCTGAAGGTGTTGGCGGACCTGATCCATTCGCTTCTCAAAGCCGCCATTGCGTCTTTCTTCGGCCTCCAAAATTTTGTTTTCCAGATTTACAATCTCCACAGACCTTCGGCGCGGTCGCGATACGGTTGGCGACTTTGGGGCAGCTCGCTGGCGTCTGTCGTTCAGGATGTCCACCCTGCGAGTCTCTGCCGCGCGGAGCTTGTCCTCGATTTGGTCAGCCAGCTCCGCCGTCTGCCTGTCGCGCTCGGCGGTGGTCTTCTTGGCAATCTCCTTCGCCCTCGCAAACTTGCGCCCATTCTCCTTCGCGTGCGCTTCGAGTTTGTCGTCGCGGCGCTTCTTCGCGAGCACCACCGGGCTCTTTGGCGAGCTCCATTTCTCGAGCATCACAGGTTTGTCGAAGACGCCACCAGGCGACCTGGACCTCTTCTCGAGCCGCTTTTGCACGGGCGACTTGGGCTCGATCGTGGCCACCTCTTTCTGGACTTCGACATCCCAGCTCAATGCTCCTTTCGGCACATGGATCGTCAACCCCGATCCTTTCCTTGCCGACGCCGACGCCGATGCCGAGCTCATTTTCGCCGCCAACTCGTCCGAAGCCTCACGACCGCACGACCGCACCGCGAGATCAAAGCAGCCAACGCCGAATTCGCAACCTCAAACCACACGCCGAGAGCCCTGCGCTTGCAAGAACACCTTGTCCACTTGTCCGCTGCGTCCAAATCAAAGGTCTGGCGCACCGCTCTATGGCACACGGCAAACGAACGCTGCCCCTTCCTGCACTCCTTCTTCCCAGGTCTGCACACTTTCTGCACACAATGGCCAGGTGCCCGCGCGTCTCTCTCTCTCTCTCTGTGTGTGTGTGTGTTGTGTGCAGCTGTAGCTGTTGCGATGGGTTGTGGCTCTACTAGCTAGAAGAAGGAGAATGTGGGGTCTAGAATGTCTAGAATAAGCAATCAGTCAGTCCATCTCGATTGTGTCCAGGTCTCCAAGACAGGGCCTGTCTCTATCAAAGCACGGCATGGGAAGAGAATGTACGACTGACTGCGGTCTGCGGTGAGGGTTGTTCAATGTTCTTTTCATTTTTTTATTTCAATTTGATGATTTCAATTTGATGATTGATTGATGATTGATCGACTGTGAATGGAATGGAATGGACAGCTCGTAACACATGGGCAGCAGCTATGTCAAGTAAACATTCTATTCTGAGTCTCGTCGACACGCACACGCACACGCACACATCGATCAATACACCTGCGAGCGAGCTAGCAAGCGAAAGAGAGAGACAGAGAGGGAGGATTCGGCGATGGTCCGAGCAGACTCACCGCTTCTACACGACGGGAGTTGAAGGTCAGCAGTGTAACTTTGGTTGATGGAGTTGATGATGGAAGCCTTGTATCGAACCGAAACTTGGCCTGTTTTCTTTCTTTCTTTCTCCTTTCCTTTTCCAGAGTTTGATGCATTCAATTAATAGCAGATTATCGAAGTTGGCTCGGAGAATAGTTGTTCTCGAAACGAAAGAAAGGAGAAGAAAGGCGAGAGCAGGAGAAGGAAAGGAAAGAAATTTCGTCATCGCACATTCCCGAGATTGATCGCTCTCGGCCAACATAGCACTCACTACCTCTTACTTTAATACTGATTCGTTACGTGCATGGCTATTGCGTATCAGTGTCAACTACAGCACTGCGACTGCTACTATTGCTATTGATGGCTTAGCAATCTATTAGTGCACTGGTACACACTTTCGATTGTTCTTCGACTGGTGACGCGATTGCGTCAATATATAATTAGGCTGATGAATATTATGTGTTCCATGCTTGGATGACGTCATCGGACGCACTTTCGCGCTAGTGATCGTAGTGGCAGGAATCCATTTCTGGAACCTTGATTATGATTAGCCAAATCTATAATCAAGTATAGTACGTACCTCCATTTCTGAAACAGTGCTAGGGTTCCCCGAGATCCGGTTAGGGTTCGAGCGTATTATAATTTATACGAATACGATAAGTACGATAATAGAATATTTGTAGATACTCGAACGGTCTTGTGCTCAGCTCGTTGTTCTCTAGAGCCTCATCCACCCTTAACACTAAACGTGTTCGAAGAGAGAGAGTCACCTTTTTTGTGAGAGAAACGGGATGTGCATCGCCAAATTGCGCCCCACAGCCGGTGCGCGGCGCTGGCCTTGTTAATGTAAAAGTTAAGGGTTACTATATCCCGCGAAAACGAGGTGCGCAATTGTCTGTTCTCGAGGACGCCGTCTCGGAGGGCTAGCTGGCAGGCTAGCCAGAGCTAGAAAGAGATTGATTGGGAGAGCGTAAAGTTGGCAAGCCATCTGCGCAGGTGCTTCAGGTGAGAGAGCAGTTCGTTCAAAATTCAAAATTCTTTCGCTTGGGGATGCTGGATGTTGAGGCTTATTCATCAGTTTGACGAATAAGAGAGCAATTCGTTCGAATTTCTTTCTTTCGTTGGGGGATGCTGGATGCTGAGGCAGCTCGTTAGTTTGACAACTTGGCCGCTTCTTGACCCTCCCCAGGTGGGTTTATCTGTGGAAGATTGGATGTGCTTTGCTGGCGATAGGATCGATAGGAAGTGAGCTGTTTGGCGCAGTTACAAGCTTTTGGTTCCAACAGATTGAATAGTATATCTATGGGCTGTGGGACATTGTGAGATTGTGAGATTGTGAGATTGGACGACTTGGGGAGGAACTTGCAGCTGTGTGGATCATTGAAATTTGTCTCACGTTTTGCAAAGAGGCAACGAGTTTTCAAAGGAGAGAGGGAGAGAGGGAGGCAGGCGGGATCGCCGCGGAAAAACCTTGGAGAAAGAAATGTTTGGCGCCGGTCGAGATGTTGCGGGCGATGATGACGAGGCGCTGGATTCTATGTTTCGCAAGTTTGCGGGATTTACGAAACACGACGACGAGGACTCGAATTCAGAAGACGAGAATGGCGCGAGACGACACAAATCGAGTGTTGACGAGGACGAAGAGGTTGGTCGTGTTGTAGACGTCGACTCTGCTGAAATGTCCCTTGAGAGAGGTTTGTCTGGTGACAGGGACGAAGATAAGGACATGAGCATCAAGTATCTTAGCGCGGGCAGCTGGGAAAACGACCTCCTTCTGCGATCGTCCATGAAGAACCGAAAAAGTAAAGGAAAGACCGCGGAGAAGAATACTTTTAGTTTACATGAGCTGGATAAGCGCAGGTATTACGAGATCGAATTCCAAGTGGACGACCAACTCTGGGAAGCTCTGGTGGCGATCGTCGGCCGGCTGCAATCGACGGACAAGGGGCAGATCATCCTCGCCTGCAAGGAGCTGCTCGAGTACTTTGCGATGCCAGACATTTATTCGCCCTTCTACGATGTGATCATCCAGCGAACTGCTCCGGATTTGCAGCGAATTGTTGCCGTGATGGAAGACGATGAGGTATCAGAACTTGCGACGAGCTGTGTAGATCAAATGCTCAAATTTGCGGGCCCCACCCTGTTGAACGCTCTTGTGTCCGACGAGGAAACTCGACGAACCTTGATCGCACAGAACTGGGACGGGTACATGAACAATATCGAGCATGAGAAGCACCTTCGCACTATAGAGAAAGAAAACGTCAAAGAGAGACACCGGAAGAAGTGCACGGAGGCCGCCCTCATCTGCGTCCTTGGGATAGGCCTTCTGAGCTCCCTCGGGTTCTTTTTCCTCAACGTCGTCTTCTTGATGAAGTTAAAGGTCCCAGTCTCTGGGTGCATGAGTGTTCAGATCCTGACTGTGGCAAGTTTACTTTGGATTGGGCTAACCACCCCAATCACAGCTCTCATTTTACACTTTATTAGCTACGACTCCAAAGTGCCGATTTGCAACCGTCTCTCTCTTAGGGTGGTGTGGATCGTCATCTCCTCGCTGTATGGTGCGGGATGTTATATTGAGCGGGATGGCCCGTCAAGTAACGCGTCCTACAGCTGTACCTCAGTTGCGATCGGGCAAGCTGGTCTCAACGTCATCATCTTCTTGATTGACAACGTGTTCCTGATGACTCTGCTGATCTCATGGTTGCCAAAGCGTAATGCTGTGCTTGAACCGTTCTTCTTTCGCTGGATATACGTCCCGAGTGTCACTCGGTTTTTTAACTACGGTATCTGGGGCTGCCGGCCGTGCAAGCCGTTGTTTCGAGATGTAGGAGCAATAGAGACCTATCTCAAGTCGTTTTCGGAGGACGTGTCCGTGCAAGCTACGGTGAGACTCGCTGCCACAAAAAATCCTGAGGAAAGCACTATCACGTTGGACAGCAGCTCAACAGATTCCAAAGAGGGCTTTTGCGGGACTTTCACAGAGCAGCGGAAAAACGCGGCCATCAAGGAGTACATGGCATTGTACAAAATTGTCAAGAGCAAGGAAAAGAAGACCTCGACCCGCCGCCGAGTTTCGAGGCTACAGCAGTAGGGCTACGCAAGCAACAAAAAATCCTGCTCCAATCCCTTACTCACACGCCGCTTTTGAACCCTTTCTCCTTTGGCGTGCGCTCTGGGCTATAATGTTCCGTAAGAAAGCGAGAGCTGCGATGGGTATCCCCCGCCTCGACTGCCAGGGAAGTATTCGCAATAGGAGCTGGCATGCTGCTGCTCTTGTAAATTTCAACCACAGGAAGTGCATCAGAAGTTTTGGTCCGTTTCCATAACGGTTTCGTGATTCCAATGTTGACAAGGCTGTTGAGCGCCAGGTCCACCGCACTCCCGTAGTACTGCTGCAATCGCCACGCAGATTGTGACGGGAGCTCGCTTGTAGCCAGAATTTGACTCAGAACACTTAAGATGATCATAAAAATAAACGTGCTCACGATAGCAATCGACGACAAAATCATATTTCGACGAGCCAGTGAATAGAGCTGCTGTGCACGTCCTTTATTGGAGCCCTCCTGGAAATTGTTGATAAATCCGGCGTGATTGTAGAGTGGGATGACGAACAGCAACAAAAATCCAACGGAGAGTGTGGTGTCTAGAAAGAGAAAAACCCAGGATATGATCGGAGAGACGTCCTCGACGCACGCCTGCTCTTGAAAGTAAAGTTTACCGCTGAAGAGGAACACAGAAGTCATGGCGAGAATCGGCACCGAGATGGTTCCAATCCTCACCAGCATGAGCAACTTGTGCGGCCGCTTTTGGTCAAAGACATACACAGCCTCAGCCCGTTGGAGCAAAATGAAATAGCTCGCGGCGTTCGCACCAATGTAGAACAGCCCTCCAAAGCCGCCCACCCAGGCACAGATTTTCCACTCAATTTCTGCGGTGACCATAATTAACATGAACGCGATATTCGTGGCGGACAAGACGAAATTTGCCAGCAGAAGCCCAAACATGGAGCAGTTTTGCCTCTTCGACGAGGTCCACCTCCAGATCGTGAGCACGATTGCGATCGCGTAGAACGGGAGCGCGATGGTCGCCAGCCAACGCGTCGCGAGGACGCCTCTTTGGAAGCTCGGTGGCGCATCCATATCTGCGAAGCGCAGCGTGGAGTTCATATCTCGCGAGGGCAAGAGAGCGCTCATTTTGTCGTTCACCAAACCTCTATCCGACCGAGATGCTGCCTTCCAGCGACGAGTGATTCTGGTTTGCAACGCTACCCCAAGCTGACCCAAACCAAGCTGTGTTCCCAACTCTTGGGCCAGAACGTTTCTATCTGCTCTCGTAGCTCGAAATGTACGCAAGTTTTGGACCGCTCTATGGAGTAATGCAGCTGCATCCCAGAACATTCGAATAGCTTCTTCATAGTCAATTGAACGATGAAAGTAAGAAACTCACGGAACAAATGCTCCTCGGTCAGTACTCACTGTCGGTGTTGCCTTTGAAAAAGTGGAGCTGGGAGCCACTCCGATCCCCAGTTTAAGTTTTTTGGTCGATTTGAACGGCAACGGCGCGCAATGCGGGTCCGTATGACGGTCCAGAGTTCAACGAAAAGGACGCAAGTGCTTCAATACTTTGCGAAACTGCGAAGGAGAGCGAGTGGGTGAGTGAGTGAGCAAGGAAGGCTTGTGCACTCCAATTCTAAGATCTGCGGGCAACTATGAGGAAGTGTAGGTCTCCCGGTCTCACATGTGCTGTCGGTGGATGGTGTCGGTAGGTGTTTTGTCGGATTTTGCAATTTTCAATTTGCAATTGCAATGTTTTCGCCTTACCTATCGATTATCTTCTTCAAGTCATTCACGATTCATTCGAGAAGGAGGCACTGGCTCTGGCAGCAACGTCATAAAGTTAAAAAGAAACAAACAAAAAGAACGAAAAATTGCGATCTCACAAATGCGCGCCAGTGTGTATGTGGGTGTTTCCGTGAGTGTGCACATTATGCACATGCACATCGTGCACACGTGGGACTGAGGAGCAGCTCGTTGTTCTCCGTTTAGAATAGCTCCTTGTTCTCTTGATCTGCGATGTGCTTTGCGAGGAATCCCTGCTAGCTACTGAGAATACGTGTGACACGAGCTCGAAATTATTCTAGTAAGCCATACCTCATAATAGTATTAATCGTAGTGTGCACACTCTACGCTCAAAGAGCCAAAATGTAAATGATTCGTTATACATTCAACGTGTCGTTATCTCAAAGAATGGGATCGGTTGATTGCCATAACGCTCCTTTCTTTTTTCCATTTTTTCAGAATTCAGAGGTCACTGTCAATTTCGATTTCAGCTGACAGTCAAGACGAACTACAAAAGCTGGAGGAAGCACGAGATGAACGAAAACAACAAACAAAAGAAATGCATAGAACTATTGCTTGCAAGCCACGCGATCTTCGCGCGTGTTGCCCCGAATGCACACCCAGTCAGCCAGCAGAGCCTGACGAAAGAAAGAATACTAGAAGGGCCTGATATGCGCAGTTTGCCGTAGCTGGCGTGGGGCCGCAATGCCGCGAGACCTTCAGAGAGCCGCAGCCTTGTCTGTTGGCTTGGCGGAGTTGTGCAGTTTGCCTGGTTTGGCTTCCGGAAAACGAGTTGCAGCGTCTTTTTAAAGTTAGTTGTTGAGGGATCCTGATTGGCTTGTGGGGAAGAGTCGCGTGGCGATACATGGCGCATCGCACTGCAAGGTCAGTGGCTGTCAGTCCTGCCTCTTATACCTATACACGTTCCCGTACCCGTAGTTCACTCGCATGTGTTTTTGTAAGTATGTGCCAGTACCGCCCCTTCCCCCCGAACTACTAGTTTTGGAAGGGGAGGGCGTGAGAGCGTGAGAGCGCGAGAGCGAGAGCGCAAATGAGAAGTGCACACTGGACACCCACCACATGCTCAGTGCCCGACTTGTAAGGAGAGAATCAGAGCGCATGGGCCGCCTTTCCTTTGGATCCATGCAATCACACTGATTCACTGCACGAATTGCGGAGTTTTGTGATTCGCGGGTTTAAGATTGTTGGGATGAAGCGTGAGGAGTAAGGATTTAGATGATTTCTACCAATGGGCTGCGCAAGCGCAGTTCCATCGCAGTTCACTCTTCCAGGTAGCACCGGTAAGCGAAGGGCCCCAGCGACCACTTCGAGGTGCCCCTTAGCATTGCCACCCAAACTCGCGATGCGTAGTTTTACACTGCAGCAGAACCGAAACTGAGACACACGACTCGAAACCTTCAACACAGAGGCAGATCAGGCCAACTGGAGAGATGATGAAGCTTGCAAAAGTGATGGGAGTCCTCGGCTCCTTCGTCGTTCTGACTATGGGCCTCGAGTACGAAGATGTCAAAGCTTCTCTTGAGGAGACTCAACAGCATGTTTTGAGCAAACTAGCCAAAGCAGAGAGCGCTCTGAAGGAGGAGACGCGCGAAATCAAAAGGGAACTTAAGAAGAAGGTGAGGAGTATGGACCTCAACAAGACCATGGAGGAGCTCTGGCAGGAGACATCAGCACTGTATAGCAGCCTTGATGAGCAAGGATCGCAGGTATACGTGGAATTCTTGGACCCATACTTCTCCGCGAACGACGATCTTTACGCGTACCTTGAGAGCAAAATAAGCCCATGGTACGATGAGTTTGATCGCCTGGAGATTTGGGACTACAAATTCTACAGCCTTGTAGACAGCTATGATGTTCTTTACACCAAGGTGGATGACAAGAACGACGCACTCTACGATCTCGCCGACCGAAAGCTGGAAGGGGCCTACGAAATCCTGGAGGACCACTCCATCTTTCTTGATGAGCTTGCTGATGAACGCGACGAGGCTTTCGAGCACAATTTGGAAGAAGCACACTCTTATGCGGGGCGCGTCGTCTCCGGCAAGGAGCAAGCCTTTGCGCGCAGTATCGCTGTGGCTACTGTGAGGGCCGACAAGAAAGCAGCTGCACAGCAAGCCTTGGCATCGCACACCTCTGGAAGCGAGGCTGTGGTCCCATACGTGGTGGCTGGATGCTCGGCGTTCCTTGCTGTTATTGCGCTGGCGGCGTCAATGGTTGCCATCAGAAAGAACAAATCCGCAGCTGAACAGATGAACCAGGACGTTGCGGTAGCAAACGAGATTTGAAACAATAATCTTTGAAATTGCAGCATTCGAGGCTTCGCATGTGGTCTTGAGCACCTTTGAAAAACTATCAATACATTCTAAACAATGTTTATCACGGTCAAAGACGTCTTTTTGGTATGTGTGTGTTTCTTTTCGTTTACTCAGTGTGTTGATGAAATCTAGCAAGAAGAAGAAGAATAGAACCAATGCTCACAGCTCGCATTCACTTGCAGACGTTTGCTCTGGTCTCACGGATACTCAATCGTCAAGGTATCGGGATATTGTACGGGGGAAGAAATTCGCGGCAAATGTGACTGGAGGGGGGGAATCGCATGATACATTAATGGCAGGTATACTGATATGGAAGCAAAGCCATTTCGCCAACAAAATCCCTCACACCAAATGACATGATAGCGGTCATATGAATATGGTGTGATTGGACGATAAATGGTGTTTTTAAAAGGCTGACTCCCGAATGATGACCTGTGCGAGCCCCATGCATATCATGGAGACAAACGAGATTGCATAGGTCTTGTGTGGCGGCAAATGCTCCAAGGCCTCTGGAATCAATTCATTGACAACCACCAAACCCATCGCCCCGGCTGCAAGCCCTAAACCAATCGGAAGCACAAACTTGAACTGCTGCGTGAACAAAAACGCAGGGACCGCCATGAGTGGTTGTGGCAGGCTCGAGAAGATGCACCACAGTGTCGTAGCCAAAAGAGAAAACCCACGCGGGATGAGAACGATCGCAATCGCCAATCCTTCTGGAACGTTATGAATGGCCAGGGTTGCAGAGACGAAACCGCCGAGTGACTGAGAGTGGTAGGACACACCGATTCCGACACCTTCCGAGAAACTGTGCAGAGTCATAACAGCCATAATGATCAAGACTCTTCTCATGCTGAGCGCTGAAGGGTCCAGCATGTCAGTCGTCTCCTTGTCCCCAAAAAAGTGCTCCGAGCATTTCACAAATCCCACGCCAAGGTACAAGCCCATAAGAACCCTCAGAGCTGGAAGCAAGACGGTATCCGGGGTGGTCTCCTCCATGCACCCTTCTGCGACAAGCCCGATGGAAGCGGCCAGCATCATGCCGGCAGCCACGGCGTTGCACACTGCAACAGCCTTCTCGCTGGGGTGCGAGAAGGATAGGAACGGCAAAGCTCCAAGTCCTGTGCTCGCAGCTGTGATCCACCCGGAGCACCAAACCAGCAGGATCTGCTCCGACCAGGTCGCCGTGGCAAATTCAAAGTTAGAATCCTTTGCTAGCGCATACCTGAGGAAAAAGATACTGTGCACAGATAATGCAATGGCAACGGCAAGCAAGCAGTACTGCGCCGCGATCAAGCTCCCCGTCTGCACAATGGCTGCGCTGGGAAGCGAGTCTGCATCGCTATTGCGCCTCAGGAAAAGCACTTTGCCGCTCTCTTTTGGGCTGCCTTTACCCTCGCTCTGCGACCCCGACGCAGGCCTGCCACCATTCTGGGTCGCGGACTCGTAGGAGCGCTCGCTTGTCTCGAGCTTGAGAGACGGATCATTGTGCTCTTTCCCACCACTGTTCCGCCGGGAAATTAGCATGCGCTCGCCATTTTTCGACATGCTGCGACGCCGAAGGGTGTCTCTGGACTCCTCCGCGCCGTTTTTACTAGATCGCGCGTCAGGCACGGACATTCAGACGCATGCTCCGCGCGAAAGCCCTCCTAATAATCCAACAAACCTCGCCGCACCTTTTGACACCGATTTCGCGCTGACTTTACTTTCCCAGTCTCCGCTCACCCAACCCGACTCTATCAATTAACTCAAATCAATCAATCAATCGATCGATCGTCTCCAAATGATAAGCTAAAGTTCACCAAAATCCACTCTCACCGTCAATCAAGGATCTCCGATTCGACTGCTCCAACCTAATTGCAACAACCGCGAAGAAACAACACGTCAGCGCATCGACCAGACCACACCAGCTCCCACGAACATCAACTCCCGCAAGGACCATGTACATGTACACAAACCAATACAAAGTACACAAAGCAATACAAAGTATACAAGGTATACAACATACACAATGTAACAATGTAACATATACATTTGCCGAGACCACACCGCCGCACCAGCCAGCCAGCCAGCACACAAGCATCCTCGCCCACTTTCACGAAACTCACTCCAAATATCCCGCCCAAGTTCACAGCACACGAACCCGTGGTCGTGTATGGTTTCTCCCCCCTTGCCGAAGCTTGCTTGTTCCTCTCTCTGTTCCGCAGTTCCGCAGTTCCGCAGTTCCGCTGCTCTGCTGTTCTGTTGTTCCGCGATTCCGTGCAACGGCGCCGCCCCACAGTACGCGCGCGCCCCACGGATCGATAGTGTTGTCGCTACACGTGGCGCTAGCACTCAGGGTGGCCTGTGGGTCCTGTGGGGATTGTAATGCTTTGATAGGGGATTGCTAGGCAGGAGAAGGAAGGAAGAGCCTTTCCGACGGCGAGGACACGGCCAGTGCTACTGTTTACGGTAGATGAGGGCCAGTGGGGAGGCTGGCGCGCTCCTATGTGTTGGTGGTAGGATTGGAGTGCTAGCGAGGGCGTTAGCGTTTGAGGTGTTCGAGAGGGGGGAAGGTACTATAGAAAAAGATAGTTATGGATTAGATGGGGGTGATGTTGACAATCTCCACCTCATTGCAGAGGTCCGTTAATGGCGAAGATGAAGTGAGGTAGTGCGTATGAATTGTCCATGGAGAGGATTTGTGTTACAAGACTCGTGGGAATGGCAGAACTTTAAGGAAGTGATAGACTTGGTACCTCTTGTGAGATGTTGTGAGTTTATAGTTACTTACTAGTTCAGATTCACTATCAGAAGAGTTTTACTGTTCTGTTACTCATTCAGTTTCATTTCAAGTCAAGACACGAAAGTGACCCAGAGCTTCTGGGACCTGCTCCGTTGTCAAGAACCGTGGCGGCGACACCTTGTGAATACTGCAAAGGTTTTCATTTCATGGTTGAAAAGGGGTCTTTGAAGTGGTTTTACGTCTTCGAAAAATTTCCAGGCCGGAAGAGTCGATTGGCGATCTCACGAAGTGCTTGAAGGTGGACTTCAATTCAATGCAATTTAGCGGCCGGGCGCCTGATTGATTTCAAAACACTATAGAGTTCAGCTGGCGGGGAGCTCCATGCGTTGGCCAAAACTTAGGCGCTGTTCTCTTTTACATGTCGAAGCACATCTTTTAAAAGACTAGCGTGCTTCTTGGCGTCCTCATGCTCGAAAAAGTGGCGACGAAGACCGCCAAAACCTCCTGCGAGAGAGACAGGAAAAGTGAAATCCAGGCGGACCTTAGGGTAACCCGGCAGGGTCTTTTCTTCTTCTAGCTTAGATTCCGCGACTCGAAAAACGGGAGCAATTCTTCCGTCGTACACCAGCATGTTCAACAAGATTGTACAGGTTTGCAGAACTAACCAAGTGCGGTCCAGGTTGAGGGACATTGCTGGTCGCCGAAGAATATGGAAGGTTCCAAACAAGGCGCGTAAACCATCATTGGCAGTTCCAGGGAGATCGTCATCCGTGAGAATGTCAAGAGCGCTGTTAGACCTCAAAATTTTCGGGTGCTGTGGATAACAGTAGGATAGAAGAAAACCCTGACACCGTGACTTCCTGTTCAGAGTGTATTCAACTTTGGGCAGGGTGTCCTGCGCCACAGAGTAAAAAAACTCACTATGCGAAAGAGCACCCTCCCCATTGTCGGTCTCGCCTGCCATCCCGCAAAAGACGTGCCAACACCATAGGTCCTCCGAAAACACAGTTTCAAGGGCAAGCTGAGGCTTAGTGAGCTTGCCAATGTCATCTTTGTCCCAGCCTCTTGGAAGCCTATTCCACAGCATCATACAGCAATCAATTTCGCCAATCAATCCTGGTGCTTTTAGGTGGCCCTCGTGGAGAAAGTATAGCCACTTGAGATCGCGTTCCGTCGGAGAACGAAGCCATTCTTCTCCAAACTCGTTGATCATCTGGCGGCAAAAGTCGAGAAAAGACAATTGCGCGACGTAATCGCTCATGTGAATATTGTGCTCCCTAACTAGGGAGCCACCTGCGGCTAGAGTCCTAAGGGCAGCCAACATTCTGGATTCAGGTGACATAGTATCGTCCACCAAGTCCTCAGAAGATACAAATGTCCCCTTTCCTTTCAGTCTCTCGTAGATGCTTTCAAAGCGCTCTTCGGAGATTCTGTAACGTGCTTCAAAGTCAGTGGTGGCGCAGAGTTTGTTGTGCCTGAACTTGTTCACGAGGTCCAAACGCAAGCTGTTTCCTTTCTTTTTCAAGACCCGGCGGCGCTTCGCGCGCGGGCCGACTTTCTCTTCCTCGCCATCTTGTTGTGTTTTGACGATTAGACGTAGCTTATAGCACAGCTCAATCAAACAATCACTGAAAGCTTGTGCCTCCGTGGCTTTCGGTGTGTCGTCATCGTCGTCGTTGGCAAAAGTCTTCAACGTGCTCTTCTCTCCCCACCCCGGGGTGATTGTCACCAGAGTCTCCAGGGCTTCCAACACTTGCGCGTTCAACGCCGAGTGACATTCATTGTCCAAAACGTCATTCGCGATGATCACCAAAGAGCAAAAGCTAAGAGCAATTGACGAGCTCATGCTATGCTTCCTTCGAAAGACAAAACCCAATATTATCACACTCCCGCAGCCCAGCCTGAATTTTCCAGCTCGGACCGCTCAAGAGATAGATCCCTCCTTTTTCCTCTCTAGCTAGTAGATCCCAACTCCTTTGCTCTTTCGTTCAAAACTTCTTCCGGCCAACTTGGACGATCTACAAACTACTTCTGCTTGACTGTTGTGCAAAGTTCCTTCGGCTCAGGCAGGAAGCGCAGTGTAGCTACTGGCTCACTTGCTCACTTGCTCACTTGCTCGAGGGACGACAGGGTCCGCGACCCACTTGGGACGCGAACTCTAGCTGCGGGTGTGTACTGACGGCGTTACTGTGGTGTAACGGAAGAGCTAGCTAGACACACAGAGAGAGAGAGAGAGCTCATAGTGACAGCGAGAGCTGAGTGGTTTCGGTATTAACGTATTACTATAAATCATAGGAGTACATTTTGAAAATTTTAAATTTTGTATGGGATGGAGGAGGGTGGGTTCTCTCTCACACAGTGGGTTCTCCGGTTCTCCGTTGATTATTTTTTGTCTATTTGTTTTTGCAGAGATTGAGTTGAGCCGATCTTCTATCCATATCTGACGAGCGGCCAGACTCCAAGCTTGGAAATCTCGCCTCTCAAAAAGTTTTGTTGTTCACGAGCAGCCTCACCGGGTCGATATCACAGCGCCACCGGACCATCCCCACGCGCATATGTTACCAGCCACCGTGTCAAACTAATATCCGGTGCACAGAGACTTGATGCTCCCCCACGTAGGAGCGAGCGATCATTGATTTGTTCGTTTAAATACTGCTACAATCTCCCACCCACACACTCAATCGCATTTTAAACCAGCTCACCAACTTGCATTCGTCCAAAAAAGTACGATTCTACAGACTCCTACCCTCGTTGCTATCCACCCCTACGCAAGCTGCTAGGTCCGCACCCTCGCAGTTTACGCGCCAAATTGCCGACCGGCCAATTCGCACTCCCGTCGCACATTCCCCCCGCAGTAAAACCACTAACCGCGCAGCTAGGGCCCGTTGTGGTCCAGAGGATCCGGAGGATCCAGAGGAGCATTAAAAGCGCGACGTGGTTTCGCAGGACGGGAGGATCCACCGAAATTGCGGTGTAGGCGGCGGCGCGGCATGAACGGTGAGCAGCAGCATAGCGGCGGGTGGTACAGCGTTCGTGAGGAGAGTAGCAGCGCATTGGGAGTGCGTGAAATGGCAAGCCATTTCGCGGAAGAGCGGCGGGACGCGCTGCGCATCGGCGTGGGGGAGTTGGTGCGGCTAATAGCGAACCGGGTGTACTTTTCCAAGGCGTATGCGGTCTTGTATGGGTGCATGGTGGCGCTGAATGTGGTCATGTTGTTGTGGCTTGTGTGGAATGGGTCCGAAGCACTGCCAGATGCTTTTATTGCGCTGGAGATTACGGTGACGGTGCTGCTCGGTCTGGAGGTGCTCACGAGAATGCTGTCGCAAGGAAAAGGTTATTGGACGCGGTATTCGAATTGGTTCGAGTTTATGGTGCTCGTCTTCTGCAGTCTATCGATATACTTTACGAGCTCGCACCAATCGCTGTCGGCTTCGGAGGAAATGGACGAGCTGCTCTCATGGGGACTCTTGATTCTGCGATATGTTCTTCAAGGACTCCGGCTCCTTGCCTTGTTGCGACACAGGAAGAAGATGCAGCAGCTGAGTCTGCCTTACAGTGCGGCCTCGCTAGAGCGCTTTCAACGCCGCACATCTTCGGCAGGGATTATTGACTTTGAGGCTATCGCCAGCGACGAGGAATTCGGGTTGGCTCTGGCGGATCATGAAGATGAGGATGCAGATGATATGCTGGATCAAGATTTGTTCGATTCTCGGAGGTCGTCCTTCTCGGATGCCCCGCGGAAAGTGGGGATAGGGCAAGTCTGGCGAAGCGCTTCGCTCAACAGCGGGAGCTCTACGAGCAGAGCTGTGGAGCTGGCCAAGTCATCCGTACGAAGGGCTTGAAGCTCTTTGACTTCCTTCCACGCCTCTCTCTCTCTCCCTCTCTGTATGCATGTCTCTCTCTCTCGGTCATTTTGTAAATATTTTTGCGGGGAAGTGTTCTTTTCTGAATGTGCAGTACAGTACCATAGATCATCTCCACGAGCCTCATTCTATTACATCTAGCAGCTAATGAGGGCAACAAATTGCCCCATCGTCTCGAGTTCCTGTTTAAAAATATCTGCCAACGCGCACAAACACAATGCCACTCGGACCACTGTAAACACTTGCCCTGAATTTGCAATCACAACTCTCCTTGATTGAAAGTTGCAACACGCTCTCAAACTCATCTGCCTTAATTTCAAGAAGAACGACTGACTGACTGACTGTAAACAAAAGTATCATACTTGCAGCAGCCAACTCGAACCTCGCCAGACAAACGCCACCTTCTCTTCTGACTCTTCTGACATCTTCTGACTGTGAATTCTGTTCATTTCAATGAGATTAAGTTTGGAAACAATGAATGAAGTGGATGTTCTCTTCTGACTCTTCTGACATCTTCTGACTGTGAATTCTGTTCATTTCAATGAGATTAAGTTTGGAAACAATGAATGAACATCCACATATCCACACATCCACATGCATGATCATGCATGCCCCTGGCTCAGCACTACGCCCTGCTAGTCAGCCTGCTACGCAGTCCCGTCTGTCTGCCTTGCCCATGCATTACAACACTACACTTGCGTGTGCAAACAACAACAAACTCACTCACCAAAGCAGCCACCAGCCGCTAGCCGCGCGCGTCCCCGCGTTCTCTTGAAATCCAAGGCCCGCGGCCGCCCCACAGAAACGCTCCGAGAACGCAGCGCGGGCGTCTCTGTGCGAAGTGAGGAGCTGCGAGATCCGGACGTGGGGATCTCGCCTGGGTTCGGTCGACCAGTCAGACCAGTCCGCGTGAGGATACTGACGACTGTGGGTTGGAGCTCACTCGCAGATTTGCTCGAAAGCTGTTGAGATTTTGGGCGTTTTTGGTTAGGTTAGACTTGGGCTGATTGGAAAAAGTGCGAGACATCGCAAAGGTCAACGCGATCACGGTCAGTATCGGTTCGTAATTGGCTTGGCTTGGTGCTCGCGTGTTGGGAGAGATCATCTGGAGATTGGAGATTGGCCTGATCGCTTAATTCAAGGCTGGTTTCGTTGGTTTGCATTGGCGTGCTCAAATCTTTCTGCGTGGTTGATTGTTTGGCTCGGGTCCTGCTCGCGACTGGAGGTTCACTCGGCTGGAGATTCTTCCTTTGCGCTGATTGCATTGGCTGCGTTGACTGGCTTGCGTCGCAAATTTGGTGATGGCGGGCAAGTCGGTTCGGGCTTTTGTAGCCCTGGGGAGTAATCAAGGTAACAGCGTTCGGCTCATGAGCCAGAGTCTGAACCTCCTGAAGGACAAACTTCCGTGTCGTATTTTGGGGTGCTCACGCCTTTACGCTTCAGCTCCTGAGCTGTACACGCAGCAACCGCCGTTTGTAAATGCAATCCTTCACCTTCAGCTTCCTGCAGGAACTCCAGCTGCAAGCTCGCCGCAAGAGTTTCTCAGAATTCTGAAAAGTATAGAGTCCAAGTTTGCAAAGGCGGCGGAGAGATTCGGCCCTCGGGAGCTGGATCTCGATATCGTGGCGTACGGTGATGATGTGGCGCTCGACCTAGGGCCGCAAAGTTCTGATGGCACTTTTGTTTTACAGCTACCTCACCCTCGCGCTCACCTGCGCGAGTTCGTGCTCAGGCCGCTTTGCGACATCCCGCTTGGGAGGAAGGTTCGTCTGGGCCCGAACATGACCCGTGCGGAGGATCTTCTCCGAGAGATCGACGGAGGCTATTCCCACTCTCACTATCGGTATGAGCGCCCGGGTCCAAAGGTCACTCAATCTGCGAACTCTAGCCCGCGAAGTACCGCGAGGGTGATGGAAAATGGCGTGTGGGCACCCGAGGTTTATGGAGGTATTCAAGCTGCTGCGGATGAAAGGAGTGGCGGCGAGCTCCCGGTTGTCATGGGTGTGCTGAATATAACGCCGGATAGTTTTTCTGACGGCGGCAAGTATGTAAAAGTTGAAGATGCGGTCATCCAGGCACTAAAGCTGGCCGAGGAGGGTGCAGGCGTTATTGATGTTGGAGGGGAATCCACAAGGCCGAACGCAGGTAAGTTTTTAGAGGAGAAGAGCGGATGGAGTGTCCGTGAGCAAATTGTCACTAAGTTCGTGCAACAACTTGAATTGACCAGAGCTCATCTCTGTGCAAGAGGAATTGGACAGGGTTCTTCCAGTTATTGAGGCGTTGAAGGCGCTTCCGGGTTTCAAGCCAAGCATCTCCATCGACACACGAAAGCCCGAAGTGGCACGCGCCGCAGTGCTGGCTGGAGCTCACATAATTAATGATGAAGCCGGAGAAGTGGACTCGAATTTCGAAATGCTCAAGGTCGCAGGCGACTTGACCGTCCCCATAATATCCATGCATGCTCGAGGGAACGCGAAAACAATGGAGCAACTGGTGATCAAAGACCCTGGTTTTGACACGGTTGCATTTGTTGGGGACTGGCTACGCAAGCGTGCAAGCGTCGCTCTGCAGGAGTACGGCATTCCGGCCTGGAACTTTATGCTTGATCCTGGTCTTGGTTTTGCGAAGACCCTGGACCAGAACGTAGAGCTGCTGGCGAGATTTGGAGACATTCAAGGGATGATGGACAATCTGCACCCCATGCTAATTGGCACCTCGCGAAAGCGATTTGTAAAAAACTATACCACATTCGATGTGGACGCTGCCACGGCGGCAACCTCAACGATAGCGACGCTGGGTGGGGCGCGTATGCTTCGTGTACACAATGTCCGCACCACAGTAGATTCGATCAAAATAGCGCATGCTGCGCGCCGTTTTCAGCAGCAAAATAAGCACCACTAGGACTGTAAGAGGTTCCCGAATTCGTGTTTACCAGCAGCGCCGTCAGCGTGATCAATGGAATGGACGACTAGTCGTCGCCTGTGACCGTTATTGGTGCTGGGCAGATCTCGGCCTCCGACAAAATAAATGACAGCTTGATCAGCTGGAACACATGTACTCGCAGCTCCCCAACGGAAGGTATGATGAGACTGTTTGTGGGGCGGTGACACAGTAGTGCAAGTTGAAGAGCTGAAACGTGACCGTGACCGACACAGACGCCTGGCCAAGATTTCTCAGAGTTTTGGGTTTTGCCCGCGCACCTCTTCCCAGAGTGCAAAAATGTCTCTTGTAAAGCCATTTCTTGCGTCCAAGCAATTTGCGATCGTAGGTGCGCCAGCGGAAGGGACCTTCCTATAGAGAACAAAATAAAACAAAATTCAACAAAAGAAAAGCTTCAAACCAGAAAAAACGGAATTTGTTGGAAAAGAATGGCATTTCAGTCATTCGAGGAAATATGATAGCAAGTCCGAGAGCGACACAATCCCTTGTAGGAAGCCCTCTTCGTCCACGTACAAGAGGCGATGGACCCGGACCTGGGCAAATTTTACAAAGACCTGCTGCAAAGTGTCCGTGATACTACATGTGTGCAGCCGCATACGGTCTGGTATTTCTTCATTCAACCCCTCCTCCTCGATTTCCTCCACGGACCCAAAAATTAAATTTCCGAGTGTGAGGTCCAGACTATTTTCAACAGAATTGTGCGAGACGAGATCGATCACATTAGTTCGGGCGTAGACGGCGATGGGCTTGCCTTCGTCGCTCACGATTGGAACGCAGGATATCCTGTTCAGGCTGAGCATGTCGAGGATTTTGTGCACCTTTGTGTTCAAGGTGGCGGTTACCATTTTATGTCCATTCGACACTAAGGTGCCGATCCCCAAAGTATGTATGGGCTGCTCGAAAAGACGGCGGTCCTCCACAAAGTGTGTAACGAGGTATTGCAGAACAGCAAGGTGAGTGATTACTCCCAGGCACAGCTGGCCGGAAACGTCAACGATAGGTAGCCAGTGCATGCTGTTTTCCTTGAGCGCCCGGCATGCCTCGTACAATGAACTATCGGGAGAGATGCTGAGCGAAGCGCGACTAGGCTGCGTGTAGATTGAATTGGGTCTCGAGTTTTCATATTCTGCCGCCATTAGAGCTGCCTTTACCGCGGGCATGCCAGCCTCCTCCAGCGATTCCGCAATCGTCGGCGATTCACATAATTGCATCACAAGGCTGCGCCATGAAGCCACCGAGTGATTATCTAATATTTCTATGATCGATCCTGTATGGTGCCCGTACCGCAGTATTTCGATAAAGTCTAAGGTGGTGATAATACCCGACAGCTTTTGCGTCATTGGGTCCCACAGGGGCGCGGCACCAATCTCGTGCTCTACCAGTGCATAATAGGATAAGCGAATTGGGATGTTTCTATCAAAGACGACCACTTTGCTGCTTTCCGGGGTGATATCATAGCACGTGGATCCCCGCAAAAACTTGGCAATCACACGCCGGCCTTCAATTCTGTCCGCGTTATGCTCGCCCGTATCCTCTGCTATTCCGCGGTTTCGTGAGCCTTTGGGACTTGCAGCCGAGGGCTCCTTGCCGTCGCCGCTACCTTGACTCTCGTCGCAATCCTGTCCTTCCTCGCTCCCCGTTCCAGCGCCGCCAGCTTTGAAGTGAGAATCGCTGGCTTGATCCGTGTCCTCATCTAGGCCGGACAAGAAGCTCTCCACCACGGCATTTTCCTCTACATATGAGCTACTATCGTCGTGGTCGCCGTAGTCGTCATCGTCCTCTCGCAGCCTCAACCTATGGACGCCATCTCTGACCTGCACAACGTGATCGTTATCTGACGCCTCCTTCTCGGAAGACGATTGGCTCTCCATTCCTTTCAGTCGATTCTTCACAAACGGCACCAATTTAAAGAAGCGCGTTTCCCATCAATACTTCAAACAGTCGCCAGCTGAGCTCGTTTCCCGCAACACGAGCAGAACCTGCTCAAAGACGGTGACGGGCGTGTTCGCCGATCGCGCGGTCCGGGTACTAGATCCGTCGCACGCAGCACACAACACCGGCGACTTGACGATTTCGGGGCTGCTGGGCCGGCCACCTGCAGCCGTCAGCCAGCCCAGCTCGCACAATTCGTCGCCGACTGCGTGGATAACCACGGATCCCTCAACGGTTGCGTCGCTGCTGCTCAAATCCGAAGGAGCAGTCAAGTAAGACCAAATCACAGTTCAAATCAGAATTTAACAAATACGCATGTTAGCCAGAGCTCCCACCCAATTTCCATCTCCCATCTCCCATCTCGACCAAACTGCCTGCACACATTTGCCAACAGAGATGAAGATGACACTTGAACAGATTCGAGTGAGACATCTTCGGCGCTCTGCATCCTTCCATCCTTCTTTCGGCTTCACCCAATCAGCTCTTAGCCCATGCACATCCCCAACATTTTGCCGACAAACATGCAAACGACATCTTCGCAGACATCGCAATACAATATACAACATACAATATACAACACAAACCAAACCAAACCAAACAAACCAATCAACCACTCAGTAACTCACCCGCAACTTCGGTCCAATGTAACGCCGATGCACGCCGCCTAAGCAAAACACTAACGCCACCGAGGCTCCGTCCCCGCCGCGTTCGTTTTCTTCTTCCTCCTCCCGCCGCCAGGAAAGAAGGGAGAAGGCAAGAGACAGCCAGAGAGAGAAAGAAAGAAAGAAAGCAAGAAAGAAAGAGAAAGAAAGAAAGAGAGAGAGAGAGAGAGAAAGTGAAAGAGGAGACGAAAGAGAGAGCTGTCCACCAACGAGCGAGCAAGCAAGAGAGCAAGAGAGCAAGAGAGAAAGCAGGAAAGAAATCTCCTCCTTATTCAAGCGAGGAACTTCGCAAGCGAGATACTTCGCAACTTCCCTCCGCCCAGCGCTCGCGCGGACCTTTCTTCCCACACCAACACTCGCGTACACTCACTGTCCGCGGCGCGTACGTACCCTGTCCTCGCGCTCAGTCACACACTCTCGCGTTGTGCGCTTTTCCTTCGGCTGCAGCAAGGATACCGGAGGAGCGATCATCAGAGTCGATTGAACGTCTCCTCGAAAGACGCTCTAGCGGCGACGGGAGAGGTCCCGCGGAACGAAGAGCTGTTCGGTGGAGCTCGTTGTTCGTTGCTGGAGAGCGGACGGACGAGCAAAGAGCTGTTCCACGGGAGAACAAGGAGTTGATCGGTTGGAGGAACCAACGGTTTGTTCCTTGCGCGAAGGGCTCCTTGATCGTGATACTGCGCGTGGTTTGGTATTGATAATGATTAGCTAAGGATTTTACACCAAGCTGCGCAGGTGAGTGACAAAATATTAGCAGAATCAGACAGAGATTCGATTGCCTCAGTTGGCGAAGAACACGAGGAACGCCCGTGAGAAACACGTGCTGTCTCTCCTACGACTTCTACCATTAACCCATAGCGATGCGCCACCCACGAGGGGAGCTACCAACCCCAGTTAACCGCTCACTAGTCTCTAGCCCCTAATCGACTCTAATCGAGACTAGCACATTTGATCCAAAGGTTCGGTTCCACGCAAATCTCCCAATCACTACAACCTCCATAATCTAAACACTACTCAAAACCGCATGCTCTGAACCTCCATCACTTCGCCAAGCCTCCTCCAAGTCCTACTGAAAGTACTACCTACGCCACGGTCAAGAGACTAGGACTGGGCATCGCACTCCTGCTCCACTTCCTCCTTCCCTTCCTCCTCCCTAATGCCATCTACCCGCCACGGCTAACGGCCGTGCGCGTTCAAGCTGCCAATCACACGCGATGAGAACCTAAATGGCAGAAGGAAGGAAACGAAAAGAGAGAAAAGAGAGTAAAGAGAGAGACAGTTCCTAAATAGAGGAGAGCGGCGAGGACACATTTCGCCAAATATATAAGAAGCACGGGTACGCGGCGAGGACACTTTCGGCAAATCATTCAGACGGGCACGGTGGACGGTGGGGAACGAGTTTTGAATTTGTGTTGTTTGCTCCGGGGCACTGTCTGTCTGCGTTGAAGTGGTTGTTTCTTTGGAAAATTTCGTGGTGGCGAGTGTCTTTCTTTGGAGATTTGCCCTGCGCGTTTTTGGGGTCGATTTAGAAGAGGCGAGCTGGCTGATAGAAAGAAAGCAAGCAAGAAAGAAAGAGTTGAGATTCAGTTCTCTTTGCAGTGAATTGACGGAGTCGTTGGTTTGGAGGAGTCCGACTCGAAATTGAACGAACGTTGTTTCGCTTGGCGTTTGGTCTTTTTTCACAGTCAGTTTCAGTTTCAGATCCAGGAAAAAGGGGAAACGGAAGAGAGATTGGCTCAAGTTGTAGTGGTTGGTCGATCGGAGAGCGGGACACGAGATGTGCAACCTCGAACCTGGCCAGGACGGGCATCGGCGGCACTGTAAAGCAGGGCAAAAGGAGAAAGATGGATTTGCACTGGTGACTGTGGACAAACTGGACAAGTTAGAGCTGGGAAACGGCGAAAGCTCACCGGAGCGGCCGCTGTTGGGAACTGAATCTTCGTCAAATCAAGCCCCATCTAAAAAGCCGCGGTTCAAGCTCAAGCTGGAGCATTACCTCGCGTTCGGTGCGGCTCTGATGACGGTGCACAGTGTGTATTATTTGTATCAGTGCCTGAAAGATGGGGAGTTTGAGCTTAATGAGGCCCCAAAGGCTGACGCAGCTATGTTTGTCTGGTCCAGTGCGTGGATGAGCGCTGCATGCTCTGGCTTTGGCGTTTTACCTTTCGTGGCTGTAAAGAATCTGTCGGATAGTCTTGTGTCCGCAAGCAACGCGATTGCGGCCGGAGTGATGATTGCCGCTTCGATCGGCCTGATTGCAGAAGGGGTGTTTAACGAGGATGCCGTTTTGGCCGGGATCAACCCCGTGTACAGCCTCAGCGTAGGTTTTTGGCTCGGCATTCTGTTCATAAAAGCGACCGAGTACTTTGTGGAAGACGTGGAGCCCACCAATCTGGCGGATGCGGACACCGATAAGAAAGGATTGGCTAAGGTGCTTGTTGTTATGGCTGCGATGACTGTACACGCATTCAGCGAGGGGGTAGGCATTGGTGTATCGCACCGTTCGCAAGCGCTTGGCGGAATTGTGTCCGCCTCTCTTGCAATTCACAACATCCCGGAAGGGCTGGCATGCGCAATCGTCCTCATCCCGCGCGGTTATTCTAGGCTTGCAACCATGCTTTGGTGTATTTTCTCGAGTATTCCCCAGCCTCTCCTTGCGGTTCCTGCATACTTGCTGGTCGATGTTTTTCAGTTCATCACGCCTGTCGGTTGTGCTTTCGCCGCAGGGGCGATGTCATACGTGTCCATATTCGAGCTTTTGAAAGAAGCACACGAAAAAATGCCTGTGTTCAAGGCAAACCTGATTGCCTTCGTGTCCATGCTTCTGATGGGCGTGGCTCAAATGTTTGTGCATACTCTTAGTTCTCAATAACATATTGCTTCCTGTTTCATTAAAAGCGCTGGTGAACCATAAAAAGAATTTCTTGAATTGTCATTGGTGTGTTGCTCACTTGTTTAGGTACGTGTACATAATTTCACAGCAAACTTGGATCACAACAATCGGTGTGAGCGGTCTGCATATTTTTTCTCAGGTCAGAAGACCACAAGAAACCGATGTTCTAGCGTCACAGCTACCCGGCGAAAGAGTTTTCTTTGGTCGTTTCGTGGCTTTTCTCTGCTCAACGCTCGATCCCTTCCTGAAACAGACATCGCTTAGCATTCTCCTCGCAGCAAAGCTTGGAAAGTATTGAACAAGTCGAGCCCTACGGGCTCATCTCCGAAAAGTACTCTGGCAGAAGCGATAGTGTCACTTCGCGTCCGTGCGCCGTTATTCAGCTCTTTCATGTATTTTAGCAATTGATCAAATTTCGAGCTTGAGAAAAAGTTCCTCGTGTCCCGAAAGAACGTTCTGCCCTTTTCCGTGATCTGACGTGCCCTGCTTTCTGCTGGTGCAATTGGGCTTTGGCGCTCACCGGACTCAAAGGAATCTGATAGATTCTCTACTCCGCGCCAAGGCGCCGATCGGGCGTTTTCAGCAGTAGTCCTGCTAGATCCGGACCGCACAGATCGCACTGGGGATAACTCGCGAAACAGAGAAGATACCCTGGTTGTTTGCGGTGGCGGAGCCGACAAACTTTTGTCAATCTCTGCAATGAGGTCCGAATGAGGCTCTGTGCTATTTCGAAGCTCCTGCCAGTCCACCAGAGACGTGCTACGCCTTTGTGGTGACGGGCTTCTCACACGCTCCCTAACTATTCCATCTACGTGAAGCAACGCTGAACTCGACCGCGACACCCTATTCTTTGACGGTTCAAGATTCTCTCGCCATCGAGACAAGCTGCTTCTATTCACGTCAACCATGCCCAAGAACTGCTCATCCAAAGACCGAGCCGAACGCCCAGCATCACTCATTCCATCGCCTTCAAACCTCAGCTCAGATGCATTAATCCCATTTCCGCCAAACTTGACATCATTCGCTACATTCGCTTCAACAGACCGCGCCACATCGTATCCATTATACTCATAATCGCGCCCACGCATCCGTTCACCATTCTCATTCCCATTTCCATTCCCATTCACATTCACATTTCCATTTCCATTTCCATTCTCATTCTCATTCTCATTCTCATTCTCATTCTCATTCTCATTCTCATTCTCATTCTCATTTCTATTTCTATTCCTATTCCCATTTCCATTCCCATTCCAATTTCCATTCTCATCCTCGCTTTCTTCCATCACATTCTGAACGTTCCGCAAATCCGCGCGGCCACCATTCCAACTATCGCGTTCCCTTCCCCGCAGCTGGGCCGCGAGCGACTCGTTCTCTGTTCGCAGGCGCTGCACCTCCCTTCGCGCGCGCGCCAGCTCCTCCCGCAGCGCCTGCCGCTCCCGCTCCGACGCGTCCCACGCCGCGCGTACTGCGCGCTGTAGCGACTCCCACTCGGCCGGCACTGGGACGCTCATCGCCTGTGCACCGCAAAATACGCTCCAGTCAGTCCCCTTCCCAGAGCTACCCTCCATCTATAGGAAATGAGAGAAGCCCTAGAAGTCCCAGTATTTTGAATTGCGTTCCGCAACACTGCTGCGAAGCGTTCCGCAGTCGCTCGGTTTAGCTCATGGTACTACAAGTCTACCGATAACAGTACGAATGCGGGGGTTATGTGACCAGGGAGTAGGTACCACTACTGAGTACTTGATATTTACTGGCACGGTACTAATACTATGTCTAGATGGAAATAGGAGAATAGTTCTTTGATCGCGAACAAACTCAGGCTTCGCGTAGCGTGAACGGTCATGTGTTCGCTCCTACCGTATCTGCTAGCCGCACGCTACACAGACCGCTCTTTCTTCATTCTTCTTTCTTCCGCGCTCTCCGTCCGCGCACGTGCGCGCACCGGGAGGAAAAGTCCTGCGTTTTATTCTAACAAGAAGACATAGGGCCCGCGATGGCCTGGCGGCTGGACGTGGACGAGCTGCTGCGACACGAAGTGAGCCGTGCGCGCGACGTATGGCGGCTGCTGCGCGGGGACCCCACTGCCCCCGCGAAGCCTATGGAAAAGCGTAGCGCCGGCGGTAGGAGTGGCGGGGGGAGGAAATTGCGGGAGAAATCCATGCGTGAAATTGGCGGGGCGGAAATGGCGCTGGCGCAGGCCAAGTATGGGGACGAATATAGGAGGGCGAAGGAGGAGAATGTATTGCGAAATGTGGTGCGAGCATGTGAGGAATGCAATAATAATGAGATGTGCAGGTATATGAAAATGGCTTCTTTCAAAGCGTATGGAGAATGCGATGATGGACTGCAAGATTTGCTGTGTCTCTCGGCATGGAAAGATGGCTCCGCAGCACAGCTGGAAGAGCTGGTGGCAATGTCGAAAGCGTATTTTGACAAGGTTTTGGCATGGTTTGATTCGTCGGTCGTGTATCGAGACGGCGAAAATGCAGCCCAGGCTACTTCGAAGCCGTCCACGGACGAGATGCCCGGGAGAGTTGTGCAGAAGGTCGTTCAACATCGAATTCACGAACTGCGCGAGAGCTATAATGTTGGGGTTTTGCAGCGGGCTGTGAGGCAGTTCTTGGCGCGGCAAAAGCGGGGCAAGCTCCTTGCGGCGGCTAGGATTCTCAAGTGGTATCGAGAACGCGCTGCTGGCAAGATGGTGTTGCACCTCATTCGGCTCAAAGCTGCATGTCGCTCGCTGGTCCGTGCCTGGTTGGACCGGCGCATGCGGCAACGATCGACGCCCAAAACGAAGGTGGAGCGCGAATTGTACATGAAGAAATATTACTCGCCGAGAAAGCTGTCCAAGGTGCAATGCGTGCTACGGATGTGGCTCGCGCAACGGAGAGCCCGCTACCTGAGGTGGGAGAGGAGAAACACCTCCGAGTCTCGGCAAGCCAAGCAGTGGAGAGTATCTCGGCGGGCGTGGAACGATACAAGTGCTCAGATAGATAAAGCCATTTGGGCAAGGTTGATCTGCGAGAAGCAAATTTGTGAGCTTGAAGTCCTTAAAACAGTGGAATCGAGGCGCTGCTCGCAGCAATTCAAGGCCTTTGAGAAGAAGGTAGCTCAGACACTTTTGCGGGGAAAGCTCCCACCGGGTTGGGTAGAACACGAGTCCGACGACCGTGCGGAGTATTGTGAAGACGAGGAGGTCGTTCGAAGTGAGAGCTCCCGCACACTGCAGGCCGGTTCCGAATTAGATGGCCAGAAGGGAAACAAAAAAGACGTGCTTTTGAAGATCCGTCGAAGCTATTTAAATATGAAAACTGGCCAGGTTGTCCATTCACACCCAAACCAATCAAAACTGGACGAGGTACGAAAGTCCCAGCGCGAACAGGCGACCCTCATGCTCCAGGACCAAATACAACGAATGAACGGACATATCTTTTGGTTACAAGAGTCGGCTACCATAGACTCGCAGCATCTTGCCCGAAAGGTATTGCAATCGTTGCAGTGATGCAAGCCGCGTATACCTACAATACCTGTTGCGGAAGAAACTTTCATTCTTCGACTCGCGCAACGACTTTCATCACTCTTGCTTTTGTTCTGTATTCTGTAAAAAGCTTGCAAAAGTGGATAATTAAAAAATGGCAGTGCTCTGTTCATGACTATATAATTACACAACTTTTAATTAATTAACAGATTTAATCATATACCTGTGATGAATCTCTATTTCTCCATCTCACGAACTCTACAATTCGAAAGATTTCACCATTTTACTACACTATGTCACCTCGCCGTCGCGCGGCAAAGTGATTGTCTTACAAGAAATTATTTTCAGCCTCCGAAAGTACTGGAGCTACTGGAGCTACTTGAGCGGCAGAGCTCGACGCTCCGGATAGACACTCGGCTGTCGAGCCCACATTGCGCAAATATGCCAATATCTCCGTAGGTTCCAAGATTGAGCAGTGCGCGAGTTTCCATGAGGTGATCCTGCGCGCTCAGAATTGACCTGTTGCCAGTCTCTGGAACAAACATCTCTGAAGTCCCGTTCTCGCAACCGCCTACTAGAATCTGACGACCGCCAAGGTCAACAGTACAGGCAGTCGAGAAGGGAGACTTTTTCTTCCCTTTACAAACTGATACGAGACTAGCCGTGTCAGCGGTAATCACACGAATCGTTGCGTCGCTGGAGCACGTTGCAAAGCACTTGCGCCCATCGCTAAGCTTGACACAGCAAATATGATTGATCTTTTCTGTGTGCCCTTCAAAAGTTGCAAGCAGTTTGCCATCCGTGGCGCTCCAAATTTTGACAGTGTGATCAGAGGAGCCTGAAGCCACAACGGTGAGCCCGTTGTCCAGCTTTTGGACGCACAGGCAATTCACATCATCCCGATGAGCCTTGCGCGTTTTCAAGCCTGACAGTCCCTGAAGATACTGAGGAGAAAAGATACCTAGAACGCCACGAGGCCGAAGAGGCTCTTTGGCGGTCCATAAACACTGGCCATTCTTGGGATTCCAGAGGTAGATCGACCTGTCGTCCGACGCAGTGCAAAGTGCCGAGCTGGAATCGCCTATATCGACTGCCTTCATGCACCACACCGCATCCTTATGCTTGCGAATCCGTTGAGCGAGCCTACCGGAGGCAGGGTCCCAGATATTGACGACACCAGCGCGATTGCCAGTGGCAACATACCAGTGCCCGCTGACAAAGATTTTGGCCATGGAGTATAACGGCTGCTTTTTGCTTGTCTTACACACGACGCCAAGCAGCCCACTCGTAGGATCCCAGGTCATCAACCTCCCGTCCCATGAGATGGAAACTAGCATCTCCTTGCTTCCCACAGACACTGTGTCAATCTTCCAGATCAGGTCCTGGTGGCCCTTGCAAATCGCAATCACGGGATTTTTGGCGAGGAGGTCACGAACAACAATCCTCCTATCTGATCCTGCTGTGGCGAGCCCGAGGCGGCCTTCTCCGAACTTGACCGTGCAAGCCGTCCACACCACGCTGCTGTGCTCTGCATGCATGGCTACCGGCTCCGTGTCCACGAAGAACCCGGACTCGATCTCCACGCCTTTCGGAGTCAATGCTACGGCCAGCTCCATGGCGGCCTCCGTGAGTTGTTGCGCGTCAAGGTCCGCACTCGCGTCGTCATCGGGCTCGGACTCTGCGCCATTATTGGTGCTCCTGGCAGGTTGGCCCGGCTCTTCAACATCGATACTGAGCGCAATTTTGCCACCATCGTGGCTCGGACTGGCAGACTCACCATCCCAGGCAGGCTCCTCTTCCGCAATCTGCAGCTCATCCCTCCATTCTTCGTTCTCCTGTGGTCCAGGCGGGCTCTCCACCGCAAATTTGCCCTTTCTCCCGGCGTCTCCCAACACTCCGGAGCTCTCAAATTTGCACCCTCCGATGAACCCGCGACTGCCTCCTTTTTGCTGCTGATGCTGATGCTGATACTGATTCTGCTGCTGCTTATCATTCGACGCGGGCCACTCTTTCGGGATCACCTTAGCTTTGGGCTCTTCCATCTTATCCACTCCGCACTCTGCCACTCCCAATTCCTCGATTCCTCAATTCCCCACCGAATCAGAATCAGAAACAGAATCAGAATCGTCTCGCAGCGTCCCCCACACCTAGCTTCCCACAGCTACTCTCACTCTCACTCTCTCTCTCTCTTTTTCGCGCGCGCTCACTGAACACTCAACACTTTTCTCTCTCCGCGGTGCAGTGGACCCCGCAGCAACCCACATACACACACACACGCAGGCGCGTAGTCGGTAACAGACGAGCCCCGCGCGAGCGCGCACGTGCGCGGGGACAGGCGAGGAGGAGGAAGGGGCGGCGTGAGAGGGAGCGCGTACCCTTCGCTTTGGGGAACTGCCGCCTCCGCTCCAGCTGAGTGCCTGAGAGAGAAAGAGAGAGAAAGAGAGAGAGAGAAACAAAGAGAGAGAGAGAGAAAGAAGAGAGACGAAATTTCAGTTTTCTCTGCTTTCCTAAACAAGGACTAACTTTGATAAATTGTGAGTTGTGAGGAAGAGAGGAAGACTGGCATGGAGGTTATCTCTAGGCGATTGTTAAGCACTCGTAAGCGCTTCTTCAGGGCTCCCTCACTCTGCTTGTTGGTCCTGTTGTGAGGGTGAGGGGAAACACTGCGGGAGGAGGGTGAAGGAGGCGGCAGCATGTGGCACCACTGCTCCCTCCGAGGTTTCTACCGAGGTTGTATAGATTTTCGAGTAGCACCAGGCACATTGTCAGCCAACGCGAGTCATACCGCTTTCACTTACGAATTATGAGACACTCGTATGAGGGTATAGGCAGCTCGTTTAACGGAAAAGGGTGGGAGTCTCGGAAGTGACTAGGATAGGGAACATAATGGGTATTTAGAACCATCGAAGCGTATTGAGAGTAGAGGGCGTTAGATGTATCCTACGGCCGAGCGGATCTCCTCTCTCTGCTCGCTGTAGACGAGGAATAACGAATGCTAGCTACCGGTGAGAGACTCTGTGGAGGGAGAAAGCTGACTTTGCAAATGCGGCTTTTCATTGCTTCCCACAGCCTTACCTGTGACTGGCAATCCATTCTTATGCCACGGCTACTATTAACACTGGGAGCTGAGGTTTATGTTGTGGGCTGGTTGCATCCGATCGGGGTACTATTATGACCACGGATGGGATAGCTACTCGTGTAGGGTCAGCAGTTAGCTGTTTTGGACAGGAGGACTTTCTTTTCTTTGCAATTTTTTGGTTTGCCTTTTGTATTTTCATTTCTTTTTATCATTTTGATAATAACCTACTTTCCTTTAAAACTGTTAAAATTACATTGCAATGAATAAGCTTAACTTATATTTATTTGCAGTTCGTTCTTTTTTCCTGATGCGTATCTTTCTGTTTGGAAAATTGCGACTTACCTGTGTTGCGGTAAACGGTAAGTGGGAATTAGTGGCTTACTGGACAACTAGAGTGAACGTTCCTTCCCTTACTCGTTTCTCCTTCCTCTCTGTGTTCAGCAGATGGAAGCTGTCATTCCTACTGTAATTGTTATAGTTTCGTGAAACGACCTAGCCTACTCATTCCTCGTTCCACCGCAAAGAAAACCTAAATTTTCCTAACCCAAACTTAGTTCTTCTTAGCAATGCGGAGTGGAGGATTTGACATGATTTTGACACTCGAATCCCAAATCTTGAATGATCTGGACATCTCTCCTTCTCTTCCCTCACTACCGCATCCTACCATTTATGCTAATACCTCGCCCTTCAAGCAGCACACCTTCTGGATTCGCTTCCTGTTTGCCAGGTTTATGGCTAAGACGACATTACCATCACAATTTGGACTGCAGATGGTGACCCCGCTAGATACACACTAGACAGTTTTGACACCCTGTATCTTACTGTTTATGTATAGTCAACCACATAAGCCGAGCCAAACGGACGCTGGGAGGACTACCAAGAAACTTGTACTACTAGTCGTGAATCTAACAAGTAACTGTAAATCTCCTTCCACAATGATCGCAGTCACTTCAACATTGATTGACTGAATGTTCTGAATGAACAGTTGAATTAGAGTAGAACAGTCACAACATTGGATTGAACTAGAGTCGAACATTGAACACTGAATTTCTTGTTTGATGGCTGGCAGGGTTGGCAGTGTGTGAGAAAAAAAGCAACTTGAAGGGAAGCAGAATAGCGCGTTTGGACAGTAGCCCGTATAACTTTGCGAGTTGGATCGTTTGATCGTTGGATCTCACACGCATGCCAAAACGCGTCTCCTTCTGGAAAAGGCAGAACAAGAAAAGCATATCTATATCTATATCTCCGCCAGAGCAAACGCGTCGCTTTGGGCCAGGGCACTGTGACCAATCTGAATGCATGCATGAATGAATGAACACATTTTTTCCACACAGCGAATGCGAATGAGCGTTGAATAGGACGAGCAGGTACCCAGACCCTAATGCTGGTATTCGCGTACTAGCAGCACCTCTCTTGTGGGACCAAGGAAGGTTGAATTTGCGCTTTGGGGCAATCCTCAGGACTTTGGGGTCTTTGAGCTCTTTGGGGTCTTTGGGAGCGCGAGCTCAATACCGGTAAGACAGCTTCGCTCGGGCCAGAGGATGCTAGAGGCCATCGACGATGTCTTTGTGTAACCTTGAGGATTGGAATATCAGAGTGTTGTTACGCGCTACTTGATAAGCACAACGAGTGAGAGCCGCGTGACTTGAGGCTGGCTCCATTACTTTTGCTTCTGCTTTTGCTTTTGCTTTTGCTTATGCCGGTACAGTGGAAGTGCTCCGCGTGCTAGTATTGAGAGTGAGTACAGCTCACGTGGCTCAGCGCTCACTCTGGCTGGCCTTCATTTCTTTTGGTGAAATCTTGACTCCCGGATTGTGTGATGTGAACACGTTGGAAGACGTTGCAGTACTACGTGCCGAGTACCCGGCACCCGTGTCACCCGTGATAGAAAGAACGATGAGAAACCAGATTGTTTTGATTGAACACATAGTTCTGATAGTAGCAAAACGAAAGTAATCGACGATAATCAACGCTACAATAGCAAGGCTCGAAATGCCGAAGCAAATAAAAAGATAGCGCTACTTTGGCGACGGCGCCACGAAGGCGATCTCCCCTGAGCTAACCTGGACAATTTTCACGCCGTCTTCCAACGTGTGGATGACGGGAGCGCTTGGTTCTGCGAGAGGTGGCGCAATCACTGGTATCTCGTCGCCGTTTTCTGTCTCCATTCGCACCTCGCCTTCCATCTCTCGAATCTGTTTCCGCCCATCCACATACTCGATGATTTGGATATTCTCCTTGAGGAGAATCTTGGTCTTATCTTCAAGCTTAAAAAACACCGTGTTGTCGTGCTCGTTGATGTCAATCCGCATCTGGCCGGGACGCTCTATCGAATAGAGCATCGCTCCTGGCACGTACTGCGTTCGAGTCTGAGTGTCTTCCTCGAGGGTAATGCGATAGTCCAGACCCACTTGCACGACTGTTCCCCCGGCAAGAGAAAATGTTAACGTCCCGTCAGCAGCTTGAGAGAACCGTTCCACAGACAAACTCGGCGGAATCTTGTACGACTTTGACCCATCCGTGTGCCAGGTGATCTCCACTCCGTTCGAGCAAATATCCATCACGTCCCCGGACGGGTATCTCACAACCTGTGACCCGTCCAGACGCTCTAGAATCTGCTCCCCGGTTGCACAAGCTGTCACCGTAATCCCGCTAAGGTACGCGTGGACGGAAGCTCCGTCTGCGAGACTCACCACCGTCCTGCCATCGGGAAGGTTCGAGCAGTGCTTGGCCATCATGTAGTCCGCCAGAGCCTGGAACACCTGGCTAATGTCGAGCAGACTTGCGTCATCCCCGACTCCGAACATGTCCCCAATCCATTTAAGCGCACCGGCCTCGTCATCGAACCCTGACTCGGGATCCTCCACTATTTTTTGAGCCAGTAGGTGCCTGCTGAGTTTACCTGACCCGTCCAGTCCCTGCTCGCCGAGAGCCTCGTGTACAGTCTTTTGGAAAGATCCATCTTTAAGCAAGGGTCCCTTCTCCGCTGACGCCCCGGCCCCCATTTTCGAGGGTTCTTCGGCGCCAACCTGGTCAGCACGATAGAACCAAAACCGGCAGTCTACGACGTCCTCGAGCAACACTCCTTGCGAAACTTTGATGAAAGGCGCAGGCTCGACAGCTCAACAGCTCAACAGCTCGCACAATGCCGCCGCCCGTAGCTTGCAAAGCTTGCAAAGTTTGCAAGCGACCTCGACCGAGTCTTTCGTTTCGGGAACCTAAACTTACAAACCTACAGACTGTCCGACCTGACAGCTTGCTCGCTCCAAAGTGCAGGAACCAGCCACGCTCAGTCAGTCATGCTCACACCTTTCGCCCGTGTCGCCCTTCTGTGCAGCCGTCTCAAACTCTTTTTCCAGTGCCTCTGATGAGCTCTCGATTGGACCCTCGTTTCTTGAATCTTGGAACTTGGCTCTTGGTCCCCTAACTTTGCACTTGACAAGCCTTTGAGAGAAGCGAACAACGCCACAGTGTGTCCGCGAAACTCACTCACCGAGACGTACGTACGTTACGTCCCATCAGTCTCCAATACCGTGCCCCACCCCACGCGGCCTAGAGTCTGCTACCCGGAAGTCGTAAGAACCGGAACCCGTGCCATTTGACATGTGTCACATGTACAACAACATGACCGTTGGCGCAATTCACCGAGGTGTAACGGGAACGTCTATGTGACGATAACATGCTGGCGCAGACGTGAGGCACGAGTAACGCAGACGCAAACGTTACGTGGGTGTCGTCTTGTCTCCTTCGTCTTTTACACTGCATTCATCTGAATTCTGCATTCACCGAATTTTGCGATATTTTGCGATGCAGAAGAGAGAGAGAGAAGAGAGAGAGAGACAACTGAAGGTCGTCGACGCGAGTGTACCGATCGGATAGCAGCGGCGCAGCGCTGTGGGTACGATATCTGTGTCAAATAAGGTTACTGGCGCAGTAAGTTTCTGTCTATGCAGAACTCGGCGTCTGGACTATCTGGACCGGTTGCTTGGATCGAAAAGTCGCGGCGCACGACTGGACTGCGGAAGCGAGTATTGTGCAGATTGTGCGGATTGTGCGAGCAATGGCGTCGGTAGAGGCGAAGGATGGGCTGGAAGTCGATGAAGTTGGCAGGTCGAAGAGGTTCACGGTGTGGTCCCTGGAGAGGCCGTGGTTTCGCGCGTTCCATGTGTCATGGACGTCGTTTTTCCTGGCATTTGTGGGATGGTTTGCTATTGTTCCAGCGCTCGAGTACATGGTGTCGGACCCCTCCAACGATATCACGAACGACGTCAGGCTGACGTCCAACATTGTGTCAGTGCTGGGAACAGTGGCCATCAGGCTTGTTCTTGGGCCAGTGATCGAAACCTACGGTCCGAGGCGGATTCAGGCTGCTCTGCTCACGTATGGCGGGGTCATGGTGCTCTTGAGCGCTCTTGTGCGGACGGCCGGTGGGCTGTACGCGGTCCGGTTCGCGATCAGCTTTGTTGGCGGAGCGTTCGTGCCGTGCCAATTTTGGACTTCGATTATGTTTGCAGAGAATGTCGTGGGGCAGGCCAACGCCTTCGCAGGTGGCTGGGGGAATCTGGGAGGTGGACTTACAACGCTGTTTGTCGCAGCCCTCATCAACGGCTTCAAAAACGTGACGGACGAGTACACTGCTTGGCGATATGCTATGGTTATCCCCGGGGGAATGATGCTCCTCAGCTTCATTCCTATCATCTTTCTCGCAGACGACTGCCCCCAGGGTCGCTGGGGCGCAAGGCTTTATGGCAAGCCGCTGCTAGAAAACAGCCCAACAAACGCTTCAACTGGTGCTGGTGAATTTGAGGGCGACGATGATGCTCACTCGAGCTCTGAGGACCAAGCACAGGCTGTAAGGGCCAAAGATGCGCCTAGCGACGGGGTGGGTGTTGCAGCACCTGCATCAGATGCTCGCAGAGAAATATTTGTAGGACCTTGGTTGGATTGGAGAGTATGGTTGCTCTTTGTCCACTACGCGTGCTGCTTTGGTGTCGAGCTGGCGATCAACAACTCGATGACCAGCTACCTGTACCGAGAGTTCACGTACGACCAAGTCATTAACGGCACCAATTGTCAGACTGAGGCCACGAATGCAAATGGAGACTTTTACGCCCCATGCTCGATTCTGGGAAAAGACACCGCGGCTATGATAGCAGCCTTGTTTGGGCTGCAAAACCTTTACGCTCGCGCACTCGGAGGTCTCCTCAGTGATTTTGCCAATCGCAAGGCATCGATGCGCGGCCGTATCGCTGTGCAATTTGCGTGTCTCGTATTTGAGGGGGTAGCGCTGATTATTTTCAGCCGCATGACGGGCTTAGCGGCCGCGATTATCTTTCTGGTGATTTTTAGTATAGCGGTACAGATGTCCGAGGGGTCTACATACAGCATTGTGCCTTCTGTGCGCAAAAACATTGGCCCTGTGGCAGGAATCGTTGGCGCGGGAGGAAATCTCGGCGCGGTACTTTGGTCCATCCTCTTCAAAGAAGTCCCGAGTCAGAGAGACTCGTACCTGTATCTCGGCATCATTGTGTGTATTGCGTCACTCTTAGCGCTCGTTCTTCAGGTCAACAGTGAAAGTTTGTTTCCAGCTTTGCACAGAGGTCTTGGCTTGCAGCCCAGGCCAAAGGAGGCCGATGGCCCACCTATTGAAGGAGAGAGCACGAGCTTTGCAGCTGAGCGCGAGCTCGTCCAAATTTAACTGGAGACTGTTCTTTTTTCTTCTTTTGTTATTTATTCGCGGGCTTGCTCGCCCGCTGTATTTGCAGAGCAGAGGTGTTAATCTGGGCCGAGCATGAGGCCGAATCTGGCTGATTATTTCTCTCTCCGTAGCTAGAATGGATAAAGATTAAAAACCCTCAAATTCAGCATCTACTTCAACTTGGCGCAAACTTTCGCGAGCCCCAAATCAGACTCTCCCGATCACCAATTCCATGCACAGCTCTGCTGGTCACTCTTTCCCACGCCATTGCTCCTTCTACAATTCAGTAAACCCCATTCTCGCGGCGCTGCTTCCCAGTTCCTGCTGCACCTTCTCAACCACTGCATCATTCGCAGTCGGTCTTCATCAGCCAAAGAAAAAAGACGTGCTCGATCTCCAGAAAGCCTTCTCCAAAGCATCCAACTCCACCTTCCCTCCAAACATCACCATCTTGGAATCAAAACCCAAATTACACATCTTCCAAAGCAAAACATTGCGCAATACATTCATTCACTGTCAAGTCATTCAATCAATCAATCAATCAATCGACAGTGCAAAGCAGAGCACATCCTACCGTAACTCCTACCCGCAATACTACCTATTAGCATAGGCGCTGAGCTTCCTACTAGCTACACTAGAGGCTATAGAGCAGGGTAAGACAGGGACGTAGGAGGCTAGTAGGTGACCGACTAGGATCGGAGGCATAGAGACACACAGAGAGCAGACAGAGAGAGAGAGGGAGATTGTTTGGAATTGGAATTGGAAGATAGGACTCGAAGCGAGGCGCTGAAAGCATCGAAGGAAGCAGCGCGGGACAAGCTTGCTCGAGCGGGAGCCTGCCTTGGAGTTTGACAGGAGAGAACCCGTTCTTCGTTCTTCGTTTTCCGTTTTCCGTTTTCCGTTCTCCGTTCTTCATTCTTTGTACTTTGTACTTTGTTCTGCGACCTTGGCTCTGCGGTCTTTGGAGTCTTTGGTCTTTGATATTGCGAGGGAAGGGAGGATAGGCGCTGTGGCAAGATTAGTCGCTCCGGAGGATCGATCAAGCGCGTGTCGGACGGTGGGCCTCGCAAGCGTGGATAGGGTTCACATTGCGCCAGGAGTTGGCGGAGAGCGAGCTCGGAAATGGCGGTGCTGGGCCGTCGCCGCGGGCACGCTGGCGTGGACATGGAAAAGGTGTTTTTCAGACTTCATTCCAGGCTCATCGAGGCCGTGGGGGCTGTGTTTGGGCCGCGAAGTCTGCGTTTCGTGGAGTACTTTACGCTCCTGAGCGCGGTGTGCAGCGTGAGTTTGCTGGTGTACATGCACAGAACGTTCGTGAGCGGGAACGGGCAGCCAAACTGTGTGGTGCAGCAGCTTAAAGGGCATCTGGACGAGTACGCGGGCGTCACTGGGGCGCTGCCGGATGTACTGCAACTGCAGGTGGGCGGCATATGGGCCAAAATGGCGGAGGTTGACCCGGAAGGCATCGAGGCGCTGACGAATGCGCGCATCATGGGAGAAACGGGCCCCAGGGACGAGCTGTTTGGGCCCGAGCTCATGCGCGTCTGGCTCGCGGACCCCACGTTTATCTACTCACGGGAAAAAGGGATCCTGCTTCTCGACCAGAAAGCTCGCGCCGCATACAACATGACGGAACACACGATTACGCTCAACTTTGAGTGTATGAGCACGAGCTCGTTTCCGATTCTCACATTTATGCTGGACAACTTGATTGGCTACGATACCGTCGTGGCAAACGCACTGCTGCAGGCCATGAATGGCACGGGCTGTGTGTATAGCTCACTCTCGCGAGAGATGGTGGATCTTTCTGCGACGTACGCCCATGACGCGAAGTTTGGTGACGGACTCAGCGGGCTGGACAGGTGGTTCCAGTTTGTGATTTTCAAGACAGGGATTCTCGCAACAACGCTCTTCCTCTTCTTTATTACCACCACGCTCGTCCATCACACATTGCGTGAGACCCAGGAAATGATGATCACCTTCACAATAGACCTTCAGTCCCGAATTGTTGAGCGCCGCCCATGCGCTAGTCTCTTTGCAAATCATCTGGTCAATTCACTCATTTTTGTGCCGATCATGGTTGGAATGCTGTTCTTCTTGTTCGAGTTCTTCAACGATCAGCTTCTGGCGTTCATGGTGCTAGCTCTCGTGTGGGTGTGTGAGTTGTTTTCAGTGATTGCGCTGCGGACCAAGGTGAGCATCGCATTCTTTCCCCGTCTCTTTCTGGTGTACTTTTGCTCATTTCACCTGTATTTCTTCTCCTTCCCGGCGGGATTTTCTTATCTGGCGCTCACTACGGCTGTGCTGTGGCTGCATCACGCCATGCTCTGCTTCTGGAACCGATTTGAGATCCCTGCGTTTCGTAGAGGAGATATTTCTGCGCACGTGACTCGGCAGCGTAAGTTATCTCTGTTTGTGCCCATTCAAATTACTCTTTCTACTCAACTAACCCCCGAATCCTGTGATTATCAATGCCGCTTCAGTAATGTTGTGCACAGATGCCGAGTCGGATGGTCTTTTTACGTTGCCGCCTTCGTTGGCATTCCATGCATTGTTGGGTGAGCGCCTTCCCTCGCAGCCCACGGCTCCCTCTTCTGCGTTCGCCCAAGAGAGGGCAAGTGCGCCCCAAACGCTCGAGGTGCAGACTCCAGAATCCGTCCCCATTGACAATCGACCGGAACACCGAGTCAGCGAAGAGCACAGTGCAAGCGATGGCGAGGAGCGCGCAGCGTTTCGGCGCATGCCACCTGAGGCGATCAACACGAGTGTTGTGCGCAGAAAAAAGCGCCAAACACTGCACAGCTCTCCAAGCTTTTTAGCTGTGAGCCCTGCTCTCGCAGTTGACACTAGGTTTGCTGCATGAGGGAGGATGGTGTGTTGGTGTAGTCCCAAAATCTCTTGATTGATTGTGAATTTGTAGTATAATGACTCTCTCTCTATCTATCTTGGCGCAACACAGGTCACAACCTCTTCAACTCTCCTAGGTTTGATCGGTTGAGGCGCTTTTGGCTGCCAAGTTCCTCCCGAAAACCCGTGTACGCTCACGTTGTTTGCTGCTGTATTAGTTAAATTTCCAACCTCTTTTCCGTAGTGTCTTCGGGCTGCAGTTGAAGGAAAAGAAGGGTTTGGGAATGTTTTTGATTTTTTAGGATTATATAAAATATGAAAGTACAAGCAAGCCTAGTTTCCTTCTTCGTCATCGAGAAAAAATAAAAGGAGCCATTCCAAGGTTCATGTTATTGTACAAAGTGGCCTTGCCGGTCGTCTCAAAGCAGTCCTGCACATACGAGGTACGAATCAAAAAAGGGCTTCCAGACCCTCGTCGTCGGAGCCGTCGAGCCACACATCATCATTAAATGACGACTTTTGACTGCTACTCCCCACCTCCGGCCCTAAGCCTTCCTGCTTGCTCGTGCTTTTCTTTATCGCATTCGACTGCAATAGATTCTCCTTACCCTGAGCTACTTGGCCGGCTTGCAAATATGGTTGTGTTCCCCGGGATTGGGGCTGCGGCTCGATCGGATCCAACACTTGCATCCTTTGAGGACTCGAAGTAGACTTGCTCGAATTCGCTTGAGAGAATGTGAACATGTTGTCAAAGTTTTGAGTCGAGCTTCCACCCTCACCAGAGTCTAGGCTATTTTGCTGCGTTCCTGACTCGATGTTGGGGCACCTTTCCTGAGGAGAGCCGTCTCTGACCGGACTTGATGGAAGAGCCAATGTCTGCTCTGCCACATCCAAAGGCTCTTGGGCAGCCTCTTTCAACATGAGGGCAATCTCATCAACAGAGGCCACATCATCCCTGGGAGTCTTCTCAATGACATTTGCCGGTGTGGTCTGAGTTACAGTTTGTATAGCCATACTCGGCTTTCGCGCGGAGGCAACTTTTGCCTCTCCGGGAGAGCGCAACGCATCTTGCGATTTCTGCTTAGGCTGGGACTGAAACTGGGATTGGGACAGAGGCTGCAATTGAGTCGGAGATGGCTTTGTGTGCTCCGCTTTGTGTTCTCCTTCATCCATATCACTGTCATCTTCAAGCTCCATGAGCATTTTCTTAATTTCCGCCTCGGAAGCATTCATACGAGACTTCTGTTTGGAGGGCTCGGTAGGCGCGGGATGCGTCATAAAGGCTGATTTGGGAACAGCTTCGTCCACTGCCGGTTTGGGAGAAGAACTTATCGCGGGGCTCTGGACGCTTGAGTGACTCTGAGATTTGACAGCGACGCCCGCCGAACTTTGCGAGTCCTTCTGGGATATCGCTGCGCCGTGCTCGGACACAGCAGAAGCATTTTGTGACAACCAGCCAAGCAGTTCGTCGTCATCAAACTTGTCCTGCGGTCGCAAAGTAGACGTCGGGAAATGCAGCTGGCTTTTCGCTCGTGCAGAGGACAAGTCCAGCTCTTCTTCATGACAGCTAGACTCGCTGCCCTGCGAAAGCCGTTGGTCTTCTTCAGCACTACTCTGTGACGAACTTAGTCTGTTGCACGTAGAGACAAACTGCTCCGGCCGCGGGGTGCTTGGGGGAAAGATCCTCTCAATATTTCGAGAGGTGATGATTGCAGAGTGCGTGGCGTATCCCTCCCGATTGATGTGTGAGCGAAATACGGTAAACTCCTTGATCACCACAGCTGCGCCTTCCGAAAAATCCAGTGCTTTGTTCGAGAGCACTGCTGAGTGAACTTCACTCTGCATCTCGCCCGTAGGATCTGCAATGACCGCCATCGCGCCCTCCTCTAAAAAGTGCAGCTTGACGACAACAAATGCAAGGCGAGACACCTTCTTGCGGTCTGCAAGGTTGTGATGAAGAATCCGATCAACACTGCATTGTCGGAAAACGTTGCTATCATTGTCTGGGTCATTATTCTGTGACGGGCTCGGAATCTTGTACCTCCTGCAAAGGGCGAGCCAGGGACCTTGTTGAAAACGATTTGTAGATTGTGTCACCGCCGGGCTGTCCGACTCCACCCCGCTGAGCTGAGAGCTTCGATTCACCTCTTCTTGCAGGTCAAAGCACTCACTCGTGACGGCAAACGGAGGCGGTTTCGAAGGCTCCGCTGGAGCAAAGCGGATGGTGGATTGTTTGCAAACTGTTGTCGTTTGCCGCTGCTCGACAGCGGTGTTCACACTTTTATTGTTCAGGTTTGCGAGCAGAAATTCCGCGTCCTGAGACGGCAGTGCAAGGTTAAATCCCGGAGCGATAGCCGATCCTGCGCCTGAACCAACCAAAACATGTAGGCTTCCTTTGCCCTTTCGACTCTCGAGAGTCTTTGTCGCCTGTTGGTCCTGGCTATTGTCCAGCTTGCGCTTTTTCGGACTCCTTGCCACGCTCTCCCGGTCTGCATCGTTTTTCCCGTCCTCTTCTTCTCCCTGCAGAAGCATCATCTCTTCCGCTTCGTCTTGCAGAAATTCGGCCACCTGCTCCTGGATGTTTTTGCGCCCAGGGTACCCTCTCCCTTCTTTTTCTGCCTCGTCACCAGGCCTTCGCACGTCTTCTTTACCGGTACTCGACTTTCCCAGCTCCTCAAGGCATGACTGCGTCCCTTGCGTATCTGAATTCTTCCCGCGTTTATTCCTCTTCTTCTCGCGGAGCTTTTCCAGCTGGCGCGCTATTCTATCACCCTCCTTGATCAGCGCTTCCACCTCCTCCGCCGCCGGCTGCGCCTTCGTCCTTGCTGGAGATAAAGTCGCGCCGCGTACCTCGGACGATGTAGAATTTGAGTGCATCTTCCCTTTTCCCGAGGACTGATGATAAGACGAGGAACTCGGATGCACTCTGCGCTCCGGCGCGCTGGCTTGCTGCGCCGCTATCTTTGCAGCCGCATTTTGCGAGCTGAACGTCAGCCCTCCGTACGAGACCGCAGACGCCTGGCTGCTCCCGGCCCCGTGCCCCGACATTAACAAGCGAGACACACACACAGACACTGACACTGACACTGACACTGACAACAACAGGCCACCAAAAACACCGCCGATTGACGCCGGCCTAGGCCGAGTGCAACCAGCTTGGCCAGCTCGTGAGACGAGCGCACTGAGCAAGTCGTGGGCGCCACTGCGTTCGCAAGTGTCCAATCTCCGACCTTCGCGAGCGGCAATCTAATCTGGCGAGCAGATCTGCCGGTAACTGGTTCAGACTGGTTCAGACTGGTTCAGACTGGCTAGATCTGGTGAAGACTATCGAGATGTTCGCGCGCTTTTTGCACGCTCTCACCCTCACTGGAGCAGCGCGTCTCGTTTTGCAATACTTTGCAATACGTTTCCTTCACAGTCCGTGCACAATCGTCGCAAAGAGGAGTAAGACGAGAGTGGTTCTCAGGGTCGAAATTGTCGGAGTGGGTTTGAAATGCGTTTCGCATCTCTGACGTTAGTAGTGAATGTGGTAAATTGAGTATTGATCTTGGAGGAAATTGGTTCCCCACCACTTTTGATGGACTTTACTTTCAAGTGCAGCGTAAACAAACCCTATCGGAAGGTGCGGTGAGAGTGGAGCGCGAAGAGGTTGAAGGCACGAGTGATAGCGGAAATTTATGATTTTGGAGGGTGGATTGCGGGAGTGTTGGAAAGCACGAGCTCTTTTTTTACTTTTTTCTGAGATTGTTTGTTTGCTTCGAGTTGGTTCGCAGTCTGAGATCGGTCAATTTGGTTTGATGTTGAAAAAGATGATGGCGTACATGACCAACGCTTTTGCTTTGCTACTTTTGCACGTGCGCGAGAAACTAGAAGCGCCACGACATACGAGCTGACAGAAGAGGGAAAGAGGGAAAGAAGGGCGGCTTGAATGATTCTGCTTTTGAAGAGCACCTCAAGAAGACGCCGGGATGTTCTTGTTCTTCTTCTTGCCTCCTTGTTTACCCTCCTCTGTCTGAGCAAACTGTTTGCGGTTTTTCATGCCAACGGCGGAAAGGTATTCGCTAAAGCTGAGCTCGCCGTCGCCGTCTTGCGTGGCAAGGTCCTCTCCGAACAATAGTTTCATTTGCTGCAGCGATGCAAGAGTGAGTTAGAAATTGAGTTTCTGATGGCAGATTAGCACCGAAAACTTACCCCTTCCAGCTTGTCTTTTCCATAGCGAGTGTAAAGCATGTGCATGGTCTCATCGACGGTAACTTTTCCGCTGTTTCGGAGCAAACATAAAAGCAAACGTGGTCTTTGTTAGCGGCCCAACTTTTTCGAACAATTGCGCCTCGAGTCGGCATACGTACCTTCCATCCTTGTCGTAAAGCATGAACTGAATAACGTTGAACAATTGACAAGGTTCAAGACCAGTTGTGTCGGCCAGGTTGCGTTGGTACGTCAGCTTAAACTCATCCCAATCCACCATTCCATCGAGATTCTCGTCAACCTCCCAAATCATATCCTCCACCTCCTTCTTCGAGCTTCCTCTGCCGAGGGTCCGCAAGCAGTCGTTGAGGTCAATAAGTTTAATTTTCTTGTTGGTGTCAGTATCAAGAGTGTGAATCTCCTTTTCAAGCGCAGCGATGTCTCCCTTGATTGCATCCAGCTCCTCTGCGATCTCGTCTTCGGTCATCATTTCGTGCTCATCGTTCAACACCACCACCGTGTCCGGGGACTTTCTGTGCGCCAAAAGCTTGTCCCTCCTCTCCTTCTTCGGGTTCAGTCTGCCGAAAATCTTGGCCTTCGCCTGATAGTTGCACATCGTCGTGAATACCCTCTGCAGCTCCTTCTCCTCCGTCTGCGAGATTGCCTTGTTGTGCTCCTCCATCGTCTCTCTGATTGCTATCACTCGTGCGCGTTTGCCCAGCACAGCCCTCCAGTCACCATTCAAGCGTATACACCTGACGTTCGCAGCTCAGCGCAGTACGAAGGTACGGAAGTTGGCCCCGGTGCCACGCTGGCTGCCAGTGCAGACTTGCGCAGATCTCGACAAAAGCACAGGAGCTCGCCGGACAAGACGCGAAACCCTGGTGCAACAGCGGAATGAAGTACACCTTGAGCTCAGAACATGCGCATACAGGCCGCGTATCGGAGAGCCTTAACTCACAATACAATGCTCCAATGCGTCAATGCTTCGATAGACGACCTCGGGCAGCTTGGGCTCCGACAAAGTTGTCAGGCATGGAGTGACTCCGAACTTGGAACTCGCTGTGACCAGAGAGGGAACTTCAAATTTTAAAGTACAGCTCAAAACCTTCAAGTTCGCGGGGATGACTTGACAGCAAAAGAGTCACAAGAAACTCGTGAAAAATTTCGCATCCATCAATCAACTCTAAGCCATTGGCATTGAATTTTGATGAAAAAACCAATCACTAATGAATGAAGTTCACTGAAAATGATCATGATTTGGCGAAGTGAAACGGACAACTTTTTCCCATCGCACTACCGTTTGACCTATCCACTATACAGCAGTCCCACGACATGTGACTATTGTTTTTGTCAGTACGCTTCTACGGTCCCTCTCGTGTTCCAATTGTTCCTTGAGACCGCTACTTGGAATTTAAAGTCATTGCCTATGACTGCGTGAATGATCGATTGATTTTACACAGTCGATCGCTGAGACTATCAGTATTGGGTAGCTGAGCCTAGCAGTTCGACAAGCCGGCTCAGTTGTACGGGACAAGTGTCCTCGCAGAAAGTGCACGCGGGAAATTCGATATTGGTACCCGCGTCAAGATATATAGTGCAGGATAGGAAGCGAGATAAGGGGCTGACCGTTTGCAGATAGGAACCATGGCGAGCAGACCAAGGAGAAATCAATATGCGCGGGTGTCAAACAACACCGCGGAAGACGTGCGAGAAAAGCGGAAAGCGCGGTCGGCACTCGCAGATGCGTATGCCGTCAAACTTCATGCAGCCTTGTGGGTCGTTTCTGGCGCTGCTGGTCTGTGGTACTCGGAGCTTATCAGCGTCATTCAGAGCAGCGAGAAGGTGAACAGGAACTGGTTTCGTGCGGGAAGCGCGCTCTTTGTCGCTGCCAGTGTACTGGTGCTATACATGGCGATTTGGGTACCGCGCGTGAAGAAGTGCGATCTGGACCCTGGCGTTTATAGCCCGCGCATGGTGCCGGCCACTGCAGTCACCTCGGTCCTCTCATTCGTTTGTCTGATTGTCGGCTTGTGGCCATCATACGGGCTCTTCACTCCTGGGCTTCTTGCTCTGCTTTGGATAGCTGCTCTCATGTCTGCCCATTTCCTTCCGGCAATGTAAAATGGCTGGAGCAGCCTCACATTCAATACATAATCCACCTGCTCTGCCATCGGGCAGCTTGCTGCTCCCCAAAGTTTGGGCATGTGTACGAGCAAACTGCAATGCAAATAACATTGTTGGCGTTGTCACATGTGCCGAAGGATCAAAACTAATCTGTGTTTTCTTATCATTTTTCCCATAGAGAATCTAAACTGACATTTTCATCTTGATTGCCTTGTGCGGCTCATATCCGACAACCTCAAAGTCGGAAAACTTGAATCCATCCACATCAGTATTCTCGGTGTTGATTTTCAAGGTCGGGAATTGCCGAGGCTCTCTGGTAAGCTGTTCTCTGAGGGGCTCGATGTGGTCTTTGTACACGTGACAGTCTCCGATGACGTGGATAAAGTCACCCGCCTTGAGGCCCGTGCAATGAGCAAGGATACGCGTCAAGAGCGAGTAGCTGGCGATATTGAAGGGCACGCCCAATCCCATATCTGCAGAACGCTGATACATTTGGCAGGAGAGCTCGCCGTTGGCAACGTAAAATTGCGCAAACATGTGGCATGGGGGAAGCGCCATCAGATGGAATGCTGCAGGGTTCCATGCCGATAGAATCATCCGGCGGTCGTTCGGGTTGGTCTTGATGGTGTGGACGAGCTGAGCGAGCTGATCAACGCCTTTACCCGAATAGTCATCGTGCATAGTCTTGTACTCTGCCCCAAAATGGCGCCATTGAAAACCGTAGACAGGACCGAGATCCCCTTCTTCGCGGTCTGTGAGGCCAATTTTATCGAGATACTCGCGCGATCCATTCCCGTCCCAAATGTGGATGTCCTTCTCTTGCAAGGTCTTCGCGCTAGTGTCCCCTGACATGAACCACAAGAGTTCTTCGGCTACCCCGCGCCAGAAGACGCGCTTAGTCGTCAACAAGGGAAATTTGTCGTCGCGCAAGTCGAAGCGCATCGTGGTTCCAAAGGTTGACAAAGTACCAGTCCCAGTCCGGTCACCTTTGTCATTTCCGTTCAAGAGAATGTGCCGAATCATATCTAGGTATTGATGTTCCTCATGCCTTGGCAAGCCGCTGGTGTCGCTTGACGCAATATCCAATTGGAGGGGTCGTTCAGTACTTGCGTGGATAGGGGAGCCAGCACAAAGCGCAGGATTGGAAGCCGCGTCGATGTTTCGAATGTAGTGAAGGAATTCGTACTCCACTCCGTCCTCCTTCTGGCGACCGGCAGGAGCAAAGTCTGGTGTCCCGACGCAGCGGAACTCGCTTCCCATATCAGGAAAATGGACATCGCAATCGTCAAAGGATCCATATACTTGGGTGAGGTAAATTGCCTCGAGGTCCTGGCGAGCGAGAGCCTCTTCGTAGATGCTTGCTCCACCAATGACAAAGATGTTTTCTACAGGAGATGACTTGTCGGCATCCAAGATCTTTTCAACAGCTTCTGCAAGACTGGAAGCACATAGAACGTTGCCGTCCTCCGACACCTGTCTCTGCGATTTGCTGAGCACTACGTTCAGCCTGCCAGGCAGTGGACGGAACTTCTCAGGAATGGACTCCCAGGTCTTGCGTCCGAGCACCACCGCATTCCGCCGGCCCTCTTGTTCTGTTTTGCATGTCAGCTGTTTAAAATACCTACGCCAATTCATGCGTGTCAGCAACCCTCCCGCGCCAACGCAGCTCGACAAAAGACAAACACTCGGCGCACCGTTCCCACCCCAACTCACTGAAGTTCTTTCGCTAGCTTCCACGGCAGACCGCCCTCCTTGCCGATGCCTCGCGAGTTGGCCGCCATGGCCACCACAATCTTGAGCCCAGGCATGTTGCTTCTTTTGAAGATCTCTTTTGCTTCCTTTTCCTTTTGACAGCGCCGCGGTCCGCGACAAATACGCTCTTTCTGCCGTTCTCTCTCCCACCTTATCTGGCCTGCTCTACCTTCTGTCTTTTGTCTTCTGTCTTCTGCGCGTTCTCACGTGTCTTGCTTTGCTCCACGTTTGGGCTCTGCACTACTCTCTCGATGGATTTGCTCTTTTCGCTGAGGCGGCTTAGCTCCTGTGCTACCGGTTGGTACGGGTGGATACGGATGCAGATAGGCGATTGGATAGGTTGTGCGACCGGGCGTAGGCGGTTCTTCGATGTGCTGGTGTACGACGAATGCTAAGAGTATTTTGAAAATTTGAAATTTGAATTTTTTTGAATTTTTCATTTGAAAAATGGTCGCTCGGATCTTCTGGGTTCAACCAGGTGCTTCAGTTCTATAGTTTTCCGCTTACCATTGAATTTGTTTTCTTTTGCTTTTTGAATGGTAATTGACAGTGAATTCGCAACTGCTTTCGCAAGAAATTGCATTCGCAGAAGAATATTTTGTCGCTTTTCCCCCTCGTTGCTTGAGCGCAGATGTTGGTACTTCTGCAGATTCGACTGGCTGTGCAGCTGCCGCTCTAGTGGACGTGATGAACTCTCTCCAAAAGTCCAGAAAGTTGGCATCCACTTTTTCACTCCTTTCTACCTTTTCAAGGACCGCGTTCAGCGCTTTGCTTCGAAGATCAAGCTTGGTTTTCTCCAGATCAAGCTGCTCACATTGCCCATCTGCCTGCTCCTTTGCTTACCTCCGGTCGGCATCTGCTTGCTCACATCAGAGTTTTCGATCCTGATCTGCTTGCTCAGACAGTTGTCTCAGCTGAGCAGTTGCGAGCTTCTTCTCTGTCATCTTCCCATGGACAAATACAACGATGTAAGTCACACCTGAGAGCACGACCACGATAATGACCATTTGCGCATACGTGCCGCTCTTGTCTTCTGGCTCAGCCTGGAAAATGTCACAGGTTTCAATGTCGTTACGCTTGTTATACGTCACGATGTACTCGCCATAACCTCTGGAATCCAGGAGCTTGGACGCGTCAAGTCCACTCACAAGTGAGCGACGATTGCAGGCATTGTCCGAGAAGAGGTTGTTGCACTGAAAGAGGAACAGCTCCGCAAAGTCACTGAAAGCAGCATCATCATCAGCAGCAGCAGCAACGGCAATTTCCTCGAGTCAGTCCCTCCTGTTCGGCGACAGCAGCAACCACCTGGCACACTTGCCTGACCAAGTCACACTCGCATTTCCTTATGATCTCTCACGTTTACATTCACGTCCGGACGCTTTGCTTTCGTCACTCATGAGTGTACGGCCCACTTGAAATACAGTTGCTGAGCCAAAACGCGAGCACGGCTACGATGATTAGTGAGTGTTATGTGTGCGCGGTGTGTATACGCGTGTGTGTGTGTGCATGCGAGAACCGGACGTAAAACGACCCCAAATTGATCGCTCCTGGTTCTCCTAGTACTAGAAGAATCTCTAGGTGAAAAAAATGAAGCGGGTTTGTTCATGCAGAACTCCAGAAAATGTTCTGTGGTCAGATTAGAGTTGTTGCTAGGTATGTTGCTATGTTGGGATGTTAAGAAAGCAACTGTGTTGCGTTGAGGGAGCTGGGAGCTGAGAGCTGGGTCAGAATCGCGACCATTTTCGTGGATCAATGGACTTAGATACCAGTATTGATCGCCGCTCGTTCTTTAGTAATGCCCTTGCACTATCATTTTTATCATATCCAAGAACTCTTTGGTTCGTAGTTCTTGGGTTCTACTACTAGAGTATAGTTCACTGCAAGCAAGCAAAAGCAGTGGTTGACTGTGAGTCTGAGCCACTGACGGTTCGCTGCCAGCGCGATTTTCGAGCAACATTCGCGACTTCGCCAAAGAAATTCGCGTCTCGAATTGGTTTTTGCAAGCGCAACTACGAACCTTTGACATTACCAAGTCCGACAGGCACCACGGGAAATAGAAAAGGAGTTCTTGTTAGACATATTGTACGGACGTACATGCCCGCCACAATATTTTTGTAGCTACAAACTCGGTATCAATCGCCATGTCTTGGGCCTGAAGGAGGGGAGGACAGTACTTTTTACGCAGACCTGCCCCTTCAAAAGCAGATGCGAGACTTTGAGTGGTGAAATTACCAAGCAAGAAGAATCCGAGGTACTTTTTACGTTGTCTAATGTGAAAAAGTCCCGAAAGTCTTGGCAAAAGACTATTATCCGGTGTGTTTGTTGTTCGCCCAAAACAGATCAACATTAAAAGTTATCGGTAGAACCATAATTTGATTCCTCTGGCGCGTTAGATAAGTGCTCAGCTGTGACAATGTTTAGTAGTTCAAGAAACGCTCAGCGAATGTGAAAGAGTGAAAAAGTGAAAGAAAAAATGGAGCAACTTGAAACCCACTCGTGAAACGGTGAAATGTGGAGAAGATGATGACATCTTCAATCTAAAAATGTAAATGATAAAAGAAAGCCCTAAAGGTTGGCGTCACCACCACTGTCAAGATGTGTGTTCATGTACCTGACAGACTAAGTGAGCGCTAGCTAGAGTACCTGATACCTTCTTGCTCTCCTTTAGTTACTTTCGTGCGCACGCGAATAAGGTTGAGTTGTGCACAGTTGTGCTAAGGAGGGGGAGCCATAACTCGGCAAGGGCCTAGCCTAGCACGCCGCTCTAGCCCCATGCAGTGCATGCAAGTTGACTTACGTGTTGCATATGCGCTAACCTGACACCTCCTTGACCACTAAGTGGCCAGCTCACAAAGTTAAAGTTAAGTAAGCTGGCCATCCGAGTGCACACGTCGCACTCCCTATGAAACGAATGGAGATGAATGGAGCGGGTGAAACTGAATTATTCTAACTTGCCTAAATCTATTCGATGGGCACAAGGCGACTAAGGCGACCAGGACGGCCGCGAGTTAGCCACCGTTCAAGCTGGTTCGTTCCACAACACCTGAATTCTGAATTTCTGGTTCTCAGCATTCTCAGCCGAGCGCAAGGTCGGTCATCCAAGGAGGAACACGGCGCAAATCTCGGCAAGAGAAAAGCGCCACAGTCTTCACTTTGTTTGCACTTTCCACATCTTCCACTGGCTGGCCGTCCTACCGACAGTAATAACCACGCCACTAACAATACCACCGTCAACCACTCACATCCAGTTGCAAAGGTGTGTGCGTGTGCACTACCTTCCCGCCGCTCCTAAGCTTCTTCTACTCGGTTCTATGACTACAGAGCTCTAGTGCTAGCACCGGTATGCTAAGGCTTCTTACTTACTTTCCCCCTGGGCTCCGTCTTGGCGCTAGTGCACCTATCCCTAAGTGGTAGCACTCCTGGCTGGAGGGAATCTAGCTAGTAGATCCAGAGTGACTCTGTACTACTGGCACTAGTACTCAACGCCCCAACTCGGCTTTGTTATGCTATCACACCATAGAGCTCGTACTAAGATGAGGGCCTTGATCCCTGGGCGATTAGCTACTAGCTAGCACTGCAGGAGGAGAGCCACTCGACTCCTATACATTTTTTCGAAGCAGTGGGTGTGGGCTGTGAGGGGGTGAGCTTATTCGAGCTTATGTGAGTGAGCTTAGAAGGGAGAAAGGAGAAAGAAAGAAGGAAAGCAAAAGGGATGGCAAGAGAGTGCCAAAGAAAGAAGGTGAAGAGACGAGAACAAGGAGGGCGTCCGTCCAAGAAGCCTTTCCAAGTGCCCGTTCTGAATTCACAGACATACTCTGATGAACAGCTGCTGCAAGGTGTGGCGCATGTGAGGGATCGCGGCATCACACAGCGAGCGGCAAAGCAAAGCAAAACATAGGAAAGCAAAGCATAGGAAAGGAATCAGTGCTTGGAAAGCGCGTGGGGTGGTTCTTGGGTCCTTGCTTGGTTGCTCTGGCGGGGAAGGAAATGCGGGGCGCGGGACTGCTTTGCGCAGCGTTGGGAGTGGCGTGCGCGATTGCGGACGAGGGGAGTGCATTGCGCGACGTGATCATTTGGGGAAACCGCAACAACGGAGGCTCGTTCCAGCTCAATATTGGCACTGTGCCTATATCGACAACTTCGAGTGTAGACGCGTTTGGTGCGGTGGATGGAAACGGAGTTGTCCAGGTGTGGGGGGACTCCAGGGAGGTGTACAAATTTGCTGACGCCTTGCATCCCGTTGTGTCCTCGGGGAAGCTCAAGGCCCGTGCCATCGCCGGTGGGAATGCACGGTTTAGTGTCATCAGGGAAGATGGATCTGTTCTTGCTTGGAATTCCAAAGGTATCATCAAAGCCACCACGTTTTCGGATCCCGTTGCAGAGATCGCAGTTCTTCAAGAGAATGACGTGGCTCTTACGGATGTGAACACCCTTATTTTGTTTAATGCGACCGTTTCCGCAGAAATATCCCGCGTCGAGAACGTGAAGGCCTATCACGCAAACAAATTTGCCGTGTTTTGCGAGTTAAACAGCGGCTCGTATGCTGCAATCGGCGACAGCTCGAGAGGAGGAGACATTTCCGGTGTTAATCTGAGCTCCAGAGGGTCCGTGCGCAGTGTCACGCACAATGACTGGGCCTTTGCTGCCTTCATGAATGACGGGTCTGTTGTGACATGGGGGGACAGCAGCAGAGGAGGTGACAGCAGCACAATTGACTTTGGCTTTGGCGGAGGCGTGCGCGAAGTCGTCTGCAACACCGAGGCTTTTGCGGTCGTCACGATAGACGGCAGCGTGAAGACGTGGGGGCTCGCGTCCAGCGGAGGGGAGAGCTCCATGATCGACTTCGGCCTTGGTGGAGGGGCGAAGAAAGTCGTTGGGACTGCCACAGCCTTCGCCGTCCTAAGGGAGAACGGTGCGGTTGTGTCGTGGGGCAACAGCGTGGCAGGTGGGGACAGTACGACCGTAGATTTGTCAAGCGGTGTGAAAGACGTTGTCGCGAGTGATCAAGTGTTCTCAGCCTTGAAGTTCGATGGGTCGATCATAACCTGGGGAAACAAGAGCCCGCTATTTCCAGGTGACGTGTTCATAGAGCCTCAGGGGAGCTTGGGGACAATCAAATCGATTTTCAGCACGCGCAAAGGCGGGTTTGCCGCGATCACATCCGACTTGAGTGTCACGACCTGGGGGCACTCAGGAGCAGGCGGGAATTCCACTAATGTTGATTTCAGTTCTGGAGGTGGGGTGCGCACAATTCTTTCAAACGATGACGCCTTCTCCGCTATCAAGTACGACGGGACCGTGGAGTTTTGGGGCGGCGCATCATCAGCAGGACAACAATTCAAACCCCTTGTTGAACCTGTCGGAGTTACGCAAGTTGTCTTTGTTGGAGATAACGAAAAAGGAGCTGTTGCAGCCCTAAACATCGACGGATCCGTGTCTACCTGGGGGAATGCGAAAAGCGGCGGCCGAAGCGGCCACATCAACTTTTCCTCGGGAGGAGGGGTCAAGGCTCTGTACAACACAAGAAACCAGTTTGCGGCGTTGAAGCATGACGGCTCGGTGGTAACTTGGGGTCTTGCAACGTATCGACAAGTGTCTGAAACTGGATTTACAACGATCATTGCGACCACCGGAGCATTTGCTGCAATGAAAGAAAACGGCGACTTGACAGGCTGGAGCGAGAATTATATTCTTCAACTTGAAGGCGTCAGATCAATGTGCGCAAACGACAGGTCTGTTGCTGTCATCATGAAAGATGGCAATAAGATACAGAGCTGGGACGCTTTGACCGGCATGTTTAATTACGAGGGTTATGGTGGTGACAGCACAGGAATATTCCCCGAAGGCGGAGTGAAGGAAATTGTTCACACTCGTAATGCTTTTGCCGCGCTAACCTACAGCGGAGACGTTGCCGCATGGGGTATGTCCCCCTACGATGCAGGCTACAGCGGTGATATTGACTTTTCTTCTGGCGGCGGAGCAGCCAAAATTTTTGCGTCCAACCTCGCGTTTGCAGCATTGTTATACGATGGCTCGGTGAAGATCTGGGGCTGCTTTATATACTGGTCGAACTCGTGTCGTGTCACCTACACAGTTTCCTCCTCGCTCTATGGGGGCGTGAAAGACATCATTTCAAATCCCAACGCTTTCGCTATTTTGTTCAACGACGGGTCCGTGAAAGCCCGAGGGGCATCTGATTGGGGAGGCTCAAGCTCAGTTGTTACTTTCTCGTCACCAGTGGAAAATGTTTACGCATCAGAATCCTCGTTTGCTGCTTTAATGCAGGATGGATCAGTGGTTACTTGGGGAGGACTTGAAATTCCTGGCGCGGATGACTATTCTTTGGGCGGTGGCGTTAAAACTATCGTTGGCGGGAGACTGAACGAGTTTGCATCAATACAAGAGGATGGGAGTGTGCTTTCCTGGGGGAGAAAAGGCTCTCCATTTGAGACCCCATTCGAAGAAATCACCTTTCCCAGACAAGTCGATACGATTTACAGCGACTACCAGCTTGGTGTCTTCGTTGCTGTGTTGAAGGAGACCCCATCGCCATCGAAAGCACCAACAACCATGGTACCTACATCAACACCAACGGAACAACCAACTATGGCGCCGACACCAACGGCACCAACACCAACGGCAGAGGACACAACTACGGCACCAACACCAACGGCAGAGGACACAACTACGGCACCGACACCATTGACTCCAGGAACAGTGGCAAGTGAAACAGACTACACCCTTGTGCTCGCCCTGTCTTTTGCAGGCATCTTCTTGTTTGGAGCTCTCCTGGGAGCATACAAACGGAGAGATATGTTCAAAAGAGGCGTGAAGAGTGCCATTGTCTCTGTCTTCAGCGATTCTGATTCTGACTCCGACGGAGGAAGCAGTGGGAGAGCTGTCACGGAGCGACATGATAACCGCAGGCAGGTTTCAAGTGTACCCGTGGCATTTGCAGTTGCAGATGTGCCTAACCAAGACGAAGACTCAACTACCTACAAAATAGCACCCGCGGTCACCAACATTCAGTACTACGGCTAAACGCTCAAGTGCTTGCTCCTCACGGTGTGATCGACCAAATTCTAAACTCAAATCTAGGACATTGAATTCACAAGTCCCAAGAGTTCAAAGTCTACAACTTCAGATGAAGTCCTGCTTGCAAGTCAAACTTCCGGCCCTGCGACCAATCCGTAGTAGGACGTTTCCCTGACGCTTCAACCTCAGACTTAGCAGAGGGCTCTGACTTTTTTCCAAAAGAGACCTTTCTGGTACTTTACTAAACCAATACTTTTGGCGCTTTTGTCAAGACCCTGTCTCTGCGCCTCAAGATAAACACCTACGTTGTTCAAATCAGATTTTTTTTACAAAAAGAAATTTTTCTCTAGCTAGAGCGGTCCGTCGCGTTGCTCTGAACCCTCACCTCTTGCATGACACGCGCGCACCTTTTGGCGTCTGGCTTATCACCTGAGCGTCGACTTGCACAGCCTCTCTGCGATATTGTCAAGAAGACTCAATAGTCGAAACGCACTCTCTGTCCAGATGCCAGTTCCAAATTTCACTTACTTGCACCTGTCGAGTCAATTTGTAACTATGGAGATTGCAAAACTGACAGTGAAAACGCTGTCTGCACAAGGCACTCAGATCGGAAGAGGTGTGGGATATTGTGGGATCGCATTTTTTGGTCTCAAAATAATAACCTAACCTAACATTTGAGAGACACTATCACTTGCTCACCCAGTTGAGTTGAACGGAGAGCTGTTCCGCCACCGACTTGCTACCGGCTACCCGGTAGTGCTTGGTGGTTGCGAGAGTTGCGAGGCAAGTCTCTATTATACGGCTTACCATAGTAATACCTACGATCTACCTGCGAACTCATAAGGAAAGAGGGCAGAAGAATGAGGAGCGAAGCAGAACATCACCTGGCGTGACTTTGACTTTGGTTTATAGAAAAATGCATTACTTGCTCATTTTTACTTTGACACTGATTTTTGGCGAAACAAGTTTAGTAGTTTCTTTCTCGTTCTTTGGTGACTGACGGCTTTTTTGTAATGAAATTTAGTCTTTTTGGAAACTACATTGGTGTTGCAGGAGCATTGGCGATCGGTCGCACGTTGAAGAAGAACACTGCGCTGACTTTCTTGGAGTACGTGTGACTTTGACACCGGTTTGGAGATAATGTTTATTACCTTGCTCAACTTTCTCAGACTTTGTGGCTGACGGTTTCATGTCATGAAATAGTCTTGAAGACAATCATATTGGCAATGAGGGAGCATCAGCGATCGCTTTCGCGCTGGAGAAGAACACTGCGCTGACTTCGTTGAGGTACGTATGACTTTGAAACCGGTTTGGTGGTAATGTTTATTACCTTGCTAAACTTTCTCAGACTTTGTGGCTGACGATTTCATATCTATTTGTAATGAAATAGTCTTGGGCGGAATAATAACATTGGCGCTGAAGGAGCATCATCGATTGGTCGCGCGTTGGAGAAGAACACTGCGCTGACTAAGTTGGAGTACGTGTGACTTTGACACCGGTTTGGCGACACCGTTTGGTTTCGTGCTAAACTTTCTCGGACTTGGTGGCTGACGACTTCATGTCTTTTTGTAATGAAATAGTCTTTCTTATAATTCTATTGGCGCTGAAGGAGCATCAGCGATCGGTCGCGCGTTGGAGAAGAACACTGCGCTGACTTTCTTGATGTATGTGTGACTTTGGCACCGGTTTGGTGAAAAATAGGAGTGTCGCTGTACTTTCTCCGACTGGGTGTCTGACGACTTTATGTCATTTTGTAATGAAATAGTCTTTTTTGGAATGCCATTGGCGATGAAGGAGCATCAGCGATCGGTCGCGCGTTGGAGAAGAACACTGCGCTGACTAAGTTGGAGTACGTGTGACTTTGACACCGGTTTGGCGACACCGTTTGGTTTCGTGCTTAACTTTCTCGGACTTGGTGGCTGACGACTTCATGTCTTTTTGTAATGAAATAGTCTTCAATCTAATCAAATTGGTGGTGAAGGAGCATCAGCGATCGGTCGCGCGTTGGAGAAGAACACTGTGCTGACTACATTGCAGTACGTGTGACTTTGACACCGCTATGGTGAAAAAAGGTTCTTTGCTAAACATTCTCGGACTTGGTGGCTGACGACTTCATGTCTTTTTGTAATGAACTAGTCTTTGTTGGAATGGTATTGATGATGAAGGAGCATCAGCGATCGGTCGCGCGTTGGAGAAGAACACTTCGCTGACCTCGTTGGAGTACGTGTGAAGTTGACACCGGTTTGGTGAAAAAGTTTTGTGGCGTGCTAAACATTCTGGTTCTAAGTGCCTGACGGTTTTGAGTCTTTGTAAACAGTTGTATGTTTGGAAACCCGAGAATAGACGCAATGCTAGAGCGAAATAAAGACATTGCAAAGCGCCGTGAGGAGGAGCAAAAAAAGGAAGCGGAGAAACTCAGGAAGGAAGAAGAAAGAGAAAGGAAGCTTGCGCTTGAAGTGAAGAGACGCAAAAATCAAGCGGAGAAACGCAAAAGGCAAGCGGAGAGGCGCAGATGGAAAGCGGAGGGACCAGTGCCCTGGACGGAGCCTGTCAAGCTCTTCGCGCGATTGGCAAGCTTGAACGCTGATCTTGCGAAGCGACGCGAGTCCGCAAAGGACGGAGTGGAGTTGCCCAAAACTGCTGTTGCGCTGGAGTGGTGCGCTGCCGAGTTTACGCGGGACCCTACAGACGCATTTCAGAGTTTTATTACCGCGGTGCGTTCTGCGAATGAGAGCCAAGCAGCCTTCGAGTCGCTCCAGGAGGAGGTGAAGAGCAACATTGAACGGAAACTAGCTCGAAATGAAGCACGCGAGAAGGTTCGAGAAAAGGTCTCCCTGGTTCTTGAGGAAAGGCCAAATGCAATACTCATCAATGTCGAAAAAGAGTTGCAGCACTGGACGTCAAATCTGACTGACTGTGAGAATGGCCCTGTAAAGATTAAGAGCAGAGCAGAACTCTCGAGATTTAAAATCGAAAGCTTTCGAGAGGTTTACTCTAGCACGATGGCTCAGCTTCGAGATGCCTGCGAGTCTCTTCGAAAGTGGAAGGACCGCCACGACTCCCGAGAATGGCGAGCCAAATCCGAGCAAGCGCTGGTACAGCTCAAACGAGCCGCATCACAAGGCGGTAATAGGGATGCCTTTGAAGTCGTCTCAAGTGCAGACGGGATGGAGGAAGTACAGCAGCCCTTGAAGAAAGCAGTCGATGCGTTACAAGACGAGTACACTTTCTTGGAGGAGGATCACCCCGAGGTCGACTTTCCTGAAGTAGAGATTGAAAGAGTTTTGAGGGCTCTCCGCTTCTTCGTCCAAGACGAAATGCCCGTCTTTCTTGCATGGGTCCGTGAGCAAGTGAGTACGTTTGATGCTTTACAGGTTTTATACGCGGCAGGAAGCGAAGAACCGTCTACTCAAGCCTTCGAGACACTTGCAGACAACGTACATGGCCTTGAGGATGATATTGCTGAGTGTGAGTTTGCGTCAGGGAGGCTTGAGAAGCAAATTCTACGCGGAAAAGACCAAGATGGAACCTTGGCATCCGAAAAACAGAGGCTGGAGGCCAAGTCGGAAAACTTGCGTCAAAACTTGAGAGGTCTCTCCCGTCGTTTAGTGGCAGAGCGTGCGCGGTTGCTGTGTGCTGCTGAGCTCCACTATCCAGAGCTCTTGGCCAGCTCCGATTGGACTCGAGTTCTTGGGCTGGTAGATTTGCCTGGTGCGGAATTGCTGCAAAAGAGCGGTGTGCTGCTGGAAGGCTTTCGAGCGCGTGATTTTAATATTGTGAGGACGCTGGGCTCTCCGAGCTCTGGAAGACAGGTCGACCTGGTCCAGTCCCCCGATGAACAGGTGACAGATGGATTTCCAGCGGCAGTAACCCCCAAAGTGCTCAAATCTTTTCATCTTGCCAACGCTGATGCCCAAAAACACTTTCTGCGGCAGTGCGCCGTGCTTACTTCGCTGCGAGACGCAAACGTGGCCCGAGTGGAAAGTGTATTCCTGGATCGCGAAGCGAACCTTGGGTGCATTCTCATGCCCTTCTACGAGAACGGTGACCTAGATGCGTGGCTCAAGTCGACTCCACCGACGGCAAGGGAGATACCGAGGTGCAAGTCGCTAGCCATGGATATACTTGAAGCTTTAAGCAGGATTCATTCGGCGGGTCACGTTCATTGCGACTTGAAGCCACACAACGTATTCCTCACGCGGTCATTCCGCGCCGTTCTTGGAGACTTTGACGGGTTGCAGAAGGATGGTCGGACGCTTACAACAAACCTCCAAGTAACACTGGACTATCTCGCTCCGGAGCTAAGGGACGGGTCGCAACACAGGGTCACTCCGGCTGTGGACATGTACGCCTATGGAAGAATTCTGAAGAAGTTACTGGATGGGGTCACAGAAGAGAGTAGTGGGTGCAGTGCCCTGATTTCAAGTTTAATGAGTGATGATCCTCTCGCGCGACCGACAGCAAACGAAGTTTTGCAAGACGATTTCTTTACTGAAAAGCCTGCTGAGACCCGTGACTGTTCTGCGTGCTGGGATACGTGTCTTCAGCAGAACTCGATCGCATGTGGTAGTGGCTCGCATTGCTTGTGCAAGGCATGTCTAACAAACCTTGTGAGAAGCGGTGTCAACCCCGAAACAATTACAATGGACGGCACTATGCAGTGTTGCATGCCTGAGTGCCAAGCACTGCTCTCATCTAGCTCGATCGCGTCCTTGTTGCCCGAATCCGAATGGGGGATGCTTCTCAAGGTGGCTGCAGATAAACAGGAGGCTCGTCTCCAGCTCGATTTTGCAAAGACGCTAAAGGAGGAGCTCAAGAAGAGTATTGACGACCAGTCCTTGCTTTTGCACCGAAACAAAATTATTAATGAGATCCTTACTTTGCAGTGCCCCTCATGCAAGAAGGCATTCGTAGACTTTGACGCGTGTTTTGCAGTGCAGTGCACTGATGAACTGGGAAATGGTTGCAAGACTTACTTTTGCGCGTGGTGCCTTGCAAATTGTGGACCAAACAGCGAGCCTGCACACGACCATGTAGCGAACTGCCCCTCGAATCGATCAAGGGACGTAGATGTGCACTTTGGCGATCTCGCGGAGCTCGACAAGGAGATGAAACGCCTGCGCGCCAAGAGACTCGGAGAGTATTGGGCCGCCGAGATCTCCGGTCGCGCGAGCAAGGAAGTGGAAAATGGTCTCAAGTCTATTCTACTTGGGTTTCGTGACTCGATAGATTTCGAGTTTCTACCCACTCATCTTGCGGAGTTTTTTCGGAGGTCGAGAAAAAGAAAAGCAAAATCGCAGAGATGGAAAGGTGGCAGGACCAAGGCAATTAAAAAAAATCGCCGTCGGGGTCGGGGTCAGGAATGAAGGCGAAGACGCAGGCGAACGAAACAGGCAGTTAACAGCAAGCGCTTTCATGACACGGCTCCATCTCTGCTAGGGAGGTAAAGATCCTGCCTTGGAGTCTCGGAAGATGCAATTTTCGTAAGTTTCTGCCTTCGTAATTGCGATACCTTTACGCGAATCTGATTTCTCT